>JAIWQS010000095.1:0-377066 GCA_029891385.1 Erythroxylum novogranatense | reverse complement strand
GTGCACAAATGTGACTGTGGACCAATTCCATTTTGCATGAGCGATCTATGCACTCCAAATCTATTCCATCCTATGTCAAATTTACTATTTTACCCTTCCAATTGAGGGTGGGATGTTACATTAGTAGCAGCATCCCTCAAAGCATCGTAGAACATCTTTTCATCTTCTTTTAGTAATTCCTATGTGTTACTATTAATCAACATAGGTCATACCACAGCCACTATCTTCTTTACTGGTTGACAACAGATTGCAATAGCAGTTCTCCTTCTGGTAACAACTTCCATCATTCTGATCTTCAGCTTTTGTTTTCTCAAAAACTTATTATAGTTGTATACCATCGAATGAGGTTCATCACTATCCGAGTCCGATTCTCGCTGCCTCTGGTTGTGCTTCACTAGATTCTCCTCAACGAGCTTTGCTCCATTGATTCCTCCTGTTGAGCAATGGGGGTTTCCTAAACTGTGGTCTGCTCAGTTTCTTTTTCTATTTGAGCAGCATCAACGTTTTCTTTCTCTCGACTAACTTCCCCAACAGTTAACACGATCTTCTTCTGACTAATCTTCTTAGTCTTTTCTTCCGCTTGATCGGTCTTGAAGATTTACACTTCGAGATTTTCCTCTCGAGATTCTCGATTTTGTTTTCTTCTCGGTCTCTTTGGCTTTTGTGCTCGTATCCTCTTCGAATAGATACTAAAGATCTTGTTGCTCTGGGTTCACGAGATTGAGAGGATTGTTCCCCACTCTGGTCTCTGGCATTCTTTTCTTCTTGTTGTCTTAGAGTCCGAATCCTACGCGATCTCTTTGCCTTCTTTCTAATTTCACTTAAAAGACTTTCTCCTTGCCTTTTTGGGGCACCTTCTTCTGTCCTCCCGGATTGACTTGCTTCCATTCCAGGACTCCCCTGTTTTATTAGTGGTCTTCCAATCATTCTTCTTAATTCATCCGCAGGCGATCTCGTACTCACTTGAGGTCGAGAACTTGAAGCAGGAATCATCTTGAAAACACGCTCTCCCTCAGTCCTAGTTGTCCTTGAAGAGTCGGCTTCTTCTTTCATTATAGTCCTTAGACCCATTCGCCGTAATATGATTGAATCAATCTTACTCTTCACAGGTACAATCCTTATATGTCTTTGATGTAGGAGGACTCCGGATTCCTTAAAAATCCTTGTAAGCAACATACCGTAAGGATAGCTATTTGTATCCTTCATCCCCTTAATCATGTAGTGAAAGATTAAGAAGGGTAAGTCGATCGGATTGCGATTTAACAGGTAAAACAAGCATTGTTCATCTAACGTAGTCACCAAATGCCTTGAACCTGCTCTAGGTAAAATGCAATTAAACAGAATTGCATGGAGAATCCTCGCCTTCGGAACCAAACTAGAGGTCTTCCTATCCCATGAATCATTGGCTCCATATAACTGTCTTCTCACATCTTCCTCTCTCATACCGACTTTGGACATCCATCCGGCCTTGGTAGAGAGGATCTCACCAACTGACAGACAATCGGTCACCTTTTTTTATTAAATCCTTAGTCACAACAATGTATACACCATCTATCGATGATACTACAAATGTTGTCTACTAGTGAGCATTCTTCCAAAAATCGAAAACCTCATTTGTGTATACTTGGTTCTCGTACCTCAAAGAAGTTCCTCCAACCAATTTGTTACAATCTCTGGTTCCACATCCATATCGTCATTCCTCAATGACTCGAAATCCACATGTCTTCCAGATATCATGGTCTGCCTCCATTGTTTCGAGCAAAAACCCACTGGTAAGGTTTTTAGGAAAATTGGATGTTTGAGAGAATTGGGAAAGCAAAATGAACCGTCGGAGATGAGAATAACCGTAATGATTTTGCTTTTAGGTACTTGTAGAGATATCGTGCGGTTCCAGAGAACATGTCTGCCTACTGATACTCTGTTTCGATGAACTATATACGCACCACCTTCCTCTGAACATAGTCTCTCAGAAAGTGATGTCTGACTTCTATGTGCTTCACTCCTGAATGCTGAATCGGATTCTTTGACAAATTGATTGCACTAGTGTTCTCATAATAGATTGGAGTAATATGTGCGTCTGTTTTTGGCTTCCATCTGCTTTTCGACTTCGTCTGTTTTTTTTCTTTCTCAATCTCTTTTTTTACTTCGTCTGTTTTTTATTCTCCGTCTATTTTTCTACTTCGTCTGTTTTTCATTATCCGTCTGTTTTTCTACTTAGTTTGTTTTTCTTTCTCCGTCTGTCTTTCTATCTCCGTCTATTTTTCTACTGAGTATTTGTTCTTAATTAAAATCATAAATGTGAAGTCATTTTGACTTAACAGATGGTTCATCACCTTCTAATGTTATTGTTATTTGCAATATCATGATTATTTTCAACTTCATTCATATATTTATTCTCATTTGCAATATCAGTTTCTAAATATTTTTATCATGATTATTATATTCATTATTATTGTTCAACTTCATTCATATATTCATATTTTTTATACAATCATAATAACGGTTCACTCTGATATTTGTTTTTATTAATATAGCGAAAAATTTTATTATACCTAATAGGAATAATACTATTTACATTACGATATTAAATAATACGAATCACTAATATATATATATCTCTTGTGATAATCTATGTGTCTTCGCGCGATATACACGCAATCTTCTAACACAATCTTCTGATGCAATATTTTGTCAGGCGGCGGCGTCGCGCAATGCATGCCCTTGTGACTACTTATATCTGTTTATATTTTTTCATTCATTCATATTTTCATTCATTTTGTGTCGTTTCTCTCTATACACACAATCTCCTTACCCAATCTTTTGATGCAATATTTTGTCAGGCGACCACGTAGGGGGCCCCACAATCCATGCCCTTGTGACTGCTTATATAGTGTCTTCTTGCTCATTCGCAGATATCGCTTCCTCTTAGTTTTATTCTCTCATTACTTGTAAATCTTCTTTAAGCTTTTTTTAGTGCATCTGATGTTTTTGGAGTTTCGCTGTTGTTGCTGTCCACTTTTGTTGCTATCGAAAGAATATCAATGTTCACCAACTCTTGGCGTACAACAGACTTGGATATAAGGAGATTTATCATGTTGCCGTCCTGAAAAAGGATGGTTCAAATAAAGAAGATGTACTGGAGACTTGGATATGACGAGATTTATCATGTCTATCATTCTCCACGTCGGTCTTCACTGTCCTTATGATCTAATAGGAAGATTGTAACAATCTTGATCTTTCTTGTAGTCATTCATAATGTGTTAATCAATTTTTGAGTGACACAAACTTCCAGCATCTACATTAAGGAGAGACAATCTCAAAAAGGATGCATGAAATAAAGAATGCCCTACTGCAGACTTGGATATGAGGACATTTATCATGTTGTTTATCGTCAGTGTCAGTCCATATAGCAGCTACTTGTGATTGAATAGGAAGATTGTAAATACGTTTATCAAGATTGTACGTTGAAGAATTGTAATATTACATCGTGTTATTTAAGACGATAAAAGTTGAGACTTCAATCAAACAAGTTGTACCTTGTGTATTTCCCTTAAAAAAAAAACCTACGAAAATGCTTAATTAAAAAAAACTTGTTCTTTTCACAAGACCTACTGAAAAAAAAATATAAAATGTTTTGCTCTCGTCCACTTTTGCATCCGTTTGCTTTTGCCTCCCTCTGCTTTTGCTTCCGTCTGCTTTTCAACTCCGTCTGTTTTACTTCTTTTGTCTACTTTTAGGAGTTCCGTCTGCTTTTTCTTTCCTCTACTATTCAACTTCCGTCTGTTTTTCTTCTTTCCTCTGCTTTTCAACTTCCATCTGCTTTTGCTTCCGTCTGCTTTTCAACTCCTCTCTGTTCAACTCAAATGCTCTTTTCATAGCTTCCTCTCTTTTTTGCGTCTGTTTTTCATTGTCTGCTGTCTCATCATTATTTCTACTTCAACGATCCAAAACTCTAGCATATCTGTACACAACCTACAGAAGTACCTTATAGACAAGGACACTTCAAAGTCTTACCCAAAAACTGATTCAAACATTATGAATGACTACAAGAAAGATAAACATTGTTACAATCTTCGTATTGTTCTTTCCGCCATTTTCCACACATAAGTCAACACATGAGCCATGTTTGTTGTTTTTTCGCCAAGGTGTTGAAGAATTTCCATTAGATTATCTATGCAGTATTGTCTCGTTTTGCTTGCGTCTTCTTTTGCTTGCGTCTGCTTTTGCTTTCGTCTGCTTTTGCTTCCGTCTGCTTTTGCTTCCGTCTGCTTTTTTGCCATCTCCTTTTCTTCTTTCGTCTGCTTTTCACCTTCCGTCTGCGTTTGTTTTTCATCGTCTGCTGTCTCATCATTGTTTATACTTCAACGATCCAAAACTCAAGCATATCTGTACACAACCTACAGAAGTACCTTACAGACAAGGACACTTCAGAGTCTTACCCAAAAACTGATTCACACATTATGAATGACTACAAGAAAGATAAACATTGTTACAATCTTCCTATTGTTCTTTCCGACATTTTTCCACACATAAGTCAACACATGAGCCATGTTTGTTGTTTTTTCGCCAAGGTGTTGAAGAATTTCCATTAGATTATATGTGCCGTATCGTCTCGTTTTGCTTGCGTCTGCTTTTGCTTGCGTCTGCTTTTGCTTTAAATGCTTTTTGCTTCCGTCTCTTTTGCTACATCGCTTTTCAACCACTGTCTCCTTTTCTTCTTTAATCTGCTTTTCACCTTCCGTCTGCGTCTGTTTTTCATCGTCTGCTGTCTCATCATTATTTCTACTTCAACGATCCAAAACTCTAACATATCTGTACACAACCAACAGAAGTACCTTATAGACAAGGACAATTCAGAGTCTTACCCAAAAACTGATTCACACATTAGGAATGACTACAAGAAAGATAAACAATGTTACAATCTTCCTATTGTTCTTTCCGGTATTTTTCCACACATAAGTCAACACATGAGCCATGTTTGTTGTTTTTTCACCAAGGTGTTCAAGAATTTCCATTAGATTATCTCTCCAGTATCGTCTCGTTTTGCTTGCCTCTGCTTTTGCTTGCCTCTGCTTTTGCTTTCGTCTACTTTTGCTTCCGTCTATTTTTGTTTCCGTCTTCTTTTTAACTGCCATCTCCTTTTCTTCTTTCGTTTGCTTTTCACCTTCCGTCTGCTTTCCTGACTTCGTCTTATTTTTGCTGCTCTTCTTTGTCTCATTCTTTCCACCATTTTCCACAGATTAGTCAACAGATGACCCTTGTTTGTCATTTTTTCGCCAAGGTGTTGAAAATTTTCCATTAGATTATCTATCCAGTATAACAACTGCTTTTGCTTTCGTCTACTTTTGAACTTTTTCTTCTTTCGTCTGCTTTTCACCTTCCGTCTGCGTCTGTTTTTCATCGTCTGCTGTCTCATCATTATTTCTACTTCAACGATCCAAAACTCTAGCATAAGAAGGCGTAGTGCAGACTTCGATATGAGGAGATTTATCATAAATTGCAAAGCTGCTACTTCACCACCGGCATCCTCTTTCCTTGTACATATATTTTTCTCATGTCAGAAAGGAACTCCTCTGCTCCACAGATCAGTCAACAGATGACCCTTGTTTGTCATTTTTTCGCCAAGGTATTGAAGATTTTCCATTAGATTATCTATCCAGTATAACAACTGCTTTTGCTTTCGTCTACTTTTGAACTTCCATCCATTTTTCTTATTTCGTCTGCTTTTCAACCTCATTTTTGCTTCTTTCAGCTTGCTCTTGTTCTTCTTCATTTAAAACAGTTCAGTTGATGTCATTTCCAACTCCGATTAAATTTCACTTACCAATTCCCTATGTCTTCTTCGAGTATACGAATTGACAAATCCTTCTTGAAAAACATGTAACCCCAAAATCTAGAAAAGCAGATATCGAGGCGTCTTTTCGTTATATCCAATAATCTTCTAACTGCTATAATAATGTCAAATGCTACCAATAATGTATTGCAGAAGTAAACAAACATAAGATCAAAACATAGATTGACGTTTCAATTGATAGCTGAGCTATGTTTTTGCCTATATCTACGAAAATCATTACGAGTACTTCCCCTTATTTAATACCACGCATAAATACATCCCATTCTGCATTCCACAAAGATAGCAATAGTCAAGGTTACTTCTTATTTCAACGAATAAAGAACGACTGCTTCGTGTCGATGAACGATTCTTTTCTCGATTACTTTTTCATCCTAATTTTTTCAATTTATAATGTCAACAAAACCCTTTTTTTTTATCTTTACGCAACATTTTTTATAGGTTCCCTCCTTATTCTGTGGTGCATTTTGCCTCACCAACCTTCGTCTGATTCTTCCTTCTTAATAAAGTTGTGAAATAATTATCACATTTGTTGAGGTTGGCTTCTTTGTTGTCCCATATTAGTTGGGTGTGGGTTCGGGAGGTCTAAATTCCTAACAACATTTATACACCAATTTCGTTATTTTAATGCCAGATATGAATTCCAGCTATTCCGAGCTCAAATGATATTTGAAAAATGTCATAAAGGAGACATATGATCGTTAAAATCAGCTAGATGAGTAACTTATCCAATACCATGCGCGGAATAAAAAAGCACATAGTAGTTTAGATGCACTTCGCTACGTCGAGATGTATGAAACTAGTCAAATGATAAAGATGGACAACGATCTCAAAGAAGTAAACTTCGAGACTAGGAAATCTTATGAAGCCCACATTAAAAAACTTATAGATTAAGGTATCTTTATACTGCAGATGTCAGTAGTACACATGTAAACTATTTTTATCTTATCTGAAAAAAAGTCATTTCATCTTAGTTCTTCTTCATGTTAAATTTTTCCCTGTGTATAAATTCACTGGACACTTTCACTGCGCATTTACGCAGTGTTAACCTACTAGTAATTTACAATTTCTCAATCTCCTCTCTTTGGTCGGCATACCAATGTGCCCAAGTTAGCCTTAGCAACGTCGTCGCCAATCACCACTACCCTACGAGTCATTAACCACTGCCTTCCATTACACCACGCATCCCCACCTTTGGACCGCCAGCTTGACCACTTTCTCCACTGCTCTCTCCAATCCAGCTGCTCGCCTAGAGTCCCTGGAGTTAGACATAATGTTACCCGCAGAGTGCAAATATGGTTTTTTTAAAATTTTTAGTTCCAAATTTAAATTCGACCTGACCCAACTCTGAATTGAAATTTCAAAATTTTGGATGTTTTTTTCTCTAAATTGCAATTGTATTATGTTTTAGTTGTGTCATGTGTATTTTGTGAATGATTTGATAGTTGAAATTGTTAGAATTGTTCGTGTGAGTTGAAAAATTTGGGTTTGAAAGTTGGAATTGTTTGTCTAAGTTAGTTCAATTTCAATATAACTTAGATATTGTCGATTTATGAAGAAATTAATGCATTGGAACATTTGGGCTTGAAAGTCAAAATTTAATGTGTGAGTTGGTTCAAGTTCAATATAATTTATGCACTGTCAATTTATGAAGAAAATTAATGCATTGAAAAATTTAGATTTGAAAGTTGGAATTGTTCATGTGAGTTAATTCAAATTCAATATAATTTAGGCATTGTCAATTTCAAAATTAATGCATTAAATTATTAAAATTTTAATTAATTTATATGAAACATACATTTTACTAATTATTGTTTGTATATAAAAGTATTTAAAATATGATTAATCATTTAAATATAATATTTAATGTATAATTAAATCATTTAATATGAGTAATTAAGTTAAGAAAATTACATGTTTATATTTTTATATTGTTTATTGTTGAATTGTGTCGAATGAAATTGAATTGTGTTGTATATGTTAACTCTTCTTTGTGGAGTTGACTTAGGTAAGAAACTAAGAATATTGATTAAAATTGGTAAATGAAAGATTGTTAAACTACAGTTGAGAATTAGGACGTTAGTAATAACATTGATTAAAATTAGTTAAGAAAACAAAATAATTATAAGCATTACAAGTTGAATTGTATAAGTAAACAAAATATATTTTCTTATAATTGAATTATGAGATTATATAAAGTAAATTATATATTTATAGTTGTGAGTTACGATGAAGTTGAATATGTTATAGATGTAAGTGTATGTCTTTAGTTTATGATTAAATGATCTAATCATATAAAATGAGTTATACTATATAAGATGCATATTTGTGTTGTGTAATTATATATGTTGAATTGTTGATTTTTGACTTATTAGTGAATTGATTTGGAAAGGGGAATAGAACAGAGGGGAAAGGGACGTGTATATAGGGTTTTAACTTCAGAAATTTCTCTTCTCATCTCCTCTTCATTCCATCTCCTTAATCACGTCATTTTGCATAAGGAATCAAACTAATCCTAGGTGAAAATCAAGGTAAAAATTAGTGGTTTTTCTTCTCATCTTCATCTTTTCTTGCTTTGCTTATGAAGAGTTGGAATTATAAGGTTGGAACTAAAGTTGAGATATGTATTTGTGGTGTTACTAGTTGGTGAATCAAGCAAAGGAAAAGGGGGAAGAGAAGGAAAAGCACTAAAAGAATAGTTAATTGAAAATTTTCAAAATTTGGGACTATACTTAGTTGATTTCTGTATGTGTTCATATTTGAATGTGTAAAAAGATTGATTTGGACATGGAATGGTTGTTGGAATGATGTCTTGTGTTACATTGCATGGAATTGATTGAATATGACAAGAGAGTGTAATGTTTAGTAAAATTCTATCTTAAGTTCTTAGTTTCACTTAAACCAGTCCCATTTTTTTGGCCATAACTCAGCCTATAGACCTACAAATTGGGTGATTCCAATTGGAGATCAAACTTAAGACATAGAAATAAAAAACTCTAGAAGATACTAAGACTTAATTCTTTCTTTATGATATTGTAACTTGAGATCAAAATTAGTGATCTGATGTTGCCCCTGTATTGGAGTAACTTATGATGTTTGGTGCATATCTTATGGTTTAGAAGTCCAAATGGTTTGATTTTTAGTGCTATGGAAACTATATATAGGGAGACATATTTTTAAAAGAGCTAAAAGCCTAAATTGAATGTTTATGATATGGAACAAGTGGAGAGTATCGTGTAATTTGTTTCTAGATTGTTTTGTTTGCCTATTTTTAGACCCATTGTGGGCTTAGCCCAAATTACACTATGTTAAGTTTTTGGCTTCCGTTTTTTTACCAAATCATATCGGAAGTTTTTTGAATGTTTGTGAAACTTTTCATGCACCTAGAAATAAATGAAATATGGCTTACCATATGTGAATTGGGTGATTAAATATTGGAATTTAAACTTCATTATAAAGAATGATAAAGAAAATTTACACGTACATAGAAGATTTGTATGCATATTTATTGCTTATATGCGTGTAGTATGACTATACAAATTAGTATATTAATATTGTGAAGATAATTAAGTACATTTAAGATGTTTTATATTTAAATGAGGTATTTGAATTTATATCTTTGGAATTATGTGAATGTACCTTTAGAAACACAACTGAACAAAACATGTACAAAATAAATGACAAAGTTCTTGTGATTTAAATACTATCCTAATGGTGATAAGTTATGACTTGCTTGTATGAATTTAAAACAGATTTTGGTTTTCAAATGAATATCATGTGATTTGTTAATATATTAATTATGAAATTGGAAATCATTAAAGAAAATGTTACAATAAAGCAAAATGACATGGTTTTGCTTATTATATAACTTTAGAAGCAAAACTACATCATTTTGATTTAACCAAAACAAAGAAAAACAACATCATGATGCTTCCATCATAGTATAAAGCAAATGACATCATTTTATTTCAAAAAGCAAAACGACTTAGTTTTTCTATGAATTAATTTCTAGACATATGAAATCGCATGCCTTTTTTTTTGTTCTTCATTTCTTCTTCTATTTGAATGTTTTGTTCTTCACTTCTTGCACTTATGTTCTGTATCTCTCCCATCAGTGTAGGCTCTCCCAGTCCCCTTGTGAGTTGTTGCATACCCACTGCACCACCACAGCACCGTACCATTAGTTGCCATTGCCATTCACCAATATAAATAACTAACCAACGTATTAATAAAGTAGTCTCTATTCAAATTTGGTTTATTATTCATATTTGATTTTTTGGAGAATATTGTATTGATTAGTTGTTATTTTTGGTTTTAGGTTTGGTGATTTAACTATTTTGTGATTATGATTTCTACTAATGGCAATATGGCATAATGCATGTTAAGTGTTTGACGAAATAACCTTGTGTTCCTATTCTTTTTTTAATTGTAAGTGGATACTTGTTTGTAGTTTTTAAATTTTAATGAGAGGAGGTGCTTGAATATGAAATTTTATTTAAAACATTTATAAATACTTGGTATTTTGCAGTAGCTTTAACACATTTAAAGACTGTTATGTTTAACACGGAGCTATAAATAGAACATTGTCATGTTTAACACATACAATTTGGTGAGCCATCGCTTACGTTTTTTAACATACTAATGAGTTCTAAATAGGGAGTCTCAAAGCTTAGAAGTTTGAACGAGAGAATTTATGGTTTTGGTTTTTGTTGCATAAAACTATCTCCTTAAGTATCTAACACAATACCTGAAAATTTTCATTGTAAGTGTGGTTGTGATATCATAACACATATTTGGATCAGAAAATTTTAAAAAATAAAACAAAATAAGATATACTATAAGCAGATGATAGACTATGAAACCAACCAAATCTTAAAACACTATTGAACACAATTCATGTTTATAGAAAGGGCTTTGTTTTTTTGGACCCAATTTTCTTGAAAATTTTGAATTATAAAGTGGCATTAAATGAGGAAACTTATGGTGACTTATTAGTGTGTAAAGAAAAAAAGAAGAGTCAAGAATATGAATTGTTATATGAGATTTAGATAGGTTATTAATGATTATGATTAATTATGGTCTAAAGTATTGTTTTAAGTTTAAATGAAATTGATAGTGAATACATTGTTGTAAATGGAAGTTGAAAAGAAAGAACTAAATAGCGAAAGTATGAGATTTTGTTGAATGAAGAAAAGTTTGACTTTTTGGTCATAGAAAGTTGACTTTTTGATTTAGGCAGAATTTGAGAAATTGATCTTTATGAAACTTGTAGAATATGTTGAAAGCTTTCTATCGCTATAAAGTTTAATATTTTTCGATATCGAGATTGAAAGTTATGATCATTCAAAGTTAAGTACTATTTTGCTTTATTTTGTGAAAATGTCAATAAGTGTTCATTTAGGTGTACTGTGCTTTGAGGCAAATTATGTACTGATGTGCTCTAAATTGAGTTAAGTGATCTATATGAAAGTTATAGAAGATTTTCCTAGCTTTTAAATGATATATTATATGTTATTTGTGGATGTGAGAATTGGAAGATATGAAATTTTAAGGTTTAGATGTGGTGTAGGTTGACCAATATTCTGGCAAAATCTTTGACTGAAAAATTTACCTAGTTAGAGGTTGAAATTGCTTTTAAGTTCTCTATGAAAGTTTTAGATTATGTTTTAATCTTTTCATTGATGTAAAGTATGCAATTTTTGGGCCATGAAATGTGAAGTTATGATTTTTGGAAGTTTTTGTTATTGTTTAGCATGATTGAGTGGACAGAATCTTTGATTGGAAATTTGACTTCCTTAGAGGCCAAATTAGTTTTCGAGTCTTCATGAAAGTTGTAGAGCTTCCTTTGAGCTTTCTATTGATACCAAATTTGTCAAATTTGGAGTTCTGTACCAAGAGTTATGAATTTTGAAAATTTCGATTATATATATATATATCTATATATATGAAAAATCCTTTTGTTTTTGCTATTCTCCTCCTCTAACCTGACCCTTGTTCAATCTTTTGTTTATAACTTTTCCATCTGACATCTGATTGATTTGGTTTTTAAAGCGTTGGATTCCTAAGACAATTATCTTCATCAGAATGGGAAATTTATAATTTTTGAGATTAAATTGAAAGAGATTGATTTAATCAAGTGAGTTGAAAAAGTTTCCGAACATATTTTAGTCTTTTAAGAAATTCTTAATTTGTGAAGATCCAATTGAATTGATTCTTGTGGAAAAATAAAATAGAGACATAGGGCTACAAATTATTTGAAGGAATCAAATTTCAATTTAGCTCCTAAGACTTTCAATTTCTGAATTGAAGTTTGGATTAGTGTTCAGTCTTGGATTAGAAAAATCTGAAAGTATTTTGGCATAACCTTTGCTCTAGTAATCCAAATGAGGTGATTCTTGATTTGGATTAGACTAGAGAAATAGGGCTAAAATTTTTCTGAAGGACTAGAGTTTCAGTTTAGTCTTTAAGAATGTCAATTTTTGGATGGAAGAAAATTGCTGGAAAATGTGTTAGCATAAGAATAGTCCGAAATGTTTGGAGCATAACTTTTGGCATAGTGCACCAAAATTAAATGATTTTGGTGGCGTTATGAAATTTAGAAAATGAGGAATATTTTTCTAGAAGGAAGTTTTAGCAAATTCTTTCAATTTGATGGTTAGAAAAATGTCCTAAAGTAAGCTTGAATTAAAATGGATTTCAGGGGAAATTTTGGAAGACCACTTAAAGGGTTACGTTTTAAGGCTTATAAGGAAGGGCTTTTTGTTCATTTATCATTCATTAAAGGGGCAAGACATGGGCTGTCGTTTTTAAGAGAAGCAAGTCACGACACTTAAGAGGAAAATAAGAAAAGAAGAAGAGAAATAAGAAGAGAGGAGAAGAGAGCAAGCTTCGGATGGGAGGAAGGAAGAAAGAAAGAGGAGAAATCTTAGGGTTTCGATTTTTCATGGGTTTCAAGCATGATTTTAAGAAGATTCAAGGGGAAAAGTGTGGAAGAAGATGAAAGCTTCCTATAGGAACCAAGGAAATCCGAAAATGGTGAAAGATAAGGTAAGAGAAATTTTTGAGCTTTGAAATTTTAGTGAGTTTTTGGTTTAGATACCTTGAAAATGGTATGGGTTTGTGATTTCCAAGCTCAATTTTGGTGATTATGCCTTAGGTGATTTTTAATTTTGGATGATTATTAATTAGGGTTTATGTTTTTGAATTAGGGAAAATTAAGGAAAGGCTTTGGAGAATTGATGCTTGGGACAAGTTTCTAGCAAGGAAATGAGGTGGGTGATATGTTTATATTTTGAATTATAAGTTAAAATTGTGTTCTTAAAAATTAAATAAAGTGAAAGAAAGAAAGTATCAGATTTTATTAATTCTGAATTTTTTTTTAAAAAAATTGTTTCAAGCTTTAAAATGCATTATGTGGGTTTGGTTAGGTCCCATAAGTTTGAGTCAAGTGCACTTGTCTCTTTTTAAAGGTTTCTCCCGCCTACCCACTAGTGGTACTAGAGCTCCGATTTCGGACTCTCATAAGTTCATGGCTACACTGGACCGTTATGCGGGAAAGTGTAGTACGTTCTGTTTATGGCTACACAGGACCGCTATGCGGGAATGTGCAGTACGTTCCGTTTTGGACCGATCCAAACCATTCTGATGTGTTATATGTTTTTGATTTTGTTTATACGTGATGCATTCATGTTTCGATTTTATTTATGAATTGTGAAAAGTTTTGGAATTTTGAGAAATGAGAAATTTAGGTTTTCAACTGTGAAAGTTTTTGAAAACTATTTATGAATGATTTGAAAGGTTGAAAAGTTTCAGAAATAAGCTTTTAATAAATTTTCTGTTGTGAAATTTTGATAAAATGGAAAATGAGTTCTGCAAATGTTTTTACTTATTGTTCGTTTTGTAAACATGTTATCCACGAATTGTCAAGCTCACCCCCCTTTCATCCTCATCTCCAGGTTTCGAGCAGGAGATCGGATGAAAGAACGTCAAGGCCTTTGTTCGATTTTAGTTACCTTGGGTTTTGTGTATTTTGGATTTTAGTATGAGTTTTGTAAATGGATTGGAATGCCATTAATGTATTGTAAGCATTTATTTCATGATGGATATGAATTATGAATTTATGTAAGGAATTGAGTTATAAATTGGTGTATGATTATGAGATATGAATTGTGATTGTATATGAATATGATTGGTTTGGGTTTGGTTTGAATTATGGATTTGGATATTGAATTAAGATATGAATGGGATTTGTGTATGATTTGAGATATGAATGTGATTTGCATATGAATATGGATGTGTTTGAATGGGATTGCTTGTGATTTGGTTTCCGGACGGGAGGTCCGATGATACTGATTGTTGATTGAGCTGATATATAGAAGTGAGTTTAAACTATTTGTAGGTTTTTGGGTTTATTAAAATACATCCGTTATGTTGTCCAATTTTTGAAAAAAAATTCAAATAAGATGTTTAAAATGTGAATTATGGGATTTGTATGATTGTTTAAGACGACTATTATGAATTGAGTTTTTGATTGAGGTTATGGAATTGGTAAATTCCAAGTTGAAGTAAGAGATTGAATGAAAATGAAAAAGAAAAGAAAAGAAACAATTTGCATGAGGATGAATTTCCAAAAAGGGAAATAAGATTGCTTGGTATGAGTTTGATACTTGAATGAGAAAAGGAAAAAAATTTACACCGATTTCTGGATTTGATCGGCTTTAGTCTAAAAGGTTTCCAACACTAATTTAGTTTTCTAAGATATACGTTTTCGGATGTCGGACTTTTCGCCACCTTGTTCTTCGATTTCAATTGTTCGAGGTCGGATTAGTTCTGCACGATTTGTTTGCTTTCGTATTCCATTCCTTCAATTCGTCTTCGATTTGCTTTCGTTCGTTTTGCTTTGTTTCCTTTCTTTCGTTTTGATTCGTTCTTAGCGTTTTGTTCTTTTGTTTCGCTTTTCGTTTTAGAACTCCGTTTTTTTCAGTTAGGGTCCGGTTTCGAGATCGGGTTCCAACAATTTTTGTAACATCCCGTCACCGATTGGAAGGTTATATTGGTAAATTGAGACGGGTTAGGAATTTTACCGCATATTATTGACTGAGCATTCATTTGGCCTCTAATTTTAGAGGAATGAGTCTTTTGTACATGCACATATTGGTACATGCATTCATGACTTTTCTCGGCATTTAATTGTGATACTGATGGGAATTGTGACTTTTGATAAAGTTAGATTTGATTATGATTTATTGGGTTGAATGATTGAATTGGGACTGTATAAGAGTGATTGCCAGTGGATAGTGACCCTTAGGAAATTTTCTGAAAATTTGGGAGAAAAAGTCCGGACCGAAAATTTTCCGGTAGTGAATTTGATTATTGCGTGGTCTTTAGAATAACTGGTAAATGGAAATGGAAAAATTTAGATTTATGATGTTGGAAATTAATATGTCGAGCTATTGAAATGTGGAGACGAATTGGACTGGAAATGACTTGAAAAGAGAAAGAGATTTAAATATATTAAGAAGAAAAATGACAAGTGGCATGTTGCTATTAATGGAGGCAAAAATTGATCAACCTTTAAAAGGGATCTTAGAGAAATAAATTTGGGCAAAAAGTTTGCTCTTTTCCGTCCTAGAGCATGCGATTTTTCCTCCACAGATTGAGTTTCGTTCTTCCTCCCCTTATGATCTTTCATTATCCTAATTGCTTGCTGTTTCCTTGTTATTTGAGATCAAACCTAAACCCTTTGAGATGATGGAAAATCGTGGGAGGAGGAGAGGGAGCCGTAAATGTTAAAGAAATCGGAAGATTTTCAGAGATTTGAGGATTTGAGGTTCGATCGGTAAGTAAATGGTTTTAATGTGTTTTTATGGTTGTTAAATGCATTCATGGGGTTATTTGTGAAAGATTGGGGTAGTTTTAGTTAAGTTATTACTTGATTTAGAGAAATGGAGAAACGGTCGGAGAAGGCGACTACAACTTCAGACGTCGCGACGTCTTGCGCTGAAACTCACCGCGGCGAATTAATATTTAATTCGTCACAACGAGCGGGAAGGAAGTCGTCGCGGCGAGCTCAAAACGTTTGACGCCGCGACGAGCTCCTCTCGACGTCGCGGCCAGCTCGAATTTTCCACGCCGCGACGAGTCCTCTCCCATGCGTCGCGACGAGCCCCAAGGAAAACGTTCGCCGCGGCGAGCGTCATTACACGTCGCGGCGAGTGCCCTCAGGACATCGCGACGAGCGTCCATACGTCGCGGCGAGGGACCTTTTTCTGAACTAATTTAATTTGGTTTTTGAGACATAGCTAATGGTGTAGACCTCCAATTGAGCTGATTTTTGATTCGTTATGATCTAGAGAAAGAGGTCTACAATTGATACGAAGGTTGAAAGTTGAATTTAAGTTAGTAGAATCGCAATTAGTAAAAGAAAGTTAAGAATGTGATTGTATTTCATCCTAAGGATTGTTCTAGGTAATTAGGATAAATTGTGAGGTCCTTAAATGTAAAGGAAAGGCTATTGGAATCTAGAACTGAGCATAAAAGGTGAATTTGATCTAGAAACGGTGATATTGATTTTGAGGTAATATCTAGTGGATATGGCGTGATAAATTATTGGATATTAGAATTGAAATTTGGGAGTTCCGTAATATGTTATCGGATTGAAATGAGTCTTTATTGATCAATTGAGTGGAAAGTTAGAATTTGTCAAAAGAAAGTGGAAATTGGAAAATAGCATCGGGAAGTTATGAATAGGCATAGTACATCTTTTATTCAAGGCATGTGCATCATTAAATTATTTTGGCTATGCATTTTGTAATGGAAATTATTTGACTGTTATAGAGGCTCCGATGGATCGATATTCCACGGATATTGCTGGGACTTCCAGGCTGTAGCTCGGAAGTACAGGTGAGTAACCTAGTTGGTTCCTCAATCTATGTGTGTTTAATATTATATGCATTGATGCCATGTGGAGATAATGGATGGATATGTGTGTTTGATTTTGATTGATTTCGGACCATGGGTGTCCGAAATATTTAGAATTTGATATTGAAGTGCTATCGTGTGTAGATGATTATGAATGCATCAATGAAATAAATTATAAATGCATATGACTGAAATACCGAACCGAAGATCCGAGGGAATGAGAAATGGCATTGAAATGTAAATGACTGTAAATGGAAATTGGAGCATATGCATTCATGCATAAAGGTATAATCAGATAATGACAATTGTGACCGGAGCAACCACTGTATTTCAGAGCTTAAAGCTCAACACATCAGGGCTTCAAGCCCAACATATTCAGAGCCACAGGCTCACCGTATCAGGGCATTCAGGCCCAAAGTATTCAGAGCCACAGGCTCGGTATGAATAATGCCCAATCAACTGGGGCGAGCTTTGAGCATACGATCACAATAACGTAATGAAAATGAAAAGTGTCACATGTGCATTGCATATATGATATGAGTGAATGCGGATTGTGTGAGAGGAAAAACGCCTTGTATTTGTGAATTGTGATCGTATGTGGTATTCTGTGAATTATTTGAATGTGCATGAGTTGAGTGAACCATCGATGATGGTTTCTCACTGAGTTCGCAATCTCACCCAACATTGCAATTATTTTTCAGGATTTGGCGAATACCCCGTTAGTGAAACAGGAGTATGTTACCGCATGGGAGTCAGCGTTTGAAGTCGGGATCAGTTGCACATCTGCATTAATGTCATTTTGAATTATGTGTAAATTTATAACTCTGCAAATTCCGCATAAGAGTACCGATATTGTTTTGGGTCCATTTTGACTATAGATATTGTGTGTATGAATTGATTTATGACTGGAATTATTTTATGATCGAAAATGATTTCGTATTAAAGCGGGCCCAAACTGTTTACTGATATCTGCGCACTCAATTGGTTTTTAAAAATGAAAATGCATTACCGACTTCTTGAACTATTTCGACTGCTCTAGCATACCACCCTTGTGAGGCACGGGCTCGGATATCACCATCGATATCAAGTTCGGGTCTTGCGGGAGTGGGATGTTACATTTGAGAGCCCGACCTCTACCACCATCACTCCAGGTATTGTCCTCTTTAGCACTTGTGTGAGTCACGACTCGAACACAATACCTCGAGGTTTTGTTCCACTTTACGTGGACGCCTCGTATTAGTTTGTATTAGCTCGTATTAGCTCAATGGTAAGAGGCGTCCACGTAAAGTGGAACAAAACCTTGAGCTCTTGTGTTGAGTCGTGACTCACCTGAAGTGCAATAGGACAATACACAGGTGATGGCGGTGAGGTGGGCTCTACATAAAAGGCACCTTTTTAATGTAGAGCCCGGCCTCTACCGCCATCACTCCAGTATTGTCCTCTTTGGTCAAGGGTGAGCCACGACTCGAACCCAAGACCTCAAGGTTTTGATCCACTTAGCGTGGACACCTCTTACCATTGAGCCAACCTTTTTAATGTAGAGCCTGGCCTCTACCGCCATCACTCCAGGTATTGTCCTCTTTGGCACTTGCGTGAGTCACCACTCGAACACAAGATCTCAAGGTTTTGTTGCACTTTAAGTGCACGCCTCTTATCATTGAGTTGAGGTCTTGTGTTCGACTGGTGACTCACGCAAGTGCCAAAGAGGACAATAACGGAGATAAAGGCTTGTAACATTCCATCACCGATGGGAAGGTTATTTGGGTAATTTGGTACAGGGTAGGATCATACTGCATTTTACTGATTGAGCATTCATTGACCTCTAATTATAGAGGAATGAATTAATTACACATGCATTGATAGGTACATGCATTCATGGCATTTTCCGATATTTAATTGTGATCATGAATTGATTTGTAACTTTTTGAGATAATTAGGTTTAATTGTGATTTATTGGGAATTATGGCATAATTGGATTTGTATAGTTGAATTGGAGTGTCTTAGGAGTGATTGGCAATTGATAGCAATCTATAGGAAATTTTCTGAAAATTTTGGACCGAAAATTTTGGAGTGACAGACCGGTTGGCCGTATGGTACCGAAATACTTGTCCAATGGCAATGGGAAATTTAGATTTGTGAGTTTAGGAATTTTTATGATGAGCCATTGGAATTTAGAGATTGAAATTAAAAGAATTTGGGGACTTTGTTCTATAGGTTTAAATCAACCCTTTAAATTATCCTATGTTTAAATTTCTCTTGGTTAACCTTCGAAAGCCTAGCGCTAACTTTTCTTTCTCCTTCCTCTTCCCTTCGTCGACTTTGATTTTCCCCCCTTGGAGATTCTTGCTTGTTTCCCTTTTCATTGTGGTTGAAGATCAGCTGGAAACCTTGGAGATGTTGATGTTTGGCTTGGCTATGGAAGATCACCGTGGTTGTTAGAAGTTGGGAGATTTTTCGGAGATTTAGGGTTCAAGGATTTGAGCTTCGATTTGGTAAGTTTAAGGGCTTTAATGTTGTTATTTATTGTTATTCGATACATTTATGGCATTTATTGTAAAAGATTGGGTGGTTTAGGGTGTTTAATGCTGATTTTAGAGAGTGAAAATGGAGGAAAAATCGAACGGAGAAGAAGGTGAGACCCGCACGTTGCGACGTCTGAAATAGGCTACGCCGCGACTAGAAAAAGCGTGCTCGCCGACACATCGCGGCGAGCGAATGAGTTTTACGCTACGACGAGGTTATCTGTAGGCATCGGGGCGAGCGACCTGTTTTACCCCGCAGCGAGGGATGTGAGGCCGCGACGAGGAGCAAAATTTTGATTGGATGTATTTCAATTTATGGGGCATAACTTATGGTATAAACCTCCAATTGAGGTGATTCTTGATTCGTTATGAACTAGAGAAAGAGGTCTACAATTGAGGAATTGAATGAGAGTTAGAATTTAATTTAGTATGGTCCCAATCATAGAGAGAAAGTTGATTATAGTTTCCTATTGCAACCTAAGGATAATTTCTTGATAATTGGAGTTTCAATTGGAGATTTTTGAAATTAATGGATACTATTGCATAGTGAATAGTGAATTTTGGTTATGAGGCAAGTGATAGTAGAATTGGGTTTTAGCGTCGGAAAATCACGAACATGCATTGTACATATTTTCATTAAGACATATGCATCATTGAATTGTTTTGACTGAGGATCTAGTAATGGGAAATTATTTAACTGTTATAGAGACACCGTTGGATCGTCATTCTATGGATATTGCTGGGACTTCCAGCCAGTAGCTCGGAAGTTACAGGTGAGTAACCTAGTTGGTTCCTCAATTTTTGATTTGCTAAATGCTTTATATGAACTGTTTGCCAATATGAAATATATGAATGATTAGGATCGAGATACATGCTTGTGCTAAATTGGATTCCACTGGTATGTGATTTTGAGAAACTGTATAAAATGGGCTTTTATAGCCATATGATTGTGAAAAATTGGACCTGTGCATTTCATACATAAATGCATGCACAGATAATGAACGTTGTGATCTGAGTCGCTATTATTACTGAAAAGAGCTTTAAGCTCAAATACTGTCACTGACCCGAGCCTTGAGCTCGAGGGGAGTTAGTGCATCCTGCATGAGGGCTCTCCTACTCCATAGACACATCTACTGATCACTATCACTGAATAAGCTCTCAGTCACAACACTGAAATAACTGGAAAAGAGTCACATATGCATTGCATACAATGTGTTAACTGATTTGTGAGTATTACTGAATTCCCTGATGACATGAGAAATTGTAGACTGTTATATGATATCTTAAATGTTACTGTGTTGTGTTGTACGCAGTTTGCATAATGCATGTATTGAGTGAACCATCGATGATGGTTTCTCATTGAGTTCGCAAACTCATCCAAAATTGCATATTGTTTTTCAGGACTGATAGATTAGACTCCAAGCTCCAGAGTTACTTCTTTTCTTTGTGTGGCGTTACGGCGAGAGGCGATGGCTCATGGTCGGTCATCTGGGATTGGATTTTGGGATGACTTAGTATAGACCTTTGTATCAGTTTCCTTTTGGATTATTGTATTTAGACTGTGGGAGGCGAGAGACTTGTCTATATTTCCGATTGATCTTATGAAATGAGAAAGGCCTTATGGTTTTTAAAATTCAGTGGTTTTGTTGTTAAGGATTTCATTGTATTGATCGATCGTAGTGCAACCTTATGCGTAGGATATGTATCGGAATGACCTCGGGCATCCGGTGTGTACCCTACGGATGAGGCGCTACATTAGGTAATATCGAGCATGATTTGGCATCTTTTGGGCATAGTGTATTTTTAGGCTTGAATTTCATAGAGAAAATCAGAAATTGATTAAAATTCTTGTTTGTTGTAGGTCATCCGTTCTGGAGATCAAGTTGATCAACGGTGACCTAGAATCGGTAGGAGCTAGTAGAGTCTTGATGCCTCATTCTAAGGTTGCCTCCTAGAGTTCCGTTAAGCGGGAGAGAGATCGATCATTGCTTGTAATGGGGGTGTTGATTTCTATTGCAACCACGAGACCTGCGGAGGTGAGGATGGCTTGAGAGGGCCGAGAGAGTCCTCGATCGGATGAGCTCGTGACTCGACGAAGCGTTTGATTACTGCAGTTTCCTTTGCTTGAGGTCCGCTTATCGGTGGTGGAAGATTGTCCCTGGCGGTACCACGGCCTGTGTTCTGACTTGGGATGATTTTCTGAGGGCCTTTCGGGACAATTATATGCCCAAGGTGTATTTAGAGATGAAGATGCAGGAGTTCCTTGAGTTGAGACAGGGTACTATGACAGTGGCTGAGTATGAGGTGTGGTTCAATGAGTTGATGGGGTATGCCACAGTTCTGATTGCTAATGAGGCCGACAGGTGTCGGAGGTTTGAGGGTGAACTCAATCTGGAGATCCGTACCAGGTTGGCCCGATCGGACATGGGCACTTTCATTGAGCTAAGAGCGGCTTCCGTGAGGATTGAGCAACTACTGAGACAGAGTCGGGCCGAGGTTGGGCGAGGGCCGGGGGCAGAGGTCAGTGATAGTCGAGGCGGTGCTAATAGAGGTTGTTGGCGTCAAGCAGGCCTTGGTCCGTTGGAGGAGCTAGGCGATCTGGATTTAGGCGAGAGAGCGATTTGTTCGGTGGTAGTGGCGATGGCGGTGCCAAGGTTGAGGCGATCCCTCGGTATGTGAGCATTGCGAGAGGGGCGTAGTGGAGAGTGTCGGTGGTGACTAGAGCACACTGAGATCTGCTCGATGGATCACTGGTCAAAATGCCCCGAGACCTTGAGAGCTCGATCTCTATATTTGGGAGATCTGCAGCAATACTACAGTGCGATGGGCCGTAGAGGTGGATTGGGATTTAGGTGCGAGGTCGAGGCCGAGGCAGTGAGGATCGGTAGTGAGGGTGAGGGGCTGCGCAGACAGATCCGGGCTAAGTCTATCTTATGACTTGGCGGAGGCTCGAGATTCCCTAGATGTTGTTGGGGTATGCTTGATTTAAACTTTGAAGAATATGCATTGTTGGATCTGGATCCACTCGTTCATTATTACACCGCATATGGCATGTAAACTGCATGGGAATAGGGAGAGATTGCAGTATGGGTTAGAGGTGAGTACACCTTTAGGTAGTATGAATGTATTAGGAGAGGTCTGCAAGGGGTGCCCGATTGGATAGATCGGCGGTTTTGAGTGCGGAATCGATAGTGTTATCTGCGGGAGATTGATGTGATTTTAGGGATGGGTGGTTGGCTGGCATAGGGGCGTCATGGTATTATACCGAGGAGGTGGTATTGAGTCTCTGGTCGTGAGCTATTTTTGAGGTGTTAATCGGTGCGATGCGGCCGGGATGATTTCTTTCCCGAGTGCCTTGAGGTTGATCGGGGAAGGTTGTGAGCCTAATGGCCCGTGTTGTGGATACGAGGTTGGCGAGAGATTGCGAGGATATTCCGTGATCGGGAATTTTGGATGTGTTCCCGATGAGTTCTGGGTTTACATGCCGGAGCAGGGAGGCGAGTTTGAGATTGACCTCGTTCGGTGTACAGCTCTATATCTATACCTCCATATAGGATGGCACCGGTGGGCGAGGGAGCTTAAACTCAGTGTAGGAACTTTTGGATAAGGGTTTATTAGACCGATTTTTCACCGTGGGAGGTCGATCTTGTTTGTGAAGAAGAAGGATGGGACGTTGAGGTTGTGTATTGATTATAGGCGGTTAGATCGGGTGGCGATAGAATAAGTATCCTTTGCCTAGGATCGATGATTTATTGATCGATTCGAGGAGCTCGGATGTTCACTAAATTGGATCTGAGGCCGGGATATTATCAGTTGAGGATTGCAGATCTCAGCCCCTTTGACAAAGCTTCTGAGGAAGGATGTGTCATTCAGATGGATTGAGGAGTGCCAGAAGAACTTTGAGGAGCTGAAACATCGGCTGACTACTGCGCCGGTGTTAAGCATTCCGTCTGGTACTGGAGGCTATGTGGTGTACAGTGATGTTTCGCATCAGGGACTAAGGTGTGTATTGATGCAGCATGGCAGAGTAGTAGCTTATGCCTCGAGACAGTTGAGATCTCATGAGGTGAACTACCCAGTTCATAATTTGGAGTTAGCAGCAATGGTTTTTGCTATGAAGATTTGAAGACATTATTTGTACGGGGAGACGTTCTAGATTTTTACTTGTAGCACCTCACTCCCTTGGACCCGACACGATATCGATGATGATATCAGAGCTGCGCCCATGGTGGCGTCTAGAGCACTCAAATCCACTCAAAATTTTCGTTAAACAATTTTATAATTATTGAAAACAAATAAGTGTTGTGAAATCATTAAACAATTTGGGCCCTTGATACAAAAACATTTTCAGTCAAAATCAATTTCAATGATCAATTCAAATACAATATTAATCGATTGGGGCCCTATATAATAACAGTACAATTATGCGGAAATACAAATTTACGCGTAATCATAATGACTCAAATGGGACATGAGGCCGATCGACTGAACTCGACTTGCTTGCGGTAACCATACTCGTTTCACTAACAGGGTACTCTCAATTCTGAAAAATAGTTGCAATGTTAGGTGAGTTTTACGAACTCGGTGAGAAACCATCATCGATGGTTCACTGACTCATGCATATACATATACATTACAAAATATTGCAAATCACTAGATCATACTACTCACATGCGCTATCATTTCACAAATCATATCAATTATTCATATCTGAGATATGCAATGCACATGTGACTCTTTTCATTTTATTACGTTGTTGTGACCGTGCTTTGAGCTCATTAACGTTGAGCCATTGACTCGAAACTTCGTTGGACGGAGGTCTGTGCGTTGAGCTTAAAGCTCTCATATACATTGGGCATGATATGGCTGATAATCCCGATGGCGGAGCGTCGTTGGGCTGAATGCCTGATCTGATGAGCTGTGGTATCAAGAACCTTTGCGTGGGAGAGCCCTCGGGTATTAACCACCTCGAGGCGAAGCAATACCACGGCATTCGTTGGGCTGCTCGGTCTGGCTGTCTTTATCGATCAAGCCTTGATGCATGAATACCGTGTTCCAATTTCCATTCTGATCATTTACATTTCAATGCAACTTCCCATTCTTTGGACTTCGATTACGGTATTTCGATCATGTACATTTACGATTAATCACATTGATGCATTCAGGTCATTTACCTGATAGCACTTCAATATCACATATTCAATATTTGAGACACCCGTGGTCGAAATCAATCAAATCGAGACACATGTATCCATCCATTATCTCAACAGGCATTTATGCATGTAATATTAAACACATAAAGGTGAAACCAACTAGGTTACTCACTGAACTTCAGAACTCTTGGCACGGAAGTCTCAACACGATCAAGTGGATTATCGATCCGCCAGACCTCTATAACAATCAAATAATTTCATTCATTACAAAATGCGAGTCAAAATAATTAATGATGCACATACCTTGAATAAATGATGTACTATGCCTATTCATGATTTTTCGGTACTATCTCCCATATTCCACTCTATTTGTCAAATTAGAACTTTCACTCAATAGCTCGATAAAACTCACTTCCAAATCAATAACATATTACAGAACTCCCCAATTTCAATTCTAATGTTCAGTCCATTTATCCAATCGTATTCTCCAGGGTATTACCTCAGAATCACCATCATTATTCTCTATATCAAATTCATCCTCTATACTCAGTTCTAAATTTCAATAACTTTTCTTTACATTTTGAAACCTCGCCATTATACCTCAATTACTCAAAACAATCCTTAGGATGCAATACAATCATATTTCTTAACTTTCTTTCACTAATATTGAGATCTCAAAAACCTGAATTCAAACTCTCATTCTTTTCCTCAATTGTAGACCTCGATCTCTAGGTCATAACGAATCGAACAACACCTCAATTGGAGGTCTATACCATAAATTATTCCCCAAAAACCAATTTGAATCAATTCGAAATGTCTCCTAAATCGGCGAATTCAAGCCTTCATCGCGACGTCAAGAAGATCGCTCGCCGCGACGCATAACTTTCCTCGTCGCGACGTCCAAACTATCGCTCGTCGCGATGTGCCATTTATCGCTCGTCGCGACGCCTAAGCTCATCGCGGCGTATGCTCGTCACGATGCTCCAATAATTCCTTCGTCGCGACGTGCTCACGTAGGGTCGTCTTCTCCGATCGATTTTCGCCATTGTTTCTCTCTAATCAACCCTAACTCACAACCAACTACCACAATCTTTTATATTTAACCTCATGAATGCATTTAACACATAAATAACAACATTAAAACCAATTCACTTACCAAATCAAGCGAATCTCAAATCTCCGAAATCCTACAATTCTTTCATCTTCTCTCTCATACGGGTCTTCTCCAACCTCGACAAATCTTCATCTTCCTCGAGAATCGAGACAAGCTAACAATGAAAATCCAAAGAGAGGAAGAGGCGATCATCATGAAGGAAGAATCGAAACTCACCAAGGAGAGGAATCGATCGTGCCTAGGAGAGAAGAGAAATTTCTTTTCTTCAATTTGAAATATAGAGCATTTATAAGTGACTTATCCATTTTCTCTTAATACCCGATAAATACATTACTCTTTTCACGATCATTTCGGTCGATTTATCTCCAGAATTTCAATGGCTAGACATATAATCTCTAAAATCATATATCTAAATTTTCCATTGCCATTTACCAATTATTCTAACACTATACGATCAATCAATCCGTCACCCAAAAAATTTCCGTCAGTACTTTTCTCCGAATGTTCGAGAAAAATTCGAAGGCCGTATCAATTGGCAATAACTCGAGAACATTTCCAATTCAATATTGAAACTCAATTATTCCAATATTCCCAATAAATCATGATCAAATCTAGATATTGCCACATATCACAATTCATATTGTATTCACAATCAAATGCTGGGAAAATGTCATGAATGCATGTACCTAAATGTGCATGTACAAAAGACTCACTCCTCTAAAATTAGAGGCCAAAAGAATGCCCAGTCAACTATGTGTAGTAAAAAAAAATCCTATCCCGTGCCAATTTACCAATATAACCTTCCCATCGGTGACGGGATGTTACATTACTGATCATAAGAGTTTGAGGTATTTGCTAAGTCCGAGAGAGCTGAATCTGAGACAGAGGAGATGGATTGAGCTGCTGAAAGACTATGACTGCATGATTGAGTACCATCCAGGCAAGGCCAATGTGGTGACAGATGCTTTGAGTAGGAGATCTCATATAAGTGCAGCTCAGATTCAGATTGGGAGACTGCCTAGTTTGTTTTAGTTGAGAGCTCTGAATGTGCAGATGGATTTGGCTCAGGATGGAGCTCTGATTGCCACTCTGAGGCTTAGGTCGATGTTGGATGACAGGATCAGTAGAGTTCAGGATCAGGATCCGGTGATGGTAAGATTGATGGATAGAATAAGATCGATTAGATTCTGGATTTTGGTGAGAGATGGGACATTGTGGATGGAACGGAGGCGTATGTGTGCTGATGTAGATGATTTGAGGCGTGAGATTACGGAGGAGGCTGCGTGGCTGCCTATGCTATGCATCCTGGTACTACTAAGATGTATCGCACTCTTAAGTTGCATATCTGGTGGCGAGGCATAAAGAGGTAGGTGGCAGAGTTTGTTTCTTGGTTGTCGGCGTGCGGCGGAGTTAAGGTTGAGCACCATGCTCTAGTGGGTAAGCTGCATTAGTTGCGTATTCGGATGGAAATGGGGCAATTACCATGGATTTTATTATGGGATTGCCTAGGGCGCGAGCAGACATGATCGATCTGGGTCATAGTGGACGGTTGACCGTCGGCTCACTTCTTGCCAGTGAGGAGAGTAATACTCTTGATCGGTTGGCGAAGTATGTGGCGAAGATTGTCTTGTTGCATGAGGGTCCGGTGTCTATAGTCTCGAACGGGGATCCAGATTTACTTGAGGTTACGGAAGAGCCTATAGTGCGCATTAATACTCGATTGAACTTGATCTTGTATTTCATCCTCGAGAAAGATGGGTAGAGTGAGAGGAGATTATCTTTATTGAGGATATGCTTGGGCTTGTGTATTGGAGTTCGAGAGGATCATGGGATCGATGTTGGTTCTTATCGAGTTTGTATATAATAATCGATGTCGAGTAGTATCGGGATGACCCGTATGAGGCTTTGTATGGGAGGCGATGTAGATCACCTTGTATTAGGAAGAAGAGGGTGCGAGGATGATTGAGGTCCGAGTTAATTGAGGATCTTGTAGATAAGGTAAGCGATTGAATCGCATCAAAGCGACTCAAGATGAGCGGAAGAGCTATGTGGATCGACATCGGAGAAAATGGGTATGTTGTGGGTGACGAGTGTTCCTCAGTGTTTACGTGGAGAGGAGTTACGAGATTTGGTAGTAAGGCAAGTTGAGTCCTCGGTATATTGGTCCTTATGAGATGTGTTCCATGTAAGTATGCTCAGAAGCCAGTGCCGATCGGACCCAGAGCTCGTATGATTCGAGTTCGGAGATTGAGATAGCCAGCGATTTGAGCTATGTAGAGGAATCGTCACGGTTGTGGGATCCGGGTCAAGTAGTTAAGGGCAGGGTGATTCCATTGGTGAAAGTCCTTTGGAAGAACCACTCTTTTGAGAGCGACTTGGGAGGCGAGGGGCATATGAGGAGCAGTATCCTCGTTTATTCGATCGGGCGGTATGAAATTTCGGGCGAAATTTTTATTAGGAGGGAGAATGTAACATCCATCACCGATGGGAAGGTTATTAGGTAATTTAGTGCAGGGTAGGATCATCTTGCATTTACTTATTGAGCTTTCATTGACCTCTAATTATAGAGGAATGAATTAATTACACATGCATTGATAGGTATATGCATTCATGGCATTTTAAGGCACTTAATTGTGATCATGAATTGATTTGTAAATTTATGAGATAATTAGGTTTAATTGGGAATTATGGGAAAATTGGATTTGTATAGTTGAATTGGAGTGTCTTAGGAGTGATTGGCAATTGATAGCAATATATAGAAAATTTTCTGAAAATTTAGGAGAAAATGTGGGATAGAAAATTTTGGAGTAACGGACGGTTGGTAGTATGGTGCAGAAATACTTGTCGATGGCAATGGAAAATTTAGATTTGTGAGTTTAGGAATTTTTATGATGAGCCATTGGAATTTAGAATTGAAATTAAAGAATTTGGGGACTTTGATCTATAGGTTTAAATCAACCCTTTAAATTGTCTTATGATTAAATTTCTCTTGGTTAACCTTTGAAAGCCTAGAGCTAACTTTTCTTTCTCCTTCCTCTTCCCTTTGTCGACTTTCTCTTGGTTAACCTTTGAAAGCCTAGGCAGCGTCTGCGATCCATCCTTGAATAAGGGCTCGATCCTGACAACGAAATAACTAGAAAAGAGTCACATATGCATTGCATACAAATGTGTTAACTGATTTGTGAGTATTACTAAATTCCACGATGACGTGAGAAATTGTAGGCGTTATATGATATTTTAAATATTCTTGTGTTGTGTTGTCTGCGGTTTCGTAATGCATGTATTAGTGAACCATCGATGATGGTTTCTCATTGAGTTATAAACTCATCAAAATTGCATATTATTTTTCGGGGCGATAGATTAGACTCTAGCTCGAGTTACTTCTCTGTCGTGAGCATTCGGCGAGAGGCGATGGGTCCTGGTCGATCATTGGGATTGGATTTTGGGGATGACTTAGTATAGACCTTTGTATCGGTTTCCTTTTTGGATTCTTGTATTTAGGCATGAGGAAGCGATAGACTTGTCTATATTTACGATTGATCTTATGAAATGAGAAAGGCCTTATGGTTTTAAAATTGATGATTTTGTTGTTGCGGTTTCATTGTATTGAGGCCATGTGGATTTTAGTATTGATAGATCGTAGTGCAACCTTGTGCGTAGAATATGTATAGGAATGACCTACTGGGCATCCGGTGTGTACCCTACAGTGAGGCGCTACATTAGGTGGTATCAAAGCTTGGTTTGGCATCTTTTGAGCATAGTGTATTTTTAGGCTTAAATTTCATAGAGAAAATCAGAAATTGATTAAAATTCTTGTTTGTTGTAGGTCATCCGTTCTTGGAGATCAAGTTGATCGACCAGCTGACCTAGAATCAGTAGGTGCTAGTAAGAGTCTTGATGCCTCGTTACGAGGTTGCCTCTAGAGTTCCGTGAGGCGGGAGGAAATCGATCGATTAAGCAGCGAGGGGTTTGTTGATTTCTATGGCAACACAGACCCTGCGGAGGCTGAGGGATGACTGGAGAGGACTAAGAGAGTCCTCGATCTGATGGACTGTGACTCTGACGAGTGTTTTGATTACGCAGTTTCACTCCTTGAGGTCAAACTTATCGATAGTGGAAAATGTCCCGGCGGTACCACGAATACAATGTTACGACTTGCGATGATTTTACGAGGGCCTTAGAGACAATTATATGCCAAGGTGTATTTAGAGATGAAGATGCGGGAGTTCCTTGAGTTGAGGCGGTCTTATGACAATGGTGAGTATGAGTGCGGATTGATGAGTTGATGGGGTATGCCACAGTTTGATTACTAATGAGGTGACAGTGTCGGAGATTTAAAGCGAGACTCGATCTAAAGATCCGTGCAGTTGGCCCGATCGGACATGGGCACATTCATTGGCGAAGGCGGCTGCCATGAGAATTGACGACTCTTGAGGCAAGTCGGTGAGGTGGATAGGGGCCGGGGAAAGAAGTAGAGTGATAGTCGAGCGATCTAGTAGAGGTTGATAAGCATCGAGTAGCCCTGGTCATTGGAGGAGCTAAACGATCTGGATTTAAGCGGTAGATTTGTTGGTGGTGGTGGCGATGGCGGTGCAGGAGGTTGAGGCGAGATCCCTCGGTCTGTGAGCATTGCGAGGAGGCATAGTCGAGAGTGTCGGTGGTGGCTGGAGCTTTGCTGAGATTGGCTCGATGGATCGACTAGTCGAGAGTGCCCGAGACCTTGGGAGCTCGATCTACTTATGTTGGGAGATCTGGCGGCAATACCACAGTCTTGTGAGAGCCGTGGAGGTGGATTAGGATTTGGGAGCGAGGTCGGGAGGCCGAGGCTGAGGATCGTAGTGAGGTGAGGGGTGAGTGGCGAGATAGAATTCCCATGCTAGAGTCTATGCCATGACTTGACGGAGGCTCGGGATTCCCCGGATGTTGTTGGGTATGCTTGATTTACGGCTTTGAAGCATATGCATTGTTGGATCTGGATCCACTAATTCATTATTGCATTGCATATGGAATGCACCTTTGCATGGGAATAGGAGAGATTGCGGTATGGGTTAGAGGTGAGTACATCTTTAGGTAGTCTGTTGTATTAGGAGAAGATGCGCAGGGGTGTCAGATTAGGATAGATCGAGCGATTTGAGTGCAGTTTGATAGTGTTATCTCTGAGAGATTGATGTGATTTTAGGGATGGGTGGTTGATGCGCATAGGGCCGTCATGGGTTTATTATACGAGGAGGTGGTATTAGAGTCTCTGGTCGACCCGAGTTATTCGATGTGTTAATCGGTGGTGCCGCCGGGATGATTTCTTTCTGAGTGTCTTGAGGTTGATCGGGGAGGTTGTGAGGCTATCGGCCCATATTGTGGATACGGGGTTGGCGGTGCGAGGATATTCTGTGATCGGGAATTTCGGATGTGTTCCCGATGAGTTCTGGGTTTCTGCGGGAGCAGGAGGCGAGTTTGAGATTGACCTCGCTCGGTACCGCTCCTATATCTATACCTCCATATAGGATGGCATCGGTGGAACTGAGAGAGCTTAAGGCTCAGTTGCAGGAGCTTTTGGATAAGGGATTTATTAGACCAAGTGTTTCACCATGGGGAGCTCCAGTACTGTTTGTGATGAAGAAGGATGGGACGTTGAGGTTGTGTATTGATTATAGGCAGTTGAATCGGGTGATAGTGAAGAATAAGTATCCACTACCTAGGATCGTTGATTTATTTGATCAGTTGCAGGGAGCTCAGGTGTTCACTAAATTGGATCTGAGGTCGGGATATTATCGATTGAGGATTGCGAGGCGATGTAAGTAGGCGCCTTTAGGAAGCGGTATGGGCATTCGAGTTTCTAGTGATGCGTTCGGGTTGACTAATGCCGGCGTATACTTAGGCCTTGATAATTAAGGTCTTTCATTACTGGATGGTTCGTGATTGTGTTTATTGTGATATTACGGTGTTCTCGAGGAGTAAGCAGGAGCATCGAAGCATTTGAGGGCTATATTGCAGTTATGAGAGAGGCGGTTGTATGCCAAATTCACTAAATGTGAATTTTGGCTCGATAAATAGTGTTTACGGGGCATAATGTGACTGGTGGGGGTATTGAGGTAGATCCTCGCAAGGTCGAGACAGTGCTGCATTGGGAGGCCCCTAGGAATGTATCTGAGGTTCGAAGTTTCCTAGGATTGGCCGGATATTACCAGAGATTTGTCGAGGGTTCTCGCGATCTCGGCCCCTCGTAAAGCTTCGAGAAGTATGTGCCGTTCGGATGGGTGAGAAGTGCGGAAGAGCTTTGAGGAGCTGAAACATCGGTGACTCTGCGTCGGTGTTAAGCATTCCGTGCAGATGCTGGAGGCTATGTGGTGTCTGATGATGCTTCGCATCGAGGACTAAGTGTGTATTGATGCGAGAATGGCGAGTAGTAGCTTATGCCTCGAGGCAGTTGAGATCTCATAAGGTGAACTACCGAGTTCACGATTTGGAGTTAGCGGCGGTGGTTTTCGCTCAAGATTTGGAACATTATTTGTATGGGGAGGCGTTCCAGATTTTCTTGATCATATGAGTTTGAGGTATTTGCTAAGTCGAGAAGCTGAATGCAGGGACGAGAGGAGATGGATTAATTGCTGAAAGACTATGTTGCACGATTGAGTACCATCCATGGAAGGCCAATGTGGTGGCGGATGCTTTAGTAGGAGATCTCATATCGGTCGGTTCAGTTTGATTGGGAGGCGCTGGTTTAATTCAGTTGAGAGCTCTGAATGTGCAGATGGATTTGGCTCAGGATGGAGCTCTGATTGCCACTATGAGGCTTAGGCCGATGTTGCATGACAGGATCAGGATCCGGTGATCGTAAGATTGATGGATAGAGTAAGATCTGATTCGATTACTGATTTTGAGTTGAGAGTTGGGACATTGTGGATGGGACGGAAGGTATGTGTGCTGATGTAGATGATTTGAGACATGAGATTGGAGGAGGCTGCGTGGCTGCCTATCTTTATGCATCCTGGTACTACTTAAGATGTATCGCACTCTTAAGTTGCATTACGGTGGCCAAGCATGAAGAAGCGGTGGCGAGTTTGTTTCTTGGTGTCGACATGCCCGGCGAGTTAAAGTGAGCACCGAGCTCGATGGGTAAGTTGCATTCGTTGCGTATTAGGGTGGAAATGGGAGCAATTACTATGGATTTATTATGGGATTGCCTAGGCATAGAGGCGACATGATCTGACTCACTTCTTGCGGTGAGGAGAGTAATACTATCGATCAGTTGGTCGAAGTATGTGGCGAAGATTATGCAATACGTGGGGTCCCGGTGTCTATAGTCTCGGACGAGGATCCAGATTTACTTGAGTTACGGAAGAGCACATGATACGCATTGGGTACTCGGTTGAACTTGATCTGCATTTCATCCTCGGAAAGATGGGCGAGTGAGAGGAAGATTAACTCTGTTGAGGATATGCTTCGGGCTTGTGTATTGGAGTTCAGAGGATCATGGGATCAGTATTGGGCTCTTATCGAGTTTGCATATAATAATCAGTATCAGAGTAGTATCGGGATGGCACCGTATGAGGCTTTGTATGGGAGGCGGTGTAGATCGCCCTTTGTATTAGGAAGAAGAGGGTGTGAGGATGATTGAGGTCCGCGTTGATTCGAGGATACTGTAGATAAGGTAAAACTGATTCGGAGTCGCATCAAAGCGGATCAGGATAGATTGAAGAGCTATGTGGATCAGCATCGGAGAGAAATGGAGTATGCTGTGGGTGACAGAGTGTTCCTCTGAGTGTCTCTGTGGAGAGGAGTTCTGAGATTTGGCCGTAAGGGCAAGTTAAGTCCTCGGTATATTGGTCCTTATGAGATCCTCGAGAGGATGGGACCTTTGGCTTATAGATTGGCTCTAGGTGAGATGTCCCGGTTGCATGATGTGTTCCATGTAAGTATGCTCAAGCGGTACCGATCGGACCCGACTCATGTGATTAGGCTCGGGAGATTGAGATAGCCAGATTTGAGCTATGTAGAGGAATCGATCGGTTGTGGGATCCGGGTCAGCGGTTAAGAGCAGGTAATTCTATTGGTGAAAGTCCTTTGGAAGAACCACTCTTTTAAGGAAGCGACTTGGGAGACTGAGGAGCATATGAGGAGCTAGTATCCTCATTTATTCGATCGAGCAAGTATGAAATTTCGGGACAAAATTTTTATTAGGAGGGGAGAATTGTAACATCCCATTACCGATGGGAAGGTTATTTGGGTAATTTGGTACAGGATAGGATCATACTGCATTTTACTGATTGAGCATTCATTGACCTCTAATTATAGAGGAATGAATTAATTGCACATGCATTGATATACATGCATTGATGGCATTTTCCGACATTTAATTGTGATCATGAATTGATTTGTAAATTTATGAGATAATTAGGTTTAATTGTGATTTATTGGGAATTATGGCATAATTGGATTTGTATAGTTGAATTGGAGTGTCTTAGGGTGATTGGCAATTGATAGCAATCTATAGGAAATTTTACGAAAATTTAGGAGAAAATGTCTGGACGAAAATTTTGGAGTGATGAACGGTTGGTAGTATGGTGCAAAAATACTTGTCCAATGGCAATGGGAAATTTAGATTTGTGATTTTAGGAATTTTTATGATGAGCCATTGGAATTTAGAGATTGAAATTAAAAGAATTTGGGGACTTTGATCTATAGGTTTAAATCAACCTTTTAAATTGTCCTATGTTTAAATTTCTCTTGGTTAACCTTTGAAAGCCTAGGGCTAACTTTTCTTTTTCCTTCCTCTTCCCTTCGTCGACTTTGATTTTCCCCCTTGGAGATTCTTGCTTGTTTCCCTTTTCATTGTGGTTGAAGATCAACTGGAAACCTTGGAGATGTTGATGTTTGGCTTGGCTATGAAAGATCACCGTGGTTGTTAGAAGTTGGGAGATTTTTCGGAGATTTAGGGTTTAAGGATTTGAGTTTCGATTTGGTAAGTTTAATGGCTTTAATGTTGTTATTTATTGTTACTCGATACATTTATGGCATTTATTGTAAAAGATTGGGTGGTTTAGGGTGTTTAATGCTGATTTTAGAGAGTGGAAATGGAGGAAAAATCGAACGGAGAAGAAGGTGAGACCCGCACGTCGCGATGTACGAAAAAGGCTCGCCATGACGAGAAAAAGCATGCTTTCGGTGCCGAAACCCACGCGAACGTCATGGCGACGAATGAGTTTTACGTCGCGACGAGGTTATCTGTAGGCGTCATGGCGTTAGGAAGATGTTCGTCATGACGAGCGTTTCCCCTCTCCGACGAATGTTTCCCAGCCGGGCGAGAGACCTTTTACGCTTGCAAGGGATGTGAGCCTTGGCGAGAACAAAATTTTGATTGGATGTATTTCAATTTATGGGGCATAACTTATGGTATAGACCTCCAATTCAGGTGATTCTTGATTCGTTATGAAGTAGAGAAAGAGGTCTACAATTGAGGAATTGAATGAGAGTTAGAATTTAATTTAGTATGGTCCCAATCATAGAAAGAAAGTCGATTGTAGTTTCCTATTGCAACCTAAGGATAGTTTCTTGATAATTGGAGTTTCAATTGGAGATTTATGAAATTAATGGATACTACTGACATGGTGAATAGTAAATTTTGGTTATGAGGCAAGTGATAGCAGAATTGGGTTTTAGCGTCGAAAAATCATGAACATGCATTGTACATATTTTCATTAAGACATATGCATCATTGAATTGTTTTGACTGAGCATCTAGTAATGGAAAATTATTTAATTATTATAGAGGCACCGTTGGATCGTCATTCCACGGATATTGCTGGGATTTTCAGGCAGTAGCTCGGAAGTTACAGGTGAGTAACCTAGTTGGTTCCTCAATTTTTGATTTGCAAAATGCTTTATGTGAACTGTTTGCTAATATGAAATATATGAATGATTAGGATCGAGATACATGCTTGTGCTAAATTGGATTCCATTGGTATGTGATTTTGAGAAACTGTATGAAATGGGCTTTTATAGCCATATGACTGTGAACAATTGGACCTGTGCATTTCATACATAAATGCATGCAGATAATGAGCGTTGTGATGCGAGTGCTATTATTATGAAAAGAGCTTTAAGCTCAAATCATCACTAAGCGAGGCTTGAGCTCGAGGGGAGTTAGTGCATCCTGCATAAGGGCTCTCCTACTCCCTAGACGCGTCTATTGATCACTGTCACTGAATAAGCACTCAGTCACAACACTGAAATAACTAGAAAAGAGTCACATATGTATTGCATACAAATGTGTTAACTGATTTGTGAGTATTACTGAATTCCCTGATGACATGAGAAATTGTAGACTGTTATATGATATTTTAAATGTTACTGTGTTGTGTTGTACGCAGTTTTCGTAATGCATGTATTGAGTGAACCATCGATGATGGTTTCTCATTGAGTTCGCAAACTCATCCAAAATTGCATATTGTTTTTCAGGATTGATAGATTAGACTCCTAGCTCCAGAGTTACTTCTCCTGCAGCGTGAGCATTCTGGCGAGAGAGGCGATGGCTCACAGGTCGGTCAGCTGGGATTGGATTTTGGGGATGACTTAGTATAGACCTTTGTATCAGTTTCCTTTTTGGATTATTGTATTTAGACTATAGGGAACTGATACACTTGTCTATATTTTCGATTGATCTTATGAAATGAGAAAGGCCTTATGGTTTTTAAAATTCAGTGATTTTGTTGTTGCGGATTTCATTATATTGATGCCATGTGGATTTTAGTATTGATCGATCGTAGTGCAACCTTGTCGTAGGATATGTATCGGAATGACCTACGGGCGTCCCAGTGTGTACCCTACGGTGAGGCGCTAGTCGAACTCTACAATTTTAATACAGTTGGTTGGTTTGTATGTAAGATAGGAATTGGAGGTTGAGAATAGAAGTATAAATAGTTAGTTCTAAGATTCCTTATGCTTCAATAGTTTTTAAGAATTTGTTGGTTTTAGAAAGTAGGATGATGAACAGTTTATGGCATGTCTTTTCTTTAATATGATCTACAAACATATACTTTCTTAATTCTTTTATTAATATGTTTGTTTCAAATTTAATCATTATTATTCATTAGAAGAACATTGTTGATAAACTCTCAAAGTGGATCTTTAATTGTTCCTTGATATTGTTTATAATATTTGTGATAAAATTGGTTAACTATAATGCTTATTCTATAGTTTAATGGCATGTTACAAACTTTTCTCGATAATATATGAGGTAGTTATAATCTATTTAGTACTTTTCATTACATTACACTTACGGTATGTAGAAAGCTGTATCAATTGTATACATTTTATTCTTTGTATATTGCAAAATTTGATTCTAAAGAATATATCAACTTTATATAAAAATGCATGTATTTGAGTCTAGTACAAATGTATGCATATATCGATTACCAAATATATAAGAATATTATATTTAGTCATTACTTCTTGTTTTAACATAATTTATATTTCCATTAAGCAGGTGTTATTGAAATGGCTTCAATAAACTTCTCTACATCAACACCTCCATTATTTAATAATGATACGTTTAATTACTTGTTTTGATTGTTTCTAACCTCAGTATTTATATGTTGATTATTTCTAACCTCAAGCATTTATATGTTGATTGTTTCAACTAGACAAGCATATTCCTTCAAGTGAGAGTTATAATCTAGTCCTAGAGATAGAAGTGGAAACTTTTATTATCATACTAAGTGAGGATATATTTTTAACTTGAACTCAATTAAAAAGTGAAATTTGGAATCACTTTAATAAGACTAGAACAATAGAAGGGATAGAAAAGTAGAATGTATATATTGTCAGAAGTTGATGGTTAGTAGTTTAAAAGGTGGAACATCTCATTTAAAGTGACATGTGGCTTCATTTAGTAGAAGAAAGATCGTATTAGGAGGTCAAACATTTTTGAACCTTAACCTTATAAAAGGGAAGAATGAATTGACCACAACAACTTATGACAGCAACAAATCAAGGTATTTGGTGGCTTTTATGGTTATTGGAGATGAACAACCACTATCTATAGTTGAAAGAAAAATATTAAGGATGTTTTTTAATTCAATAAAATCGACTCTCAAAGTCATAATACAGTAAAGAAGGATATTTTGAAAATTTATGAGGATAACAAGAAAGAGATTTTAAGAGCATTGTTAAGTACTGAAAGACAAATTGCCATAATAACAAGCACGTGGATAGTCGGCCAATAACCAAAAGAAGGGTTATATGGTGGTGACGACACATTACGTTGATAATGATTGGACATAATGTAATAAACTTTAAGGTAATTTATGTTCTTTAATATTGCTATCATTTTCTTTTTCATTATGTTATGAATTTATGATTGATGTTGGTAATATTTGTACATGATAGGTTTCTTTATATGTTGACACCACATATAAATGAAAAGTTGGTAACCATATTGAAAGACTATTTGATGGATTTTAACATCAACAACAAAGTATCCACCATCACAGTCGACAATTGTACCACAAATGCTGTTATAATTAAGAAGTTAAAAAGTAAGATGGGAGTTAGGAGCATATTTGTTAGTGGTAAGATATGTAAAGATGGGTGTTAGGAGCATATTTGTTAGTGGTAAGTTATTTCATATGCATTGTTTTGTGTATATTCTTGATTTTGAATGATGGGTTGGAGATGATAAAGAAAGAAATAGATTGTATTAGGATAGTGTTCTATATTGGAGTGTAACTCTAAAAAAGTTGAGAAATTTGAAGATGTTAAACAAATTCTATACATTACGAGTACAAAGAAGTTGGTTTTGACCGTCGAACCGGATGAAACTCAATGTTGAAGATGTTGGAGTCGATAATCCCATATGTTGAGGTTTTACCAAACTAAGGAAAAAGATTATCAGTCACCTAAGTGCCTACAAAAGATCGATAGGAGTTGGCTAGAAGCTTGTGTGAAGTTGGAATTATTTGATAATATGATTGAATTGTTCTCGAAATAAAATATCAACTTCACACAATTGTTCTAACACTATGTTTGACATAAAGGATGCTTTATCACTATGGATGTTTGACTCTAATTAGGTTATTCAGATTATGGTGGAGCTTATGATGGAGAAGTTGAATTTTTATTGGTCATAGTTAGACATATTGTTCTTTGTGTTATATGTGCTAGACTCGACATACAAGATTGAAGGGGTTCGTTTTATTTATAATGCACTGTATGGTGATCGAGCTCAAGAGCATGTAGATATTATTAAACAATTATGGTATGAATTGTTTAATGATTATCAACTCATAATGGAAAAAGCTCATGATTGAGATCATGGTAATTTTAATGATTTAACCGGAGTTCGATTTGAGTTTGACCTCATCTTCTAACCAAAGATTATCACTTTCTCTTTCAAAATTTATGAAAGAGAAAAAAGGCTAGGACTTCTTATAATATGATGGAGTTAGATAACTATTTGACCAAAGATTATGTGCTCAAAATTGAAGGTGATCAGTTTGATATAATGTTATGGTGGAAGAAGTGTGGAAATACTTATTCGATGTAAGTCATTGTATGAGACTTATTAGTTATTCCCTCATCCACCGTTGCTTTGGAGTCTGCTTTTAGCACTAATGGTTAGGTTATTACTCCTCATCGTGCTCAACTTCATCCTCGTACTGTGGAAGACCTTATATGTACCTAAAGTTGGTTAAATGATGAAGATACTAATGGCAAATTCTTTTCTTTTTGATATATCAATTTTATAATATTATCTTACTTAATATTGTGTTTTTAATTTTCCAATAATACAGCCATGGTTATTAATGTAAAGGTGACTAGTCTAACTAATCGACTAAGTGCATGTTATTTTGGTTAAATATATAAAGATAAAGATATAGTGAATTTTTTTATTAATTATTACCATGTCCTAAATATTCCTTTAATTTTAGTGTTACATTACTAAATATAATATTTGTACATAAAGATGATTTGATGTTTGACGATCCTAGCAACAACGATTAACAACTCTCTTAGTCTATCCGCGCTAGTCTCTGGCATCCAGTCTCCAATCTTTGTCTGCCTGTCATGATATTATCTTAATTTTTGCAAATTTTATCAATTTTTGTAAAATGATTTGGATAATCATTCATGTATAGTAAAGCTTACTATAGTTGCTAAATTTGGTTTTTATCATTTCTCTCTTTTAATAATTAATAAATTATTTAAGTAAAATTGAAAATTGTAATTAATTGAATTGAAATTCCTAAATATAATTAACTTAATCAATTTTCCTAGATATTCATAATCAACTGAAATTTCTAATCAATTATCCTAATGAATCTTCCTAATCAAAATTTCTAGAAATTCCTAATCAATTTTTCTTTCATATCCTCCATCGTTATTTAATTTAATTTAATCTTATTAATTTTATCACTATATGTAAGTTATTGTATTATTCATTCATTATAAAATCTCAAATCCTTTAGGAATATAAAAATAGAATTTACTACTTCCACTCAACATTTAAATCTACAATTTTAACATATAATTATATATTTATATTTCCATATGATTATCATTATTTACTCTATTATGATTTTCCATCATAATAAAATTTTAAAATTATTCAACATCATTATTAATCATAATTGGTTTACATAATCCCTTATTCAGATTACAAGTTACAATAACTTTAACCTTTACCTAATAACTTGCTTGACAATATGATTAACCTCAAACATTGGACCATTGAATTATGTTTTTGTTTTATAAAAATAACAATATAAAATTTTATTTTAAAGATAATGTAACATATAAATTAAATATAAATATTGAATTTCATAATTCATACGATTATCATTATTTACTTTGTTATGAATTTTCCATCGTAATAATTGTAAAAAATAAAATTTTATTTAATATCATTATTAATCATATTTAGTGTACTATAATCCCTTAACCAAAATTGCAAGTTACAATAAATTTAACCATTACCTAGTAACTTGATTGATAATATGATTAACCTCAAACATTGCACTGCTGATTTTTTGTTATGAAAATAATAACATATAATGTTATATTAAAGATAATACAAAATATAAAATAAATATAAAAATAAATTTTCTCTTTATAATCACTTATTTTAAAAAAGTAATTTTCATTATTGTAGACAAAACTAATATAACATTACAATGATTTCTAGGTTACTAGCCTATATACAAGTACAATAGTTGACTATACAAAAAGAGGTGCTACATTGTAAGCGACAATTCTAAATCAACAATAATTAAAGTTACAATTTCCATCCAAATATTGTTTCAGGGGTGAGGGTATGTCACAAATTTTTAACAATAATTGTTGTTCTGATCCAATTAACAATTTTGTCAGTTAGCTAGTACTTTCTAACTTCTGAGTTTGTAAATCTTCTACTATTTCTCCCCTTCCAAAGTGTGTAGAAGGTAGTAGTGAAAACCACTTTATATAGGTTACGAACCTATACACAAGTACTATAGTTGAATATCAAACAAAGGTGCTACATTGAAGGGGGCAATTCTAAACTTGCAATAACCAAAGTTATAATTTCCATCTAGATATCATTTCAGGGGTGAGGACATGTTGCAAATTTTAGCGATAATTCTTGCTCGATCCAATTAACAATTTTTTGACTAGTTGGTACATTCTAACTTTTGAGTTTTAAATCTTACATTATTTCTCTCGGTCGAAAGAGTGTAGAAGGTAGTAGTGAAAGTTGCTTTGTAAATGATAGCATTTGACATTCCCACTTAGAACTTGCAATGGACCAACTTAAGGTTTATTCCCAATCATATATGTAATTGTTACCTGGAATCATATACAAAATCTTGCTCCAAACTACCTTAAAGAATCCACAAAGGAAGAAAAGACGGTCTTTGTCTTCCACTTCCATTATACAAAGTACGCAATAAGGGTCCATATTTCCTTGCCATTGGCCTTTAGTCTTAAGTGTTGGAGTTATGTAAATATAGTGCCCTGGAAAGCAAGTGTATTTACATGTAACTTTATCTTCTTCGATTCTGATTTTGTAATGAAAATATTTATTATTAATAAAACAAAAGAGTTTGGTTTATTCGTATGAGCATTATATATCTGGTCATAAGGTACCAAGATTCTTTTGTAAGTAATATACATATACATAGAGATGTATGAGAAACATGTATATTATTAGAATCTGAATTAATTGATTCACTGTAACATCCCACCCCTGACAGGAAGGGTAAAATAGTAAATTGTCATAGGATGAGATTGTTAGGGATTAATTAGTATTGTTCATGCATACTAATATTAGTAAACAGTGAAATTGTGCACATGCAAATTTCGGTACATGCATACATGACATTCCCGGTAGATGTGTCTACTGCAATTTTATTGTGATTAACGTGGTTATTGGGTTTGAAAAATTATTTTGAGTGTGTCATTGAGTGTTTTATATTTTAAGGGATTTTTAGGAATTTTCTGGAATTTTCCGGAGAAAATTCCCGAGCCGGAAAAAAATCGTCATGTAACGAATCGGTTGATTTTCTACTGTTATTTGGTACTAAACTATTGAATATTATTGTGGGACCCAAAAGTGGGCCCTTAAACCTAGTGAGAACCGAATTGGAGTGAAATTTGCTTGGTCTTTGTTTTATTTTTTTCAACAATTTGATTGGTTCTTTGACTTTTCTTCATTTCTCCACCAATTGCCAAGTGTTTATTTCATTTAATTCATGAGTGTCCTACACATTCTCGGTTGTTCCATTTGAAAGAAGGAAAAGATGGCCTTTGGCTTGTTTTGGTCATACACGACTCTTCCAAAATAAAAGCATGAAAGATGAATTTTATTCATTTCTCTTTAGCCAACCGAAACCTCCTTATTCTCCTTTGGTCTCCACCGATTTTGTTGCTATTTTCTTCCAACCTTAGGTGACTTCCTTCCACCTTCTTACCTTGATGAAAAACCGTGCATGGGATGGAAAGTGTGTAAGTTATGATTGGTTGTTTAATGAAAGGCTTGAAGAGGTGGTGATGGAAGCTTTAGGTAAGATGAGGTTTAAGCTTTGATTATGTTGAATGCATGAATTCATGGGTAGTTGCATGGATTAGAAGTGATTGTTCATTAAATGAGATGAATGATGCCTTAATTTCATGACTCATATGGCTTGAATTGTTGGGTATGTTGGTGTGTAAGAAATCATAAGGTGGTGGTGATTAGTGTTTGACTTTCATAGTTTGAAGTTATTAGATGACTAATCCTTAAAAGAAATTGATAAGAACATGATTGTGTATGGTGATGCCAAATTGAGGTAGTTATTCCTAGTGAATGTATGCATGACCTAGGGACTGATTTCTTGTCCATTTGGATGCTTAGTGATGTGTTAGTGGCATTGGAAGTGTTAGACTCTAAGTTTAGTACCAAAGCTAGAAATTTTGGTTTTGACCGATTACATTGTTTTGAGCATAACTCATTGTGTGGTTATGCAAATGAGGCAACGTTTGTGCCAAAATAAACTTTTCTTTGTTGGCTACATTTTTGTGTGAAATAGGTATTGTCTAATTTTAGCCTTAAGGGGTTGAAATTTGGCTTGGAAAGTTCTTCTTTGGGACTTATGTGAGCAGATGTCAGGATTGTTGACCTAGGAGTTTGATGATTTTCTAAATTAATTGAGAAGGAATTAGAAAATGGTATAAGCGAAAGTTGAATCCTATTAAATGAGCTTTTCATTCCCACTGATTTTTTCAATTTTTCGATCTGTATATTGGGAGATATGGACTGTTGACTATGGACTGATTTTGTGTCATTTGGTGAAAACTAGACTAAGAGTGGATTTGGTGCACATTCTGATTAGAAGCAATTTTAACAATTTCTGTGAATTGAATTGTCTTGAGTAATCTTCTGAAGAGTTGTAGAGGAAGCAATTATCTTGAAAATGGTATATAGCATGTAATTTTTGGAGATCAGATGTGGGCGTAATGAATTTTCAAAATCTGTACCTGCATGAGGTTATTGACTGCTGCCCTAATCAGTAACTTACATGAAAGTTTTAAGCTTGTTAGAGATGGAATTGGCTTTGAAGCCCTTCATAAGAAGTGTAGCATTGTGTTTTATCTTTCCATAGGTATAAAGTATGCATTTATTTGACATTTGTGCAAGGAGATATACTGTTTAGAACATTACTGTCCAGATTGAGTACTTGCAGGGGCAGCAGCATTCACTGAATTGTTTGACCTAGTTAACCATTGAATTTGATTTCATATTGTTCATGAAAGTTGTAGAACATATTGTGGTCTTTCTGAGCATATTTATGGGCAATTTTTGACTGAAGAGAATGAAAGTTACTGAATTTACAAATACTGTTCTGTTTTAAGAGGTAGTGCATGGGCAGAAGTTTCAATTGGATTTTTGATACCCTTTGGGGTAAAATTGCTTGTTGGAATCTTCATGAAACTTGTAGAGTTTTTCATGATCTTTCCAACAAGGTATAGTTTGTAATTTTCTGAAATGTGTAGAAAGAGATATGATAGATTGAATTTGGGTTGGAAAACAGGAAAAAGAGAAGGAAATATGGGCAATATATATATATTGTTTTATTTGAATTTTTGATTTCTTTCGTGAATAACTTTTCCGTCCGACATCCGATTGACCTGATTCTTGAGGCATCGGATTCATAGAATATTTAATTTAATTTTCTGAGAGATTGGGAATGCTTTTGGACGGAAAATTGACGTGGGTCCGGGTAACGGAGTCCTTAACCACTGTTTTATTTAATTGAGGACCTATAGAGGTCCAAATTGAGCGCAGTCAGCGTCATTGAATTTTTAATTTTTAAACGGATTTTTCTGAAGGAAAAAATGGAATTAGGCCCGGGAATTCATGAACTTGCATTATACACCTACATGTGTATCATTAACGAATTCAGATTGGATCATTAGTGATCGTTTTGTTCTATGATTTTTTTATAGAGGCACAACTGGAGCGTCGATCGACCAACGTAGCAGAGACTTCCCAGCATTAGCTCGGAAGTGATAGGTGAGTAACCTAGATGGGTTTCTCAATTATTACTTGTCAAATATGAGGATAATGGCGGGACCAGGAATGTGTACATTGTGTGACCTATCTGCCATTACTGTGATTGATTGTCAATTATGAATTGTTCATTGTTGTGAATTATGAGCTATTATTTGTGCATCTTGATCATTAATTGACCGTGCTTGACTATGAATGATTAACTGTTTATGGGATGTTATGGCTGGGCATGTGCATTCATACACGGATGTATAAACCGATAAAGGAAAATTACAACCGAGTCACCACCGATTCTGAAACGACCCTAGAGCTTGAAATACTGAAACGAGCCTAGAGCTCGAAGGGAGATAATTCTCCCGAGATGCATCTACTGATCACTGAATACTGTTTACGCGCTCGGTCACAACACTATAATTAAACTGGAAAAAGAGTAACATGTGTATTGCATCATTCTTGGGTGAATACCAAATGGGTTTGATTGTATTGTATTTGTATATTCGTATTCGAGACCGTAGTATTACTGTAACTACCTTATTACTGTGAATTGATTATGCGATGCATGAATTGAGAGAACCATCGATGATGGTTCCTCATTGAGTTCGCAAACTCATCCAAAATTGTAATCTATTTTTTCGGGACTTGAAGAGTACCCGTTTGACACGGGAGTAGGTCTCTTGTGGCAAGTGAAGGATGAGGTTCGGGATCGGTTAAACTTCGCATTAGTGTCTTATCGAATTAGTTTCATAATCATTGTACAACAATGCTTTATATTTATAATGAGCCCATTGTGGTTTTATTGTTTTTATACATTGGTGATTGTAAATTATTATTGGATGGTATAATAGCTGAAAATGGTTAATTGTGAACATGGACTCAAGATTGTATTCCACAACCTCTGTAAACTGATTAGTATGTGAACTTTATGGTTACGGTAAAATATTGTTAAATGATTGTAATAACAACAAATGTTTTCTCATCTTCTCGTCTTTACTGCGCTAATGCGGTTAAAAAAACAAGAGAGAAGAAAATGATATCTTGAGTTTTCACCGACCGATGTAATCGCCACCCTCGCGGGCACGGACTCGGATATCACCAACGATATCGGGTTGGTCACTTTCGGGAGTGAAGTGTTACCTCTGTAACATCCACCCCCTCTGGAAGGTAAAATAGTAAAATTGACATAGGATGAGACTAATAGGGATGTATGAGTAGTGTCCAGTATCTTGATGCGGTGCTCGATGAATTTGTGCCTGTACTGTTTGGTCATGCATTCATGACATTCCGATAATTGGGCCTAACGACATTTTATTGTGATTAACGTGGTTATGAGATTTGAAAAATTATTCGAGTGCGCCATTGAGCGTTTTACATTTTTGGGATTTATAGGAATTTTCTGGAATTTTCTGAAGAAACTTTCGGATAAGCAAAATCGCCAGATGGCGGCCTAAACGTGTTTTGTGTTAGAAAAGGTGATTTTCATGTTTGAAAAATTATTTGGAGTGCACTATTATGTGCTTTACAATTTTAGGGAATTTCATTAAATTTCAAAAAAATGATTCGTAAATTTCGAAAATTTCGGATAGGAAAAATCGCCAAGTGACGAACCGGTTCGATTTTTGGTAGCGAAAATTGCGACCAAATGGTACTGTCATTTTGGATATATTATTTTGTGAAGTGTTATAGAACCATTAGCATATGTTGGATTAAGATTAAATTAGATTAGAATTATGATTAAATTATGTTAATGTCTTTTTTCCATTTGAAGGACAAGTGTCCCTTTGATTAATGAGTTTTGTCTTATCTTAGTCATCACATACGACTTCTTCTTATCTGGTATATATATATATATATATCTTACATTGAAAAGCCATTCTTTCCTTCTTATCCGTAGCTCTCACTCTCCTTCTTCTTCATTGGTTTCTTCCTCTTCCATCGTTGGTGTTCTTCTCTTTGTCGGTGTTTTCTTCTCCTCAAACTAAAGCTCCTTTATCATAAGTAATTTCCTTTTCATGTGTTCTAGCTTAAGCCTTCTATATTCCTTAAAATGGTAATTGTTGAGTATGTGTAGTGAAGAGGAGGAATTGGTGATTTGGTAAAAAGTGGAATAAATGAAGAATGAAAGGCTTGTTTAGGTAAAATTATGTTTTAGTATGATTGTTCATTTGAATGCATGAATTGTGATGTTTGTGCATCTAAGTACATGAGAAATTGTGTGGGTTGAAATGGCTAGGTGATTAAGTGGATGTTTGATGGTTTGAAGAAATGGGTATAAGGCTAAGTGATGGCTGAATTGAAAGTAATGATATGGTTTGATTTTGAATTGATTATGGAAAATTATTTGAGTATTTGAATTGAGGAATTTAATACTGCCAATTTTCAGTATTAGCCCTAGATATGTATGACTGTAGTAATATTTAATTTGTATTTATTTTGATGTCTAGTGATGTAAAAAAAAAAGTTGGAAGTGATTGAACTAAGGTTAACATTAGATCTGGAAAATTGGAATTATAATTGATGTTACTGTTTTATTCATAACTTATTGTGTAGAAATGAAAATGAGGTAAGGTTAGTGGCCACTGAAATTTTGGAATGTTGGCTTCAATTTAGTGTGAAATAGGTGTTGCTGAATTTCAATGATAGAAGGGTGAAATTTTGTATGGAAAGTTACTGTTCCATTGCCTGTGAACAGTAACCGCAACCATGACATCTGAGTTTTGTTGATTTTATGAATTAATTGAGATGGAATTAGGAAAATGGTCTTCATGGAAGTTGTAGCATATTGAATTATCTTTCCATTGCTACTGATATTGCTATTTTTAGGATTGTATATTGGGAGATATGAATTGATTACTAATGACTGGTTTTGAGCATTTTGGATGAAACCTAGCTTAAGTGTGATTTTGTGAGTTTACTGATTTGAGGCAATTTTAACATTTTATGTGGACTGAATTGGTGTGAGTGAGCTTCTGAAAAGTTGTAGAGGAAGAGATTACATTGAAAATGATATATGGTGTGTAATTTTTAAAAGTCAGAATTGGGAGTTATGATTTTAAAAAAAACTGACCCTACATTAGGTTATGAATGGCTGATCATAACAGAAACTTCCATAACAATTTTGAAATTGTTAAAGATCGAATTGGATGATGAGTGCTTCATGAAAATTGAAGTTTAAGATGTTATCTTTACAGGGATATAAAGTTCTGATTTTATTGACTTGTATACAGGGAGCTATGCTTCTTGTAAGGTTACTGCCCAAATTGAAGGATTTCAGGGACAGTAACATTAGATGAATTAATTGACTTATTTAGCAATAGAATTTGATTTTGGGTTGTTCATGAAAGTTGTAGAGGACATTGTGAACTTATTGACCATATTTTTGTGGTAATTTATTACTGAAGAATCAGTGAGTTATGAAATTGCCAATGTACTACCCTGTATTAATGGGAATTGAGTAGGCAGAAGGTTTGATGAGATATTTGACACCCTTAGGGTTGGAATTGATTTTTATGGTCTTCTTGAGTATTGTAGAGGGTTTCGTGATCTTTCCAATGAGATATAGTTGGTAATTTTCTGAATTGTGTTTAATGAGTTATTGGTGTTGAAAGTTGGCTTGAAATCAAGAAACTAAAGAAGGGAATAAGGGTTAGATATTAATTGTTTAATTTGACTTTTGGTTTCTTTTGTCAATTTATTTTCCGTCCAGCGTCCGATTGACCTGATTCTTGAGGCATCGGTTCATAGAGTATTGAATTTCATTTTATGAGAAAATGGGAATTTTAGGCGGAATTTGGCGTAGCCCTATTGATTGAACATGTGAATCCTTTTTTTATTTAATTGGGGACCTATAGAGTCCGAATTACGCACCGTCGGCGCCAATGGATTTCTAATTTTTGATAGAATTTTTATGATGGGGAAATAAGGGATTAGGGCTGGGAAATTCATGAACATGCATATCTCATCAACATGAGCACAAATTTCATATTTAGTGACTCGTGCTTTTACGATTCATATAGAGGCCTAATTGGGCGTCGATTGGCCGACATCACGAGACTTCCGGCATTAGCTCGAAAGTAATAGGTGAGTAACCTAGTTGGTTTCTCAAATTTCTGGTTGTTTACATGCTCAGCGTGAATTACGTGCAAAAGTGAATTGAATGATCAACGCGTGACTCTTGGCATGTATGGGATTGTATTGTATGATTTTCTTGTCTTGAATGATCACGTCTTGATGGATGGGCTTTATAGCCATCATCTTGAACAATTGCTATCTTGGGCTTTATAGCCAAACACCGTACATTCATTGAATCTTGCCTTGCATGCATAATTGCATGATCGAGATAATGGGCGTGCCCAGTTGCTATTTTTCTTGAAAAGAGCTTGAGCTCTCACCTTGTCTTGGCCGGCCTCGAGTCAGGGGAGAAATCACACGCGTCCCCACCGAACACCGATGAGCACTTGGGCTGTCTTGAATAATGGAAAGAGTCACATATGCATTGCATTCGCATAAATATTTGTTCCGTGACATGTCTTGCTTTTGTAATGGCATGAATTCATGAATGGTTTTACATTCTTGGACATTATTATTGACCGCTTCTTGGTAAATGATTATTCTTGGTCGTTGTTATGCATGCCATGGGCGTAATGCATGATTTAGTGAACCATCGATGATGGTTTCTCACCGAGTTCATAAAACTCACCCAAAATTTGCATCTATTTTTCAGGTTACGAAGAATACCCGGTTGACACGGAGTATGCTCTATGTAGTCGAGTAAAGGTTAGAGATCGGGATCAGTTCGCGTCTGCATTAATGTCTTAGTAAATTGTGTTCATGATCACTTTGTATAACAAGGCTTTGTATTTTCTTGAGCCCATTGTGGTTTTAACGTTTCTTGCATTGGTGATTGTAAATTATTCTTTGGATGACCGTAATAATCAAACCGGTTTATATTGAACACGGTTTTATTTACTTACGGTGTTTGCCGCTAACGTTGAATTAATGGCTCGAAAAAAAAAAAAATGTATCTTGAGTTTTAAATCGGTGATGTAGTACGCCACTCTCGCGGGGCGCGGACTCGGATATCACCAATGATATCGGGTTGGGTCTTCTGAGATGGTGTTACATTATTAGGTGGTATCGAGCCAGTTATGCGTAATGTATCTGGGCACGATTTGGAACATAGGTTGCATGCATTTGAGTCGTGTCATTGCGACCCGTAGTAATCGATCCCTGATGCAGGTGCACGAGGATAAATCCTCTGGTGCATAAGTGCCAAGTGACTAAGTGAGAAAAGAGTGAGGCTGGATTAGAGTGTAAATCCCTAAAGGGATAATCAATTAGGAAAGGATAAAAGAAAAAAAAGGATAAGAAGATTGATATTGTCTTGGGTTAGCAACCTCGTATGTGATAGTAGAATGACTGTGTTGGCCTAGACTAAATAAGAAATTCCGAATTAAACTGGCAATATTATGGTGACGGAAAACAGAAGATGTTTAGAACTTGGAGAGGTCCACTAGAGATATGGGAAGTATATTGGTTACTAAAAACCTAAGTGAGATTAAAAGCTCGGGATGGTTAGGTAATTACAGTCCTGACTGTATATGTCATGAAATGAGAAACATTGGACTGGAGTAAAGTGTAAATGGTCCGATCGGGCATATTTTGATTCACTGTATTCGAGTTAGAGATCAGTAGATATTATAGGCAGATGATGATAGAGAGATGGTAAGAAGCTCAATAGAGTACTGTAACGACCTATCGAGAACTGAAAGAATCGAAAAAGTAAGATGTCCAATTACTATGAGGTGAGGTAAAAGTGTACAGATAGATGAAATGAATTAGAAATGGTTATGATCTAGACCGCATAAGTTTGAGGCCTGAACGGATATGTGATTATTGTGTTACGAGTTTGGAAATTAGTGTGATAAAATCATAAAGGAAAAAGATGAACGATGATTTCTCTTGATGGGGTATCGGAAATTCGAATTAGGTGTATATGGACACAAAAAAGGGTACATGGAGAAGTAAATAGATAGAGATAAAATGGAGTGGTATCAACGATTTTGTTCGGTATTGGGGTATGATCACCCGATCATAGATTGTTTGAGAAAATAATAGATAAGTGGTAGAAAGCAGTAAAATAATAATGATCATAAGTTGATAAGCCAAATTGATATGACCTTACAAGGTCAAGTTGCACGTAACGGATAAGGGAATGAGACATACAGTTTAATGATATGGGGAGAATGAAATAAAGATCTTAAAATGAATAAAACCACAATAGTGGTATATGAAAAGAATTGTTGTATTTAAGTCGATTTACTTTGTTGGGAATATCTATCGGACGGTAATGTTGATTGTGACTAATGAAACGTATATTACGATATATGGAAACCATAGTGGAAATGGCGGTAAATGTTTAGAGTGATTTAAGTGTGAAGTTCTTAATGGGTTAAAGTCAGATAAAATGGACTGAGTGTGCCTGTATGAGAGGAAATGAAAAATGATTCTGGTATCAGTTATGTAGTTGAGGATGAGTATAAACTGAAAGGAGTCTTAAGGAAGTCTGAATTGTATGGATTACAAATTGGATTCCGGATAGAATGCTGTGGTATAGATTACAGAATAAGTGTGAAAGAAAGTGTTTAAGTGGTATCACAAGGAACCTTTGTGAAAGGAATGTTTTGATCCATTAGGGATAATAATTGGTTCATGAGACTTTAAGTGAACCGTATAAAGATAGTATCAAGACGAGCGGTCAAATGGATAGAAATATGGACAAAATTAAAGGTGAAATTGGGACATAGCTCATATTGTTGAGGTTATACACTTGTATATACTGAAATGTAAAGTATCCAACATAAGTGAAATTTTACTTGAGGTAATCCTATTGCAATGTAAAGTGAATCGATCTCCAGTTATGATGTAAAACTGTTGAGGAATCTAGATTTGAAACGAAGAATAAAAGAGTCTCGAACTGAGAATTGAGAGACTAAAATAAAATGGAAATTTTGGAGGTTTAAATATGGATGACAAGGTATTAACACATGTTGATATGAATGATATGAAAATAATTGAGAAGAGAAAATGAAAAGAGTGGCGAATAGAGACAAGAGGGTTGAAAAGGAAGCTGACAATGAGGTGATGTAGTGACATCTTCATAAAGAAATTGCAGATACACTAATTGTGGACTCAATGAAAAGGGTAAAAGATGTATGGTAAAGTCAATAAGACCACTAATAGGATTTATGCGAGGTAGGCAAATGGTAGTAGCGTGATTAGAGATGAATGTGTTTGGAAGTGTGAGCAGGTGAAAAGTGAAAAGAGCGATAGGACTAATTGAGGAATCGACATCGATGATAAGCATACCACTTGGAGAGTGGGCGGTGTGTAATGAATGAGACATTAAGTTAAAGCGGTATAAAATAAATTAAATTGACTTTGATAAATGGTATTGGTGTTATGATCGCAATTGTTTAAAGTCTTGGAGACCTTAGATTCCTAGAAGGATACATTGTGTTTATTCGAGGAAAAGATGGGCATAAATGACTACTATACTGACAATTAAAAAATGAGCAGACAATTCGACTACTAAACTCAAATAGTGAACTAATAAGGCCGCCTTTGAGCGGATCAATTCTCGATATTGGGATTTTCAAGAAAATATCAAGCAGATTATGGGTAATTGTGAAGTGTTTCTGGAAAATTGAAGTTGTAAATCTAGTGATAAGAAAGGTTAAGAGTGCAGAAAGTAAGTGGTGAGTCTTATGACGAGTTTGAAGATGCGAATGGAATTGGAAAAAAAAAGAAATAATAGTGAAAAATTCAAAGAAGAAGTATGTGTACCCGATAAAAGTGTTAGAACAAGAAAGTGAACAGTCGAAGTTAGACATTCTACTAAGCATATGTGAAAAGTGAAATTGAATAACTATGGGTATAGAATGATGTGATTATTGATTCAAGTGCTTATAGGTGTAAAAGTTCAACAGGAAAAATGTTTGATTATGATCGTGTTATAGAGTTCTGATTGACTGTAGGAATATCTTGCTACATCGCGATTACTCTTTGGGAGTCAAAGATTATGATGGATTTGAGACTATAATGAGTGAGACAAAGGAAAGTGACTTAGGAAAACTGCATGGTTAGCTAAAGTGGAATCGGATCGGACAAATGAGACAGTGTAAACTGTATATCCGGATAAAGTGTGTGAACACTATAGAACAGTGAAGTGTCTTACGAGAATCGAATTTGAACATAGAGTAAATGACATATAACAAATGACTGCATTAGGTACATTGCACTGATTATAATGAAGTGGAGTTAAATGTCACTGTATGAGTACCAAAGGAATGTAAATCGTCCCTGACGTGATAAAGAGAGGTATCAAAGAAATGGAGATGTACTTAAGGGAATACGAATTGGACTTTATGGCACTGGGGGAAAAAAGTATTAGAGGGATAAAATGTGATAAGTGAATAGGTTCGAAAATACTGAACTGAGTCAAATATCGAAACCAAAGGTAGTGACTATTCTAGAAATGGCAAGTGAGATAGCTAAGAAAATGAGATCGCCAACTAATAGTCTTGTCGAATCAAATCTCTTGTCCAAGTGATAATGAGTTAGCCAAATTAGTAAGCTGAACCCGACCGAGAGTGGTTATTGTGATCACTCGACAAGTGAATCATTAAGTGGAAAAGTGTATGGGATATGTAGAATCATGTGATTCTTGTCATAGTGAATTGTTGGATGAGAATTTCGAGGACGAAATTCTCATAAGGAGGGGAGAATTGTAACATCCCACCCTCCTAGAAGGGTAAAATAGTAAAATTGACATAGGATGAGACTAATAGGGATGTATGAGTAGTGTCCGGTATCTTTGATGCGGTGCTCGATGAATTTGTGCCTTGAATTGTTTGGTCATGCATTCATGACATTCCGATAATGGGCCTAACGAAATTTTATTGTGATTAACGTGGTTATGGGATTTGAAAAATTATTCGAGTCGCCATCGAGAGCGTTTACATTTTGGGATTTATAGGAATTTTTCTGGAATTTTACGAAGAAACTTTCGGACCGCAAAATCGCCGATGGCGCCTAAACGTGTTTTGTGTTAGAAAAGGTGATTTTCGTGTTTGAAAAATTATTTGGAGTGCACTGTTATGTGCTTTACAATTTTAGGGAATTTCATTAAATTTCAAAAAATGATTCGGTAAATTTCGAAAATTTCGGATAGGAAAAATCGCCAGTGATGAACCTAATTCGATTTTGATGCGAAATTATGCGACCAAATGGTACTGTCATTTTGGATATATTATTTTGTGAAGTGTTATAGAACCATTAGCATATGTTGGATTAAGATTAAATTAGATTAGAATTATGATTAAATTATGTTAATGTCTTTTTTCCATTTGAAGGACAAGTGTCCCTTTGATTAATGAGTTTTGTCTTATCTTAGTCATCACATACGACTTCTTCTTATCTGGTATATATATATATATATATCTTACATTGAAAAGCCATTCTTTCCTTCTTATCCGTAGCTCTCACTCTCCTTCTTCTTCATTGGTTTCTTCCTCTTCCATCGTTGGTGTTCTTCTCTTTATCAGGTGTTTTTCTTCTCCTCAAACTAAAGCTCCTTTATCATAAGTAATTTCCTTTTCATGTGTTCTAGCTTAAGCCTTCTATATTCCTTAAAAATGGTAATTGTTGAGTATGTGTAGTGAAGAGGAGGAATTGGTGATTTGGTAAAAAGTGGAATAAATGAAGAATGAAAGGCTTGTTTAGGTAAAATTATGTTTTTAGTATGATTGTTCATTTGAATGCATGAATTGTGATGTTTGTGCATCTAAGTACATGAGAAATTGTGTGGGTTGAAATGGCTAGGTGATTAAGTGGATGTTTGATGGTTTGAAGAAATGGGTATAAGGCTAAGTGATGGCTGAATTGAAAGTAATGATATGGTTTGATTTTGAATTGATTATGGAAAATTATTTGAGTATTTGAATTGAGGAATTTAATACTGCCAATTTTCAGTATTAGCCCTAGTATATGTATGACTGTAGTAATATTTAATTTGTATTTATTTTGATGTCTAGTGATGTAAAAAAAGTTGGAAGTGATTGAACTAAGGTTAACATTAGATCTGGAAAATTGGAATTATAATTGATGTTACTGTTTTATTCATAACTTATTGTGTAGAAATGAAAATGAGGTAAGGTTAGTGGCCACTGAAACTTTGGAATGTTGGCTTCAATTTAGTGTGAAATAGGTGTTGCTGAATTTCAATGATAGAAGGGTGAAATTTTGTATGGAAAGTTACTGTTCCATTGCCTGTGAACAGTAACCGCAACCATGACATCTGAGTTTTGTTGATTTTTATGAATTAATTGAGATGGAATTAGGGAAAATGGTCTTCATGGAAGTTGTAGCATATTGAATTATCTTTCCATTGCTACTGATCTTGCTATTTTTAGGATTGTATATTGGGAGATATGAATTGATTACTAATGACTGGTTTTGAGCATTTTGGATGAAACCTAGCTTAAGTGTGATTTTGTGAGTTTACTGATTTGAGGCAATTTTAACATTTTATGTGGACTGAATTGGTGTGAGTGAGCTTCTGAAAAGTTGTAGAGGAAGAGATTACCTTGAAAATGATATATGGTGTGTAATTTTTTAAAAGTCAGAATTGGGAGTTATGATTTTAAAAAAAACTGACCCTACATTAGGTTATGAATGGCTGATCATAACAGAAACTTCCATAACAATTTTGAAATTGTTAAAGATCGAATTGGATGATGAGTGCTTCATGAAAATTGAAGTTTAAGATGTTATCTTTACAGGGATATAAAGTTCTGATTTTATTGACTTGTATACAGGGAGCTATGCTTCTTGTAAGGTTACTGCCCAAATTGAAGGATTTCAGGGACAGTAACATTAGATGAATTAATTGACTTATTTAGCAATAGAATTTGATTTTGGGTTGTTCATGAAAGTTTTAGAGGACATTGTGAACGTATTGACCATATTTTTTTGGTAATTTATTACTGAAGAATCAGTGAGTTATGAAATGGCCAATGTACTGCCCTGTATTAATGGGAATTGAGTAGGCAGAAGGTTTGATGAGATATTTGACACCCTTAGGGTTGGAATTGATTTTATGGTCTTCTTGAGTATTGTAGAGGTTTCGTGATCTTTCCAATGAGATATAGTTGGTAATTTTCTGAATTGTGTTTAATGAGTTATTGGTGTTGAAAGTTGGCTTGAAATCAAGAAACTAAAGAAGGGAATAAGGGTTAGATATTAATTGTTTAATTTGACTTTTGGTTTCTTTTGTCAATTTATTTTCCGTCCAGCGTCCGATTGACCTGATTCTTGAGGCATCGGATTCATAGAGTATTGAATTTCATTTTATGAGAAAATAGAATTTTAGGCGGAATTTGACGTAGCCTATTAATGAACATGTGAATCCTTTGTTTTATTTAATTGGGGACCTATAGAGGTCCGAATTACATGCCGTCGGTATGAATGGATTTCTAATTTTGATAGAATTTTTATGATGGGGAAATACGGGATTAGGGCTGGGAAATTCATGAACATGCATATCTCATCAACATGAGCACAAATTTCATATTTAGTGACTCGTGTTTTTCGATTCATATAGAGGCCCGATTGGGCGTCGATTGACCGACATCACGAGACTTCCGGCATTAGCTCGGAAGTAATAGGTGAGTAACCTAGTTGGTTTCTCAAATTTTGGTTGTTTACATGCTCAGCGTGAATTCGTGCAAAAGTGAATTGAATGATCCTTTGCATGACTCTTGGCATGTATGGGATTGTATTGTATGATTTTCTTGTCTTGAATGATACGACATCTTGATGGTGGGCTTTATAGCCATCATCTTGAACACTTCTATCTTGGGCTTTATAGCCAAACACTGTACATTCATCGAATCTTGCCTTTGCATGCATAATTGCATGATCGATAATGGGCGTGCCCAAGTTGCTATTTTACTTGAAAAGAGCTTGAGCTCTCACCTTCAGATTGATCGACCTCGAGCAGGGGAGAAAATCTCGAGCGTCCCCACCAACCTTGTTGAGCACTTGGGCTGTCTTGAATAAGCTGGAAAGAGTCACATATGCATTGCATTAGCATAAATGACCGCTCCGTGACATGTCTTTACCGCTTTTGTAATGGCATGAATTATCGTGAATGGTTTTACATTCTTTGGACATTATTATTGATTAACATCTTGGTAAATGATTATTCTTGGATCGTGTTGTACGCCATGGGCGTAATGCATGATTTGAGTGAACCATCGATGATGGTTTCTCACCGAGTTCGCAAAACTCACCCAAAATTTGCATCTATTTTCAGGTTACGAAGAATACCCGGTTGACACGGAGTATGTCTCATGTAGTCGAGTAAAGGTTAGAGATCGGGATCGATTCGCGTCGCATTAATGTCTTAGTAAATTGTGTTCCGCAATCAACTTTGTATAACAAGGCTTTGTATTTTCTTGAGCCCATTGTGGTTTTAACATTTCTCGCATTGGTGATTGTAAATTATTCTTGGATGAGTGTAATAATTGAAACTGGTTTATATTGAACACAGGTTTTATTTACTTACGGTGTTTGTCGCGCTAACGTTGAATTAATGGCTCCAAAAAAAAAAAATGTATCTTGAGTTTTAAATCGATCGATGTAATCGCCACTCTCGGGAGCACGGACTCGGATATCACCAATGATATCGGGTTCGGGTCTTACGGGAGTGGGGTGTTACACCTTCACAGTTGAATAATGAAGTTGGTCGCTTGATTATGGTTTAGAGTGTAGTGTTACGATTTATCTCTATATAAGTAAAGGATTTTACTTCAAGGGAATGATGAATTTCATATCATGATAGTAGTTGACTATCGATAATGACACTATTAAATGAATCTGGAATCAAGTATGTTTTCAAGAATAAAGTGGGTCGTTACTTTAATCTTAAAACATACAACTTAAGCATTCGCTTATTATGAACCATAATCTTGATGAGTGGTGAACTCATATATGTTTCATTATAATTCTTGATATGATCGGAATGAATTTTTACAGAGTATTAATCCAGTGTATGCATGTTGGAATTATTAATTGAAACATGTATCAGGGAACATTAACTCAAATAAAGAGTTTATAGTGTTATCATCTCTTAGATGTTTTAAGGAGATTTGGTGATTAAACTAGCGCGATGGTTTGATGGACTAGCTACCATCAAGTCTTAACACTGAGATGAGATCTTATGTGTTAATCACCATATAAAGTAAAACGAGAGATCTAGAAGGAAAAACCAACATAAGGGCAAAATGGTAATTTTAGCCTTTGTTGTGCAGATGGCTATAATAAGGTCCTAAATAGGGCTTGCAATTGGATATATTCTCATAATATTTAATAATTCAAGAGTTCAACTAATTGTCTTTAGTGGAATGACATTTAGTTAATAAGCTAGAATTAATTCGGTGAGATTGAATTAATTACGGGCTTATTGGAACTTGAATTATCAAAGTCAATAAGATTCCCCACTTGGCTTTAAGGAAGGTTATCAAGCTAAGTAAGAAATATAAATGGAGGTTAATTAGAAGCCCATAATTGAATCTTGGGCTTGGTCAATTAAAGAAGCCCAAATGTACATTTAGTAATTGGCTTGGTTTTGGTTTAATATAATTAATTAGATTAATTATATTAAAACAATTTTAAGAAGAAGATAGCAATATCGGTTATTCCTAGGTTAAATGTGTAACCACACATTTGACATTAAAATGTTAAATAAAGATGGTCTTTATTATGGTTAATCATCATTAAATGGAGCTATGAACTTACCATTAAATGGTTTAATAGTTTTCTTTTAATGTTGGCTTGTAACCTATTTGAATTCATTAGATTAAAGATGAAAGATGTACATTAGATGGACCATTTTCCTTCTTTCTTCTTGGCAAAACCGAAATTGGGTATTGAATTTTAGGTTATGGTCTTTGCAAATAGCCATCATAAAGATAAATGAAGATAATCTCATTTATTGGCTATTTTATGAGTGATTAATGAAAGAAGTGATGCATTTGATGCCTCTCTCTCCTTCCATCCATGCATATATGAAATTGGTAGGCAAAAAAGAGTTCTTGCATGTTCTTTACACCTTCTCTGCTTTCATGAAAGAGAGAATCGAAAATACCAATTGAAAGAGTTTCAATTTTGCTTCTTCTTCTAAGAAAATCTCTTCCAAACATTTCTTCTCCTTTCCCACCAAAGGATTTTGTTAAGCTAATTGTCCTTGAAGAACAGGTGGTAAATCTATTTGGTTGAGGATACTACAACAAGGAGAAAGTAGATTGCTAAAGGAAAAGAGTCAAAGACTCAAAGGCAAAGGATTTGGATACACGAAGAAGGAGAGGATAGCGCAGCGAGGATTTAAAGCTGTAGCGAAGGAGACGGTAATACTCCTGATCTTGTTTATATTTTATTATCCTTATACCATATCATGTATGGATTGACATGTTGATTTGGATTTGTTGCTTCCGCTTCAAGTAATGATTTCTTAAAAGTTTTGAAATCTATCGTTTTTCCAAACAAAGCATGTTTTCTTTTTCCGATCCAACAATTGGTATCAGAGTCAGTTTCTAATGCATGATTTCGGTTCCTATATGTTGGATGCATGGGTTGGCAATCTTTTTGTGTATGCTGCATATTTTTATGTGATAGAAATATACATGGTGTATGTTTGCTCTTTTGGTTGTCCATAGAAGTTAAATTTACCTTGTAAGATTTCTTCATTGGTTGTAACAAGGAGGGTGGTCTATCATCACCATGTTTCCTCCTTGGTTTCTTTTTTCTATTTTCTTTGATTTTGTAATGTACAAATTGATGTAATGATGAAGATGGAGCAGCCATGGATTGAAGAAATGGAAAGGTAAAATTTTCAGTGTATCCTTTTGTGTATTGGCATAAGTTTTGTGAAAACATAGTTGCTGGAATTTTGTTTCAATGGATCACTTTTCGGTTTTTATTGTAAAAACAAGTGCTAGATTTTTGTTTCAAAGAATCAAATTTCAGTTTTACTAAAATACTAAGTGCTGGTTTTTTATTTTCATGAAATGAGCTTCGGTTTTAATGAAAACTAGTGCTGGAATTTTTTGTCAAAACAAAGATTTGGTTTTCTAAAAATCTAGTGCGGGAATTTTATTTTTCAAAGTGACAAAATTCGAATTTCATAAATGCCATTACATTTTGTTTACCGAATGGGCCAAATAATGTTTGTGAAGAGTTCGAAGTGGAAGATCCAAGTCCAAGAAGAATACTTTGGGCCTAAAAGGCTTGTAATTATTTAATTTTTCTAGGATGGACAATCAAAAGTAGCTTTATTAGTTCATGTGATGAATGGAGAAATGAATGCTTATAATATGTGATATTATGTGATTGCATGTCATTTAAAAAATTGCCAACCCTAGGCTTTGCCATGCATTCATTATGTATGAGATATATAATGAAACAATATAGGATGGTTAATAAAATTCATCTAGACAAGATGGTATTTAAAACTTAAAGCCCAAAAAGATTGAGTGGGAGAGGATGCTCCTGTGAGAGTCCATGGTCTGCATATGATGCCCCTTTTGCATATGGTGAAGTGTTACTCCCCATCGAAGGGCATGGATCCTAGATCTTGCATGGTTTGGGTCTCTTTAAGGATAAGTCCACTTAATGATAGCAAATGTGACCTCCCACCGAGGCATGGTTTGTCGGTATCTTTAGTGAATGAATCAAATGGTTAAACACTCAACATTTTTTATCAATAAAGCGCCCATCGTAGCTCATTGGTAAAAGTATGGACCAAATTAAGGCGCTTCTTAAAAATTGGGCATGAGATGTTTGATAGTTTTTGAGTGGGAGGGTCCCAGTTTTCTTTTAATGGATAAGATGACCCACCGTTACTTAGTACATTATAGATAAGAAAATAATAAATCGTATAATGTTTTAATTTTTTAATTTTGTTAAATCTATCATCATGCATACATGCATCATGATTTTATACAAAGTTCCATAAATTGTTGACTAGTATGCTCATGTTTTAATAATTTATATTTTCGGACATAATCAACCACAAATGAATCCACTCACCGCTTCTTGACTAATAACAAATTGGAAAACGGAGACAATTTTAATGAATGGAGCGTAACCTTGACATTGTTCTTCAATATGAACGTATTTTGTGGGTGTTAAATGAAAATGAGCCTACACCTCCAAGTGGAGATTCAACTCCTGAGCAAGTCCAACAACATGAGCGTTGGCACAAGACTACTAAGTGTTATATTTTGGCTTCTATCAACGGCATGTTGCAAAAGCAAATTTCTTGTATGAAAACTGTTAGTGCAATGGTCCATCACCTACATGAGATGTTTAGTGTGAGGACTAGTTCTACAAGAGTGAAAGCTATCCAAACCTTTCATAATCTCGAGCAGAAACACAGGTGAGCAGGTGCGGGATTACATGATGAAGGTAATCTCTGCGGTCCTTGAAATTTGAGATGTTTGAAGGCGAATATGGATGCGGACACGCAGATGATTATGATCATCAATAGCTTAAACTCTTCTTTTCAGCAGTTTAAGTTTGACTATGAGCTCAAAAGCAAGGATTACACCTTGAGTAAGTTGATGAATACCCTCCAGAGCACGGAGGAGATATTGAATATTAAGGCTTATGGGCCAGAAGCTAATGTAGCTTCTTCTTTTAAGCCCAAGGGTAAGGGCAAGGAAAAGAAGAATGGTCCAATGAAAAAGAAGGCCCAAATAGGGGTCAAGGACAAATCCATGAAAAGAAGGCCAAAGAGAACATCAAAGGAAAGTGTTTCCTTATGATGAGATGGGCCACCGGAAAAAGCTGTCCGATCTACTTAGAGTCCCTCAAAGCAAACAAGGTATGGGCTTCCTAAGTTTGTTAGGAACTAGAAATGTGGCAGATTTATCTACTTCTTGGATATTAGATTCAGGAGCCACTAACCATGTTTGTAATTCTTTGAGGGGTTCAATGAAAGGAAAAGACTACTAAAGGCCGTTTCAAGTCAAGATAGCAGATGGTTCCTATGTTTAGTGAGAATCGGTGGGAGTAGTTATCTTGGACTTTCTAGTGGTCATAGGTTATATTTGGAGGATGTTTATTACATGCCAATGATTGTAAGGAACATGATTTGTTTTTGTCTAATAAAATCTGGTTATTCCTTATATTTTGAAAAGGTTGTTTCAATATATGAGAATAAGAATCTTATTTGTGATGCGATAACTAAGCGAGGATTGTTTTTATAGAACCTATGAAAGGCTCACTAAACACCACGAAATTGATAAAACCAAGACAATCCAAAATCTCTAGCATTAATTCAAAGTATCTGTGGCACTTAAGAATGGGTCATATCAATCAGAAAAGACTTGACAGGCTAGTAAAGGAAGGCATGCTTATGGGCTTGGATAGTGATCCATTACCCACCTGTGAATCTTGTATTGAAGGAAAAATGACCAAATCCTCATTTCCTTCTAAAGGAAATAGATCTGAATCCACATTGGACCTGGTACATAATGATGTGTGTGGGCCCATGAATGTATAAGCTAGAGGAGGTTATGAATATTTCATAATTTTTATAGATGATTAATCAAGACATGGCTATTTGTTTTTAATGCATAAAAAGAGTGAATCTTTTGAAAAGTTCAAAGAATTCAAAGTTGAAGCTGAGAAGCAACTTGACAAGCCATTAAAATAGCTTCGCTCAGATCGAGGTGGTGAGTATTTATCTGGAGAGTTCCAGCAATATTTAATTGATAATGGAATTGTTTCCAATTTGTCAGCTCCTCGTACACCTCAATAGAATGGTGTAGCAGAGAGGAGAAATAGAACTTTATTGGAAATGGTAAGATCAATGATGTCTTATGCTAGCCTTTCAGAATCATTCTGGGGATATGCCATACAAACGACAACATATCTTCTTAACTTTGTTCCATCCAAATCGGTGCCTAAAACACCTAGGGAGTTGTGGACTGGCCGAGTGCCTTCATTGAGGCATTTAAGGACTTGGGGCTGCCCAGCCCATGTTCTAAAGCCTGAATCCACAAAGATGGAACCAAGGTCAGAAGTATGTTTGTTCTGCGAGATATCTACGGAACTCGAGTACTATTTTTACGGTCCTCGTGATAAAAGCGTATTTATGTCGACAAATGCAACCTTCTTAGAGGAAGAGTTTGTGAATAATCACAAAGGAAGAAGTGAAGTAGTACTAAAGGAGTTAGTTATTTCATCCAAACCAAGAGTTGTTTTGGATATGACAGAATACGATGTCGAAATGGATTCAAGAGTTGAATCAGAAGTGCAACCTGAATATCAAGGTGTGCCTAGATGTAGTGGGAGGGTTGTGAGACAGCTAGATAGGTATATGGGTTTAGGAGAAGGCTTAATTGCCATCTCGGACTAAGAAGAAATAGATCCCATTACGTATACACAGGCTAATGCAGGAAAATGGCTCAAGGCGATGGAATTGAAAATAGATTCTATGTACACTAATGAAGTCTGGGTCCTTGTAGATCTACCACCAGGTCTAAAAGCCATAGGGTGTAAATGGATCTACAAAAGAAAAAGGGGATAGGATGGAAAGGTAAAGACCTTTAAAGCTAGATTGGTAGCTAAAGGCTATACTCAAAAGGAGGGTATAGACTATGAGGAGACTTTTTCTCCGATTGCCATGCTTAAGTCCATCAGGATTCTTTTGGCCATAGCAGCCTATTTCGATGATGAAATATGGCAAATGGATGTCAAGACCGCATTTCTTAATGGGGATCTTGAGGAGACCATTTCTATGGCCGAACCAGAAGGATTCATTAATCCAAGTAATGAGCATAAGGTTTGCAAGTTGCAAAGGTCCATTTATGGACTTAAGTAAGCATCTAGGTCTTGGAACATTAGGTTTGATAAGGCTATCAAAACCTATGGGTTCATACAAAACCTATATGAGCCTTGTGTTTATAAAAGAATACAAGAAGGTAAGGTTACTTTCCTAATCCTGTATGCTGATGACATTTTGCTCATTGGGAATGATGTGGGAACATTATCTGCGGTTAAGGGATGGCTGAATGAACAGTTTTCAATGAAGGATTTGGGAGAGGCTACCTATGTTCTAGGGACCAAAATTATAAGGGATAGAAAGAACAAGCAGATAGCTTTGTCTTAACTAACCTACATTGAGAATATGCTCAATAAGTTCGCCATGCAAGATTCCAATAGGGGTTTTACTCCTACTAGACATCGAATCAAACTTTCAAAGGAACAAGTACCTAAAACCCAAAAGGAGGTTGAACGCATGCGTAACATTCCATATGCTTCGGCAGTTGGTAGTTTGATGTATGCAATGCTGTGCACTAGACCGGATATCTATTACACAGTGGGACTAGTAAGCAGATTTCAGTCTAATCCAGGAATGGAACATTGGACTGCGGTTAAGTGTATACTTAAGTATCTTCATAGGACGAAGAACTTAATGCTTGTTTACTCTGGAGGTAATCTTATTTTGACAGGATATACGGATTCTAATTTCCAATCAGATGTTGATTCAAGGAAATCAACTTCTGGTTCTATATTTACACTAGAAGGTGGAGACATAGTTTGGAGGAGTGTCAAGCAATCTTGTATTGCTGATTCGACTATGGAGGCTGAGTATGTTGCTACTTGTGAAGCGAAGAGGAGAGTCGCTCGGAAGTTCCTAAATGATTTGGAGGTAGTTCCAGAGGCGGAAAAGGACATTACACTTTATTGTGATAATAGTGGGGTAGTGGCTAATTCTAAAGAACCTCAGAACCACAAAGCTGCCAAAAACATTGAGCAAAAGTATCATCTTATAAAGCAGATAATACAACGTGGAGAAGTGGATGTGGTAAAGATTCCCACCGAGCAAAACCTTGCTGATTCGTTCACAAAGACATTGACTCAAAAGAGCTTTGAGGGTCACCTAGAAGGGATGGGAATGAGGGATATGTCAAACTTGCTTTAGGGCAAGTAGGAGATTGTTGGAGTTATGTAAATATAGTGCCCTGGAAAGCAAGTATATTTACATGTAACTTTATCTTCTTGAGTTATAGTTTTGTAATGAAAATATTTATTATTAATAAAATAAAAGAGTTTGGTTTTATCTATATGAGCATTACATATCTGGTTATAAGGTACCAAGATTCTTTTGTAAAGTAATATACATATACATAGAGATGTATGGGAAACATGTATATTATTAAAATCTGAATTAATTGATTCACAGTTGAATAATCAAGTTGGTAAGCCTAATTATGGTTTAGACTATAGTGTTGCGATTTATCTCCATATAAGTAAAGGAGTTTACTTGAGGAATGATGAGTTTCATATCATGATAGTAGTTGATTATCGATAATGGCACTATTAAATGAATGCGAATCAAGTATGTTTTTAAGAATAAAGTAGGCCGTTACTTTAATCTTAAAACATACAACAAGCATTAAACTTATTATGAACTATAATCTTGATGAGTGGTAAACTCATATATGTTTCACTATAATTCTTGATATGATGGAATGCATTTTTACGAGTATTAATCCGATTATCTGCATGTTGGAATTATTAATTGAAACATGTATCGAGAACATTCACTCGAATAAAGAGTTTATAGTGTTATCATCTCTTCTAGATGTTTTAAGGTGATTTGGTGATTAAGCTGGCGCGATGGTTTGATGGACTAGCTACCCATCAATTCTTAACACTGAGATGAGATCTTATGTCTTAATCACCATATAAAGTAAAGTGAAAGATCTAGAAGGAAAAACCAACATAAGGGCAAAGCGGTAATTTTAGCCTTTGTTGTGTGGATGGCTATAATAAGATTCTAAATAAGGCTTTCAATTGGACATATTTTTATAATATTTAATAATTCAAGAGTTCAATTAATTGTCTTTAGTGGAATGACATTTAGTTAATAAGCTAGAATTAATTCCAATGAGTTGAATTAATTACGGGCTTATTAAACTTAATTATCAAAGTCAATAAGATTCCCCACTTGGCTTTAAGGAAGGTTATCAAGCTAAGTAAGAAATATAAATGGAGGTTAATTAGAAGCCCATAATTGAATCTTGGGCTTGGTCAATTAAAGAAGCCCAAATGTACATTTAGTAATGGACTTGGTTTTGGTTTAATATAATTAATTAGATTAATTTTTTTAAGAAGAAGATAACAATTTTGGTTATTCCTAGGTTAAATGTGTAACCACACATTTGACATTAAAATGCTAAATAAAGATGGTCTTTATTATGGTTAATCATCGTTAAATGGAGTTATGAACTTACCATTAAATGGTTTAATGGTTGTCTTTTAATGTTGGCTTGTAACCTATTTGCATTCATTAGATTAAAGATGAAAGATGTACATTAGATGGACCATCTTCCTTCTTTCTTCTTGGCAAAACCGAAATTGGGTATTGAATTTTAGGTTATGGTCTTTTCAAATAGCCATCGTAAAGATAAATGAAGATAATCTCATTTATTGGCTATTTTATGAGTGATTAATGAAAGAAGTGATGCATTTGATGCCTCTCTCCTTCCATCCATGCATATCTGAAATTGGTAGGCAAGAAAGAGTTCTTGCATGTTCTTTACACCTTCTCTCCTTTCATGAAAGAGAAATCAAAATACCAATTAAAAGAGTTTCAATTTTGCTTCTTCTTCTAAGAAAATCTCCTCTAAACATTTCTTCTCCTTTCCCACCAAAGGATTTTGTTAAGCTAATTGTCCTTGAAGAACAGGTGGTAAATCTAATTGGTTGAGGATACTACAACAAGGAGAAAGTAGATTGCTAAAGAAAAGACTCAAAGCAAAGGATTTGGATACGAAGAAGGAGAGGATAGCATGGTGATTTAAAGTATGGCGAAGAATTGAGTCTGTAGTACTCTGATCTTGTTTATATTTTATTATCCTTATACCATATCATTTATGGATTGGCATGTTGATTTGGATTTGTTGCTTCCGATGCAAGTAATAATTTCTTAAAAGTTTTAAAATCTACCGTTTTTCCAAACAAAGCATGTTTTCTTTTTCCGATCCAACATTAAGTTTGTTTTAAATTGCTAGCCAAGTAATTATTGGATTTGAAAAAGAAAGCATGCCATATTTGGAAAACTTGTAGCTTTCAAAACTTTTTAGAAATCTTATTTACAGCAGAAGCAATATATCCAAATCATCATACTAATCTATACATGATATGGTATAAGAATAATAATAAACATAAACAAGATGAAGAGTAAAATCAAACTCCTTATAGTTTTAATTCCTCAAGGCTATCCTCTCCTTCTTCTATCCAAAGCCTTTCTTTGAATCTTTTCTTTATCGCCTATCTTCTCCTTATTGATGTATCCTCAACAAATTTAATTTACCTCTTATTCTCCTAGAACAACTTGGTTAACAAAATCCTTTGGTGGAAAGGAAAAAACACTGGAGGAGTATTATTTGAGAAGAAAGAAGGATACAATGAGACACTCTCATGTAATTTTGATTTTTCATGCAAGATGAGAGAGAGTGATAAAAATGTAAGAACACCTTCTTACTCACTCCCACTTTCGGTTAACAAGAAAGGAAAGAAGAGTCTTCCATCGATGCATCATTTCTTTATTTAATCAATATATAAAGAAGCCATTAAATGAGACTATTCTCATTTGTCTTTAAGATGACTATATGAAAAGTCTATTAACTAAATGTTATCATATTAATTTCGGTTTTTGATAATGTAAGAAGGAATATGGTCCATCCAATGTATATCTTTCTTCTTTAATCCAATCAATGCTAATAAGTTACATGCTAACATTAAAAGATAACCATTAAACCATTTAATGGTAACTTCATAACTCCATTTAATGATGATAAACCATAATAAAGACCATCTTTATTTAGCATTTTAATTTCAAATGTGCAGCTACACATTTAACCCTAATAAAACCAAAATTGATCCTTCATTTCTTAAAAAAATTGTTTTAATATAATTAATCTAACCAATTATATTAAACCAAAGTCTAGCCCATTTCTAAATGAACATCTGGCCTTTAATTAACTATTAATTAGTGCAAGCGTAACATTCAATTATGGCCTTTTAAAACCTCCATTTATATTTCTTACTTAGCTTGATAACCTTCCTTGAAGCCAAGTGGGGAATCTTATTGGACTTTGATAATTCAAGCTCCAATAAGCCTAGAATTAACTTAATCTTATTAGAATTAATTCTAGCTTATTAATTAAATGTCATTCCACTAAACACAATTAATTGAACTCTTGAATTATTAAATATTAAGAGAACACTTATTTATGTCCAATTGCAAACCCTATTTAGAACCTTATTATGAGCGTATATGCTCAATAAAGGTAAAATTCTTGTTTTGCCTTTATATTGGTTTTCCTTCTAGATCTTCCGTTTTACTTTATATGGTAATTAACAAACAAGATCTCATCTTGGTGTTAAGACTTGATGGGTAGCTAGTCCATCAAACTACTGGCACCAGTTTAATAACCAAATTTCCTTAAAACAACTAGAGGTGATGATAACACTATAAACTCTTTATTTGAGTGAATGTTCCGATACATGTTTCAATTGATAATTCCAACATGTAGACATTGGATTAATACTCTATAAAATCCATTTCGATTATATCAAGAATTATAATGAAGCATAAGAGTTCACCACGCATCAAGATTATGATTCATAATAATGAATGCTTAAGTTGTATGTTTTAAGATTAAAGTAACAACCACTTTATTCTTGAAAACATACTTGATTCCGTATTCATTTAATAGTGCCATTATTGATAGTCAACTACTATCATGATATGAAACTCATTATTTCCTCGAAATAAACTCATTTACTTACATGGAGATAAATCATCGTCGACCAACTCGATTATTCAACCGTGAATCAATGAATTTAGATGTTATAATATACATGTTTTCCATACATAGAAAACATGTATATATCTCTATGTATATATATATTACTTACAAAAGAATCTTGGTGCCTTTTTTGACTAGATATATAATGCTCAAACAAATAATGTAACATCCGATTCTTTATTAAGAGGCATTATGGTAAATTGGGACAGACTGATAAGTTTCATTGCATTCACTGACTGATTATGTTACTGGCCTCTAATTATAGAGGAACAGGTTTATTGCATATGCATTTATTCATAGGTACATGAATTCATGGTTTTTCGATATTAAATTGAGCATGGACTGACTGAATTGATTGGATTGTGAACTGGAAACTGATTGGATTGCAATCGATTGAGAAATTAGGAATAAGTGGGCTTGATTGACTGATTTAAAATAGTTTAAGAATGATTGGTAATTGATAATGGCTTATAGGAAATTTTCGAGGAATTCGGGAGGAAATGCCCGACCGGAAATATTTGAGAGGTAATGATCGATTATTTGTATAATCTTGAAAGAATGATCCAATTGCAATGGAAAAGTTAGAGTGGGACTGTTAGGAAATAAATATGTTGAGCTACTGAAATTTAGAGACTGAAATTTGGACTGATTTGGAGACCTAAGTCTATAAATACTGGGTTTGGAAATTGGGGGAAAAATTTACAAGGTATTTGCGAGTTTCTCTTCTCCCCTCTACGGCGTCCTTTGATTTCCTCTCATCGGTGAGGATTTCTTGATCTTTCCTTATGAGTTCTTTCCATTGTGTTAAGGCTAACTTGTTACTGTCATTGATGAAGGTTGAGGAGGATTGAGAGTGGGTTATTGTTGAGTTTGAAAGATTTTAGGGTTACGGTGAAATCAGTGGAGAAATCGTCGATTGGTAAGTATTCTTGTGTTTAATGTTGTTTTTAATAGTTTCTATAGCATTCATGGCATTTATTAGGGTTGATATGGGTAGATGGGAGTGTTTAATGAGGTTTTAAGTGTATTAATGGCGAAAATCGATCGGAGAAGACGATCGGACCGTCATGACGTCATGACGAGCGAAGCGCGAGGGCTTTGTCGCGACGAATAATTGAATGTAATTATTTTTATTAGTCGCGACGAGCTCGGGTCGACGACGCGACGAACGTGGATTGGTACTTTGCGACAAGCTTTTTGCCTACGTCGCGACGAGCCGCGCAGGATTGCTCACCGCGGCGAACGGATTTTTCACGCCCCGGCGAAAGCCGCAAGGTCGCGGCGAAAGGGGCTTTTCTGATTGGTTTAAATTGGTTTACTGGACATAACTTACGGTATAGACCCCCGATTGAGGTAATTCCTGATTCATTGTGAACTAGAGAAAGGGGTCTACTATTGAGGATAATTATGGAAGATAAAATTTGATGAAGATAGTACTGACTCTTGAGATTAAGGTTAATTATGAGTTATAGTGTGATCTAAGTACTGAATTGAGACAATTGGAGTTCTAATTGAGATTTTCACTGTATAATCTGCCCAATGGATAAGAAATTGTTATAGGAAGTATGAATTGAGAAAATTGAACTGAATTGAGGATTGAACTAAATCAGTGTTGATCCAATTGAGTGAAGAGTTGAGATCGATCATAGGATATTGAAATGGGGTTTTACCACCGGAAATCGTGATCATGCATTGGACATAATTTCATAGAGACATATGCATTACTGTACTGTTTAATTGAGCGATTAGTAATGGACTGTACTGTACTGTTATAGAGGCATCGTTGGATCGTCGTTCCACGGACATTGCTGGGACTTCCAGGCAATAGCTCGGAAGTAACAGGTGAGTAACCTAGATGGTTTCTCAAATTCTTGAGTGTCTAAATGTTCACTGTAAATTACTTGATAATGTGAATTACATGATTACTGAATTATATGTGATTGGATTGCACTGTATTATTACTGAAATGTATATGACTGAGTTGCATGCTCTTACTGTATAGAATTGAACAATGTGAATTGCACTGTATGACTGCATGACTACTGGAAAGGGTACTATCGAATTGTATGTGTTTACTGTATTGGATTGGATTCTTGAATCACCGAAAGATCGCTACTTTGGCTTTTATAGCCATATCCTTTGAGTTCTTGATTCTTCGTTACCTTTGGGCTTTATAGCCATACACTGTGAATTACTGAACACTGCATTACATGCATAATTGCATGATTAGATAATGGAATGTGACCCAATTTGTGAATATTACTGACCGGCCTGGCAGGGGATTTATCCTAAATCTCAGATGACCGGGCCTGGCCCGAGGGAAAAATCTGGCGTCCCCATGAACATTGATCAGCGCTGGGCACGATCTTTGAATAATCGGAATGAGTCTCATTTGCATTATATACATGGCTGATTGAATTGCCAAATTGTGTGATGATTCTTTGAATGTGTGATGCCATGATTTCTTCAAATTGTCTTTGTGATCAGTAAATTTGTTATAGACCACTATAAACTGTTATATTATACTGTTAATTGAATATTACTGTATTGTGCTGTACGCCACGTGCGTAATGCATGATAATATGATTGAACACGTGAAATTCATAATTGGCTAATAAATAATGGTTGTGACTGGGGCGTATTCTGATCGGAGCTATAAGCTCATCAATTGCGAAAAAGGGAATAGTGCATACCCAGTGGGCTCTCCTATTCCTAACGTGAACGAGCAGTAGTGCATACCCAGTGGGCTCTCCTACTTGCTTAAAATGTGATTACTGTGAATAAACCGGGCTTTGAGCTCGAGGGGAGTCAGTGTATACCCAGAGGGCTCTCCTACTCCCTAAGGGTATCTGAATTCTGTTCCGTTTAGCGCCCAGTCACAACTTAGAGTAAATGAATGGAAATTATAGGAAGAGACTTGTGTGCAATATCGATAGGTTTGTGAATAGTGAGAAAGGCGATACACCTTGCATGTGTGCAAATTGGTAATGCCTGAGTTGATTGATGTAATTGGTTGATTATGCATGATTAGAGTGAACCATCGATGATGGTTTCTCGCTGAGTTTGCAAACTCACCCAACATTGCAACTATTTTTTCAGGGATTGAAGAGTACCCCGTTAGACGAACGGGAGTATGTCGACTGCACTGGAGTCGGAGACTAGGGTCGGGATCAGTTCGCGTCTGCATTAGTGTCTTTCTGAGTCGTGTGTAAATGAGTCTTTTTGATTGATGTATAAATTTGTGTTTCCGCATAATGGTATTGTTATTATAGAGGGCCCCAACTGACTAATAGGGTTTCATAAAGTGATTATTGAAATAGTGTTTTGATTGAAAATGTTTCCGCATCGCGGGCCCAAATGGTTTATTATTTTCTGCGCACTCTAATGTTTTCAAAAGAAAAAAATAGTTTTACCGGATAATTGACTGCTCTAGCATACCACCCTCGCGGGTCACGGGCTCGGATATCACTGTAGATGTCAGGTTCGGGTCTCGCGGGAGTGGGGTGCTACATTTGTGGTATCAGAGCCAGGTTGTACGATTGCACATGGGCGTTCTGAATTGTACTGAGTTACATGCATGAAGTCGTCATAGCAGACGGTAGTAACTGATCCCTAGTAGAGTCACATGAGTTTGTCCCAATTGTTTAAGTGGTTAGAAGTGGCAAGGAAAAGATGATGTGTTAGAACGTGTTAGATGGAAACTGTGGACAGCATGGAATAACAGAAAGTGTATAGTTGATCTGATAAAAGACGATTAAGTTTATCGGTATTGGTGGACATATTACGGACTGCGACACCCGTGTTATATCGGGGCATATCCTTGAATGTAGGGTATGAAGTTATAGTTATGGATTGATAGAGGTAAATAGAGATATGATAAAAATGGCAGGATTGAAAGTGTATAAATAGAGCGGGTATAATAAAATGTTCTGTGATCTAGAAAAGTGCAAATTGGAATTGATTACTGAAACAAGAGGTAGTGTATAAGAGTTATGACTTGAGTCAGATTATGTTAGTAAGGAATCCAGAATGATTCTACGTCTATGACATTGAATTGAGAGTGAAAATACATAGGTATGGTGCATTAATGAAAGGATTGAAATATAAGATACTGATAATGATAGATGACAGAGTGGTCACGGTTTAGTCGAATTGCCTAAGTAAACGCACACCTGATTATGGGAGCCCTATGGCGAATGAAAATTTTAAGCTCAATTATTTCATATGCGTAGAGATAATATGGGAAGAAATTGATGAGTTAGTGGCTAGGTGCTAATTGTAGTCCTTATCGTTTAAAGTTCAATATGAGTTAAAATAAGAGACGAAAGTGATTATAGTGATCAGAATGAATGGAGAGTGGTTATGACCCTCACGATTGGGAACGACTGTAAAAAGGGAAAATGTGGTCAAAATTTAATGAAAACAATGTATCCTTAGCATGAGTGACAAATTGGTATATTGACGCAATGATTTTCAACGGTATGTACCGTAATGAACAGTATTAAAAGGGATGTTCTTGGTATGTGGATTGTGGCATAGATTGATCTACAGGGGATATTGAGTATAGCTGGAATTGATTATTATTGAAGTAATGAGAATCTTATGAGATTAGTGTCTTACCATTAAAGAGATAATATGTTAATCGATAAATGAAATGTTTCCAAGTGTATCACTATGGTATAGATGCACTTAGATGAGGATAAGAGCGAAAAAGGGAGAAACTGAATTTGTTATAAGTAACCTCTATGTGACTGTGATGTGAATTGAGCTATGGATTGGTAATTCAGTAAAAGAGGTTTCGGATCCAAAATTGTTACATAGACAGGATTAGGAAATATTGTTGGGATCCGATATATGTGTTATTGATATTGAAAGTGACGAATTATGAGTAATTTTAATGAAATAGTGAGGCAAGGTTAGTCACGGAAAAAGTGAATGGTTATTGATCGCATTGATTTCAGATTCATTGGCGTAAATTACTCGAGTAGCGATTTAAATGGGGAAATTAAATTCGTTATTAAATGGCCTCTATGCGACTGTGGTATGAATAGATTGGTAAGGTGGTTGATAACCTAAAAGATGATTCTGATTTATAAAGTGTTTTATGGACTGGAATAAGAAACATTGTTAAGATCTGATAAATGTGTTAATGATACCGAACGTGAAGAATTGCGAGTAATTATGAGGAAACAGATAAGGCAGTGTAGAAGCTGAGAAAGGAAAGGAGTGTGAATCAGAATGGAAAGGGACGGATCAATTCCCCTGTCCTTCTGAATAACTGTATATGAAATTTTGAGGACGAAATTTTTATTAAGAGGGGTGAATTGTAACATCCCGTTACTGTTAACAAGGGCATTATGGTAAATTGGGACAGACTGATAAGTTTCATTGCATTCACTGACTGATTATGTTACTGGCCTCTAATTATAGAGGAACAGGTTTATTGCATATGCATTTATTCATAGGTACATGCATTCATGGTTTTTCGATATTAAATTGAGCATGGATGGTCGAATCGGTCAATTGATTGATTGTGAATCGAAATCGATTGGATTGCAATCGATTGAAAATTAGGAATAAGTGGGCTCGATTGACTGATTTAAAATAGTTTAAGAATGATTGGTAATTGATAATGGCTTATAGGGAATTTTCGAAATTGGAGGAAATGCGGACCGGAAATATTTGAGAGACCAAATTGATCGTATAGATCTTAAAGAAAGAATGGTCCAATGGCAATGGAAAAGTTAGAGTGGAACATTAGAAATAAATATGTTGAGCTCTTGAAATTTAGAGACCAAATTTGGACCGATTTGGAGACCTAAGTCTATAAATCTGGGTTTGGAAATTGGGGAAAAATTTACAAGGAATTTGCGAGTTTCTCTTCTCCCCTCTACGGCGTCCTTTGATTTCCTCTCATCGGTGAGGATTTCTTGATCTTTCTGTAGGAAAATCCTGGGAGGAACATCACATGTTCCAGCAACGGAAAACAAAAATTTTGTTCTCGAGACCTTCCCGAAAACCCAGGATCTCGGTGTCGGTATGAAAACTCAAACCTGAATAGCCAATAGAGACTATCTCTAAAGGTATCCGTGCAGAGATCAGAAAACCTAACTGGATCAAACACCTTTGACCCGGGAATAGCTAGAACAAATTAAAGGTCGCTAGACCTTACCTTTGTCCTCGAGAGCTTGGATCAACGTGGAGGAGATGACAAAGCTTGAAGGAGAAGATGAAGAATCGATGATGAAGATGAGAGTGTTAGGTTTTCTCAAAACCTTACTTTCTTCCTTCATTCACGATGATGCCTTTCCAAAAGGTTAAAGAAAACTCTTTTCTCTTCTTTTAACCAAGTCATCTGAGCAACACCTTTCATCCTCCATCTTTTGTCTTTTTGTCATTTAGTTAATTAATGAAAGTGATGACTAAGCTTCCAAATGGAAGCTTCTTTCTTCTTCTCCCATCAATCCATCGTTTCAAGCATATATATATATATATTAATTAATTAATTAATTAATTAATCATATATATATATGTATATATATTATTGAAGTGGTCCATTCACTAGGTTTGGTCCTACGGCTCCTATGGAAAACCACCAAAACCTTTTTCAGCAATATCGATGTCACGATCTCATCGGGACATATCCCAATCTCATCGGGATCCATTTAATCCAGTTGCTCTCCATATATTGGAACTCAATCCAAAACTATTTTACAGATTCTCTGAAACACTCTTATGCGTGTGACCCTTTAGGTTTCCGGTTATATTGGCCACTTAGATTAACAATTAATCTGAGCAAGTCATGAGCGGTATCTAGCAACACATCATGACCCCCAATTGACCAGAAAGTAATCGGTTTGATGAATTCATCACGAACCAGATCACGAACCCTTCCATAGACAATTATCGGCAATTCGTCCTTTCATCATCCTATACCCCACTTAGTTATGAGTATGGCTAATATGTCAACTCTTACGGCATCGAGTCTAGCCCAAGTGAAATCAATTCCTGTCAGAGGACTCATTACTTTATATGTCCATGAAGACACTCTTCATGACATAGTCATGCTCGCCAGAGACTTAAAGTAATGATCCCGACGAAGAGGTCAGGTATCTCTTCTTCTCGCTGTATGATGAATCCTTTATCGCTACTCAATTACCTTCTAATACCTCAAACGTACCCAAGCACCATCTTATGAGTAACCCTAGAAGGCCACAAGGAATGGAGTCAGTACATGCGATCAAGATTCAAGATATCCTTGAGTACCTCAAGTCTAAGGATACTGCACCATTGCTATGATGAGATTATCAACGACATTAAATCCATGTGATGATCTTATGGCAGTCATCCAATGAACTTACTACCACTAGTAAGCATCCATATGTCAACTCTAAATATCTCATATTTACAGCTTCTAAGATCCACTGATTAGCCTTAAATTTTTTCTTTTATTTTATTTTATTTTATTAATTAAGCATGGTTAGACTAATTAAGAAATTGAGTTAGCATGAATTAAATATGATAGCATTAAATAACATAAGACATTAATTAGCATGTATTAAATGTGTTAGTTGGATTAAATGAATGAAAGGTAATTTAATGTGTTAAGTGGGCCTAAGTAAATGGGTCCAAATGAAATAGAAAAGAAGAGGAAGGCATAAGATGAAGGTAGAATAAATAGGCTTGAGTTATGGGCTTAAGTTAAATGAAGGTGGTATAAGAAAATAAGAAGGAAGGAGGAAATAAGGAAGGAAGTAGATGGGCTTGGGTTTAAGTAAGTAGGAAGAGATAAAAGAAGGAGGATTTAAATGAGTTAGGAGAAGAAGAAAGAAAGAAACGAAAATAGAGAGGAGAGGAAGTGAGTTTCGGTGAAGTGGAGAAGAAGAAGAAGAAAGGAAGAAAGGTGGTTTTTCAAGAGTTTTGGGTGAGTTTTGAAGAAAGTCCAAGAGTTAAAAGTGTGGAGGAAGGTTCAAGCTTCATTTTGATACAAGAAATCTCTTGGTTAAGAAAAGGTTTAAGGTAAGTTATGATTTCAAAGTTAAGATTTTGTTTGGGTTTTGGTTAGAAGGGTTGAGAATCAAGGGTTTAGTGATTCTAGAGTTAATTTCATGATTAAAGTTCATTGGGTTTTCAATTTTAGAAACCCTAAGTGATGTAAGGTTCTTTTCTTGTTATAAATGAAGGAGGACAAGAAAGAAGGGAGAAAAGAAGAGGAGCTTCCTTAGTGCAAGCTTAAGCAAGGATATAAGGTGGGTTCCATATTTATCTTTATGTATATAAGCAAATAAATGTAAATTAATGCATGTTATTAATGAGTTTTGATTACTTAGAAGATGTATTAAATGCTTGTAATTGAATGATGAATGTGGTTGTTGTAGACCATTATTGCTTGTATTAAATGCTTGATATTGATGTTGATGATTCGATGAAAATCGAGTTAGTATTGGATGAAATGGATGAAATGAGTAATGAATGTACATTATGACTTGCATGAAATTGTACAAAATGAAATATGCATGAAAGACAAGATTCTCAAGAAATAGTGAATTGGACAAGAATAGTTCAACCTTATGATTATGCATGATTGTATGTTACGTGGATAAGGCATAGTCCAAAGAACCGCCACGCATCGTCGACCATGAAAGCCTTCGCCTTGCCGCCCTTGATTGTGGCATAGGATGATCCATTCATTGACTCCTCAAGATTTGCCCATGTAAGCTCATTAAATGAGATTACGTGGTTGCCAAGAATATGGACTTACCGAGCCATTTGAGATGTTTAATTGTGATTACATGAGAATGCTAGAATTATGAATGTTGAATTGTGAAAGATTATGTTTGTGTATTGATGAATGTTGAATGGTGCATGCATTATGACTTATTGAACAATTGCTAAAAGTATGAATAATAAAAGGACATGCTTGTTATATAAATATAAATGTGTTACTCGCGGAGCGAAAGCTCACCCCCCATAATTTTCCAGGAAATGAGCAGATCCCGAGGAGCAAGCTTAAAGGCATTTACCCAAGATCTTCTTTTGATCATGTTTTGAAAGGATCTTTCTAGTGATCAATGCTTTAGGTTGCATTTCGAGAAAACAGATGTATTTTGACAAGATGTATTTTGATTGAAATGTAATTGGCTTGAAATGCCTACTAAAGCATTGTGAAAACATTGTTTTGATATGAATGAAATGCATGAATTATGATTTATCATGATCTCTCAAAATCCTTTACTATCATGTTTAAGCATGGTTTCCAAAGTTGTATGGAATTGTTTTGAAAATTCATGTGGGTAGATGAATGATGTAAGATTAAGTGAGATTATAGCATGTTGGGAGTGGAATGAATGAGTTGAGAGGTTTAAGTGTATATGGTGTTTGGAATAAGTCAAGAGAGAGTGTAGAGGTTAGGTTTTGAGTTCTAATAGATATAAGTCGAGTTATTGGACCCATAAGTCGACTTGTGAAGCTTTTGCATAATAAGTCGACTTGTTTGTTAGATAGGTCGAGTTATTTGCCCCGATAAGTCGACTTGTTAGTGATAAGTCGACTTATTTTCCTCGATAAATCGAGTTGTCGGTATAAGTCGAGTTATGAGTGATTTTCCAGATAAGTCAAGATGTTAGTCAAGTGTTTGGACATAGTTAGAGGCCGAATCTCATTTTGTGGTCTTCATAAATGTTGTAGATCTAGATGTCTAATTTCTAATGGTGCAAAAATGAAAGAATTATGAGTCATAGATTAAAAGTTATGAGAATCGCGCCAAAGAGTTCAAATTTGACTTTGGAAGTGAGCATGGTCTATTGTTTTGGGAATAAATCCTCATCCGACCTCCAATTGAGGCGAGGCTTGAACCATTAACTTCCTAAGACTTGTATCTTTCTTGCTACAGAAATAGGTCTCAATTTGAGTTAAATTGAGGAAGTTTGCATCAAAGTCGGTGAGAGGTCAATTAAGAGAGCATGTTTGAGTAGGAACTCCTTTAGGTTTCGGAGCATATCTTGAGTTATAAAACCCCGATTGAGGTGATTTTTGACTTAAATTAAACAAGAGTCATAAGGCTATGACTTACAAGAGAAATCAATTCAAATTAGGGTTAAATGAAATAAACCCTACATGGCAAGAGTTGGATTCCGATAATGGGATCCAGCCAGTTGGGGTCCGTCTCCTGTCCGTCCCGACATCCGTGGTATCAAAGCAAGTGTCTCGTGGATGGGCTCCACCCGGGCTCACATCCTGGGACAGTTGGGGTCCGGTCTACGGATCGAGTTCTGACACACTGCTTGATCCAATCAAGGAGTATGACATATGCTAGTATGTCCGGATTAATGATGTCCAGTCTCATTAATCCTATGACTAGGGAAAATTTAGATACTGACATAATTGCACATGATAGGAATCTCAGGATTATGATCACATCATAATTTCCTTCATGCTATGTCATATATCATGGGCTTCATTAATTTGATTAAAGATCAATATCAATTTATAAAGAACATCAAATAAATGAAACATGCCTTTCTTTATTTATTCATAAAGTCTGTACATGACTGTGAACAAAAAGCGCTAAAGGGGATTGCCTTTAGGGCACTACTCTAACACTTTCCTTAAGAGTTCTTTCCATTGTGTTAAGGCTAACTTGTTACTGTCATTGATGAAGGTTGAGGAGGATTGAGAGTGGGTTATTGTTGAGTTTGAAAGATTTTAGGGTTACGGTGAAATCAGTGGAGAAATCGTCGATTGGTAAGTATTCTTGTGTTTAATGTTGTTTTTAATAGTTTCTATAGCATTCATGGCATTTATTAGGGTTGATATGGGTAGATGGGAGTGTTTAATGAGGTTTTAAGTGTATTAATGGCGGAAATCGATCGGAGAAGACGATCGGACCGTCAGACGTCAGCGACGAGCTGAAGCGCTGAGGGCTTTGTCGCCACGAATAATTGAATGTAATTATTTTTATTAGTCGCGACGAGCTCGGGTCGACGACGCGATTTAACGTGGATTGGTACGCGACGAGTCAAGACAGATTGTTTCGCCGCGAACGGACTTTTCACGCCGCGGCGAAAGGGGCTTTTCTGATTGGTTTAAATTGGTTTACTGGACATAACTTACGGTATAGACCCCCGATTGAGGTAATTCCTGATTCATTGTGAACTAGAGAAAGGGGTCTACTATTGAGGATAATTATGGAAGTTAAAATTTGATGAAAATAGTACTGACTCTTGAGATTAAGGTTAATTATGAGTTATAGTGTGATCTAAGTGCTGAATTGAGACAATTGGAGTTCTAATTGAGATTTTCACTGTATAATCTGCCCAATGGATAAGAAATTGTTATAGGAAGTATGAATTGAGAAAATTGAACTGAATTGAGGATTGAACTAAATCAGTGTTGATCCAATTGAGTGAAGAGTTGAGATCGATCATAGGATATCGAAATGGGGTTTTAGCACCGAAAATCGTGATCATGCATTGGATATAATTTCATAGAGACATATGCATTCTGTATCGTTTAATTGAGCGATTAGTAATGGACCGTCATCGTCTCGTTATAGAGGCATCGTTGGATCGTCGCTCCACCTGACATTCTTTGGGACTTCAGCAATAGTTCGGAAGTAACAGTGAGTAACCTAGATGGTTTCTCAAATTCTTGAGTGTCTAAATGTTCACAGAAATTACTTGATAATGTGAATTACATGATTACCGAATTATATGTGATTGATTGCAATCGTATTATTCTTGAAATGTATATGACCGAGTTGCATGCTCATCAGATAGAATCGAACAATGTGAATTACCTCGTATGACCGCATGACTCTTCGGAAAGGGTACTATCAAATTGTATGTGTTTATCAGATTGGATTGATTCTCAATCACTTTGAGTCTTTACATTTGGGCTTTTATGGCCATATCACCGAAGTTACTTGATTCATCGTTACCTTCGGGCTTTATAGCCATACACTGTGAATTACTGAACACTGCATTACATGCATAATTGCATGATCAGATAATGAAATGTGACCCAATTTGTGAATATTACTGACCGGGCCTAGCCCGAGGGGATTTATCCCAAATCTCGCATCGATCGGGCCTAGCCCGAGGAGAAATCACAGCGTCCCCCAACAACAATCGATCGAGCGCTTGGGCACGATACTGAATAATTGGAAAGAGTCTCATATGCATTATATACACGACTGGTTGAATTGCCAAATTGTGTGATGATTATCAATGTGATGCCATGATTTCTTATCAGAATTGTGCTTTGATATCAGAAACCGTTATAGACCACTATAAACTGTTATATTATACTGTTAATTGAATATTACTGTATTGTGTTGTACGCCACGTACGTAATGCATGATAATATGACTGAACGCGTGAAATTCATAATTGGCTAATAAATAATGGTTGTGGTATCGGGCGTGATTCGATCGGACTATAAGCTCATCAATTGCGAAAAAGGGAATAGTGCATACCGAGTGGGCTCTCCTATTCCTAACGTGAACGAGCAGTAGTGCATACCCAGTGGGCTCTCCTACTTGCTTAAAATGTGATTACTGTGAATAAACCGAGCTTTGAGCTCGAGGGGAGTCAGTGTATACCCAGAGGGCTCTCCTACTCCCTAAGGGTATCTGAATTCTGTTCCGTTTAGCGCCCAGTCACAACTTAGAGTAAATGAATGGAAATTATAAGAAGAGACTTGTGTGCAATATCGATAGGTTTGTGAATAGTGCGAAAGGAGATACGCCTTGCATGTGTGCAAATTGGTAATGCCTGAGTTGATTGATGTAATTGGTTGATTAAGCATGATTAGAGTGAACTATCGATGATGGTTTCTCGCTGAGTTCGCAAACTCACCCAACATTGCAACTATTTTTTCAGGGATTGAAGAGTACCCCGTTAGACGAACGGGAGTATGTCGACTGCACTGGAGTCGGAGACTAGGGTCGGGATCAGTTCGCGTCTGCATTAGTGTCTTTCTGAGTCGTGTGTAAATGAGTCTTTTGATTGATGTATAAATTTGTGTTTCCGCATAATGGTATTGTTATTATAGAGGCCCCAACGACTAATAGGGTTTCATAAAGTGATTATTGAAATAGTGTTTGATTGAAATGTTTCGCATCATGGCCCAAATGATTTATTATTTTCACAAGACTCTAATGTTTTCAAAAGAAAAAATAGTTTTACCGGATAATTGATCGCTTTAGCATACCACCCTCATGGTCACGAGCTCGGATATCATTTGAGATGTCGGGTTCGGGTCTCATGAGTGGGTGAATACAAATAAAACCAAACTTTTTGTTTTATTAATAATAAATATTTTCATTACAAAATCAGAATCAAGAAGATAAAGTTACATGTAAATACACTTGCTTCCAATGAATATATACATATAATAAACTCCTCGAATTTAAGCCCGGAATTCAAATCAAGTTACAAACAATTCCTATTTGGAAACTAAACGAATCAAATAAATTCAAAGTCAATCAATCCTAGGAAATCATCTAGGTTGACTCACAAGTTTCTCCCGAAGTTAATGCCTAGAAGATCCAAAGAACGTCTGGAGGCGACATCCCAGCTTGCTCCTCTATAACAAATAATATACACAATATCACCATTTTGCAATCACAAGTATCCAAAGATGCACGTGTATGAAATAACTTATGTACAATGCATGTTCATGACAATCCTGTGTATTTTCCATCAATTTCATCATAAGTCCGTCCCATATCCAAACTCATCTAAGTGTGATTCATACTTACGTTTAGGCCTCACTAAAAATATTGAATTCACACTTCATTACTCATTTGGAATCCCATATATCCAGATAAAATCAAAACACTGCAGTATGTTCAGTGGAAATAACCCCAGTTCATAATTTAAGGGCACACTCACTATACCTGTGCCACATTTTTCACTCAATCTCTCTCACTTCATTTTAGATAGCTACAATTTTTTGTTGAGATGTAGAGAAATATCATATGAGTCCAATGGTTCAAGAATCAAGTCATTTGAGTGTTTAGAGAGGAAGTTATAGCCAGAAGAGTCCAATCTGGTTTTATCCTCAATCATATTGAACCTATAGTGGGACAATTGGTATAACTTTTTATAAAGATATTAGATTTAGGTGTTCTTTATATGGTTAGAAAGATAACTTCAGGATATACAACTTTCATGAAGAACTTAAAGATGGATTCTATTTCTTAAAGGGTCGAAAATGGAACAGAAGATAGGTCAGGAGAAAACACAGAAGAAGTTTGTGAATAGTAGCTAAGAAGGAACAAAACTGAAAAGGAACAAAACTCAGAAGGAACAAAACTCAGAAGGAACAAAAACTTAGAACGAACAAAACCCAAAAGGAAAAAAACTCGTAAGGAAAAAACCCGGAAGAACAAAACCTGTAAGGAACAAAACTCATTGTTAAGTCAAACCAGATTTCACGTATTAAATAATTTTGATAATAAACAAAGAGAAATATACTAAGAAAAGCAGACGGAGAAAAGGCAGACGATACAAAAGCGTACGATACAAAAGCGCATTTAAAGAAAAGTAGATTTTAACAAAAAGCGATTTAAACAAAAAGCGTAGGAAGGAAAAGGCGATTTACAAAAAGGTATTTAAAGAAAAAATGACGGAAGGAAAAGGTATTTATACAAAAGGCATTTAAAGAAAAATGATTTAAGGAAAAGGATTTATACAAAAGGCATTTAAAGAAAAACAGAAAAGCGAGAAAAAGCATTTTAAGCTTTACGAAGATAAAAGCGATTTATGCGAAAATAAGACGGAAGAAAGAAACATCGCTTAAGACGATTACGGAGCTAAATCAATAACCGCTTTTTAAAGATTCAAGAAGCAGATAGTCAAGAGCAGTTGAAGTTCACTATAAATAAGAGTCGAGATTGAAGAAGAAATAACTTTTGGAAAAGTGAATGAAACTCTGTATTCAATATCTGCTATCTCGAGAGAAAATTATAACTATTTTCGAGTGTATATTGTGAAGAGCAACTCTTTTGTAAAAGCTCTTTATCGCTTTTCATTTTTGAAAAGTGCTACTGATAGCCTCAAGAGGCTAAGAGTAAAAGAATACTTGCTGTTAAGAGACACTCAAGAGGCTCACCAAAGAATACTTGTAATCAGTTTGGAGATAGTGAAAATCTCGTAAGAATATCTCGAGGATCGGGCGTAGCCCACGGTTTGGGGTGAACCAGATAAAATTGCTTGTGTTTCTCTCTAACTCTTACTTTTCTTAAATCGTAGTTTTCATTATTAAAAAGTTTTCAAACTAGTTAAGAATTGATTTATGATAAGTTTTCTCAAAGAACAAGCAATTGTTATCAAGGATTAAAAAAGTTTATCACAATTCAACCCCCTTCAGGTATCTTGGTCATATTATTACTCAATATATTAACGTGTGATTTACTTCAATTGGTATCGATCAAGGTGTTCAAGAATCACTCTAATAAAGTGTGAACTAAAGAAAATGGTGGAATCACACGATATTACGTATGAGCCTCAATCACGGACCTCCAAAGATTCAATGGTGAAGACTACCACTATTGGAAGGATCGGATGAGATTGTTTATCGAGTCTACTCACATTGACCTTTGGGACATCATCGAGAATGGATCTTACACACCAAGATGATGATAAAATCCAATTCCACGAGAAAGATGGACAAATGAAGGTAAAGCAAGATTTAAACTAAACTCCAAAGCGAAATTTTTCTTGAGTTGTGCATTGAGCGTAGTTTAGTATGACAAAGTGCATGGATGCGACATCGCCAAAGAAATGTGGATACATTATCAATTGCACATGAAGGAACAAATCAAGTGAAGGAGTCCAAGATAAGTATTTTGGTGCATCAAGACGAGTTATTCAAGATGAAAGAAGAAGAGACCATTGATCAAATGTTTGGAAGATTCCAAACAATTGTTAATGGGCTAAAAGCTCTCTTGGAACGCATATGCTTAAGACCATGTTCGAAAGATTTTGAGGAGTCCGCCAAAAGATGGAGACCCAAAGTAATCGCTGTACAAGAAGCCAAAGACCTAAAGCGTCTTGAAGCTTGATGAATTGCTTGGATCGTTGAAGATACAAGTAGAGCTTGATGCGGAAGATAAGCCCAAAAGGAGAAGTCCATAGCGCTCAAAGCAAGTCAAAAGAATCACAAAATCCGTAAGAAGAAAACAAAACGGAATACATCAAAGGCGTTAAAGATTGAAGAAGCAAGGATGATGATTCCAGAAGTCGAATCAATCAAGTGATGAAGGCGATGAGCTATCTTTCATTTTAAGAAAGATAAGAAGAATGTGGAAAAAGAAGTCCAAAGGAAATTCAACATTTAAAGGAACAGTGGCAAAGACGATGAAAAGTCGATAAAGCATCCATTACCCGTTATGAATGCAAGAAGTCGACATTACAAGTCCGAGTGTCCAATGTTGAAAAGACAACCTGTAAGGTAGAGATAACAAGAAAAGCATGATGGCAACGTGGGAAGATCTGGATTCATCGTAATCAGATACAAGTTCACAAGCGTCGTAACATGCTAACATATGTCCGGTAGTCAAGAAGAAAGTGATGAGGAGGTAACTTCCAACTATAATGATATACAAGATGCATATTCGTAATTGTTAGAGGATTCTCATGCTATTCTCAAACAAAGACAAGTCGTTGAAGAAGAAATATGTAGAAACCTCAAACATACTCATGAGATAGAGAGAGAATATAAGTTTAAGAAAGCAAGTTGAGGAATTGAATAACAACAAAGTTGTAGATAGATCTCAAGAGATTAATCAATTGAAACGAGAATTAATAATCTCTCAATTGATCTAGCTAAATTTACGATAGTACAAAAAGATGAATGAAATGATAGGAGAATCTGCACATCCGAGGGATAAAAGCCGGATTAGGGTTTACTAAAATAAGCCCCAAAGATTACGTAGTAAAATCGGTTGCTCAAAAAATAAGAAAAGATATCAATCAGATTTTCGTAAAGGTCATCAATATTATCATTCTACATCATTATCATTCATTACATCAGATTAACCCTAAAGGACCCAAGAGAATCTGGTACCTAAAAATAAAATAATATCTCCTACAGAAATCCTTTGTTGGAAGAACCAAGCACCATTGGTATATGGACGGTGGATGCTCAAGTCACACATGACGGAAACAAGTCTATGTTCCTAGATCTTCAAGACAAGAAAGGAGGATCAAGAACTTTGGAGACAACCAACAAGGAAAGATAATCGGGTTTGGAAAGATTGGTAAGAATTCTCATGCATGCATTAATAACGTACTACTAGTTGATGGTTTAAAGCATAACTTGATAAGTATTAGTCAATTATGTGATTCGGTTTTGAAGTTTCTTTTAATCAAAATTTTGTGAAGTCGAAACAAAGATGGTTCCATCTTCTTTTCACCAAAAGACTAAACAATCTTTATAAAATTGATTTAGACGCTTTTCGGTCTCAAAATATTTCATGTTTTTATCTCATCAAGATGAAAGACCGATCCGCATAAAAACTAGGTCATGTCAGCTTTTAAACATATTTCAAAACTTTTGAAACATGATTTGGTAAAAGGTTTGCCACAAATTGCTTTTGACAAAGATTTCTTTTGTGAAAGTTGTCGAAAAGGAAACAAGTTAAAACCTCTTTCTCTTGAAACATTTCATAACTTCTTCTAGACCACTGAGTTGTTACATATGGACTTATTTGGTCCAAGAAGAACAATAAGTCTTAGTGGAAAGAAGTATGGACTTGTGATTGTTGATGATTTTACAAGGTTTTGTTGGATACTTTTCTATCACATAAAGATGAGTCTTTCAAGTGTTTTAGAAACCTTTCCATGAGATTACAAAATGAAAGAGGAATGTATATAGCAAGCATAAGGAGTGATCATGGAGGAGAATTTGAAAATGAGAAGTTCAGAGTATTCTCCAAGAAAAGGAATTTTCATAACTTCTTCGCCCCAAGGACTCCACAAAGAATGGAGTTGTTGAGAGGAAGAATAGGACTATTCAAGAGATGGCAAGAACAATGTCATGCGAGATGAATCTTCCTAAATACTTCGGGCAGAAGTCATCAATACAAACATGCTACATTCGTATAATAAGTCTTCTTGCGACCAATGTCAAGAAAACTCCCTATGAGTTGTGGAATGGAAGGAGACCAAACATTTCTTATTTCCATCCTTTTGGCTGCAAGTGCACTTTTACGAACACAAAGGAAGCTCGACAAATTTGATGCGAAGACACTTTCAGAATTTTCTAGGCTATTCTCTCACTTCAAAGGCATTTAGAGTCTTCAACCTCACCTCAAAGACTGCTGAAGAAACTATTCACGTTAAGTTCGATGATAGCTCTCAACCCAATAAGGAAGAGGAATCGTAAGATGATGTCATATAAAGGCCTTTGACGCAGTTGTAAGGAAGTATCTTCATCAGAACACTTCATGATGAAAAGATGATATCTCTAAGAATTTTGAGTTAAAGAAAGATTGAGATACAAAAGCTCTCATCCTAAAGAGTCAATTGTCGGAGAAACCTCGGAAGGTGTAAGAACAAGGTCCAAGTTCGTAAGAGAAGCCAACGTGGCATTTATATCCAAGTAGAACCTAAAAAGATTGATGAAGCTCTAAAAGATGAAGCAAGGATATTAGCTATGCAAGAGGAGTTGAATCAATTCAAGAGGAATAAAGTCCGTCCTTAGTTCCTAAACCGAAAAGAAATCCATTATTGGTACTAGATGGATATTCAAGAATAAGCTAGACGAATCAGAAAAGTAAGTCGAATAAGGCAAGATTAGTAGCACAAGGCTATAATCAGCAGGAAGGAATAGACTATAATGAGACATATGCTCCAAGAGCAAGACTTGAAGCAATAAGGATACTGCTTGCATATGCCGCTTGCCATGACATAAAGCTTTTTCAGATGGATGTAAAAGTGCATTTCTGAATGGCTTTATAGATGAAGAAGTCTATGTCAAGCAACCTCCTGGATTTGAGGATATAAAGTATCCAGATCATGTCTACAGACTTCATAAAGCCTTATATGGATCAAACAGCTCCTAGAGCATGGTATGATCGTCTGAGCTCATTTCTTATTGAAAATGGATTTACTAGAGGTAAAGTTGACAAAACTCTTTTAGGAAGAACTTGTATAATGATTTTATTATTGTGCAAATCTATGTTGATGATATTATTTTGGTGCCACCTCAAAAAGTTATGCATAAGCTTTAAAAATATGATGAAAATGAATTTGAGATGAGCATGATGGGTGAGTTAAAATTCTTTCGGATTGCAAGTAAAGCAAACTAAGGATAAGATTTTATCCATCAACAAAATATGTCAAAGAATTGTTGTCTAAATTTGATATGTGCGAGTGTTAAAAGTATGTCTACACCGATGCATCCTTCAAACTTGTTGTCGAAAGACTAAAGTGGTAAGAAGGTGGATCAAACCCTATTTAGAGGATGATTGGTTCTTTACTTTATCTTACAGCAAGTAGACCGACATTCTATTCAAGTGTATGCTTGTGTAAGGTTTCAGCCGATCTAGAGAATCTCATTACATAGTCAGAAACGAATTTTGAGATATCTCGCAGTACTACCGATCTTTGCTTAATGTATGAGAAAGGTAAAGATTTCAGGTTGAATGGATATTGCGATGCGGACTATGCCGTGATAGGATTGAAAGGAAGAGCACGAGTGGTGGTTGTCACTACCTTGGACCAAACACGTGTCATGGTCAAGCAAGAGACAAAGCTCGATTGCATTATCAACCGCAGGTTTAATATATGTCCGCCGCAGTTGTTGTTCACATTCATCGAGATCAAGTATCAATTGAGGACTACTCAATACAAGAGGAAGAAATTCCAATATATCGCGACAACACCAAATACCATCACTTGTCAAAGAATCCAATTCAACATTCAAGGTGAAGCACATTGAAGTTAGACATCATTTCTTGAGATTACGCTCAAGAAAGTTGTCGATCTACAATTCGTGGAAACGAAATTTCAGTAAGCGATATCTTCACAAAACCACTAAGTGAAGATCGCTTTAAAGAAATCGACGCAACCTCAATATGGTGATGTTAATGCACCAATCATCCGGTTTTTCGCAAAGAAGAAACAGAGATGAGGAGTTAACGGATCAATCATCCGGTTTTTCGCAAAGAAGAAACAGATGACGGACGAGTTAACGGACCAATCATCCGGTTTTCGCGAAGAAGAAACAGATAGACGGAGGAGTTAACGGACCAATCATCTGGTTTTTTCGCAAAGAAGAAACAGATAGACGGAGGAGTTAACGGACCAATCATCTGGTTTTTCGCAAAGAAGAAACAGATAGACGGAGGAGTTAACGGATCATTCATCCGATTTTTAAAGACAAAGACAGAAGACGGCGAGTTAACAGATTGATCATCGATTTTCAAAAGAAAGACAATGAAACAAGGAGCGTAAGAATCAAGGAAAGCAACAACCGAGGGCAGCCTAAACCAAGAAATCCTCTATGAAGGAGAGAAGATCACACTCTCGAGTCAAGTCAAGATCTGCTCGATTTTTGAATCAGTGACTTAAAGCGGAAGGGAACCTTTGGTGAGTGACATTCATAAGCAAGCAAGAACGCCACCCACAAAGGAAACTGTGCATGAATGAAGCCGATCCTTCCGTAGATTCAAGCAAACCAAAGCATTATGAACGCGAGAGATCAAAAGCTACAAAATCATCGCCATTAATCCTTGAGAAAGATTGTAAACTCAATCTCAAGAAAATGAAGGAAAAGGAAAGTAGAAGAACCCGAGAAGAAGAAAGTTCAATCCAAAAGGTCACCAAGGTTAAAGAAAATGAGTGCAAACAAAGAAGAAAATCCAACAACAGAGGCAAAGGCTAAGAAGACAAGGCTAGAAGAAACTGTTGTTGACATTTCTAAAAATCACTGCGTGTCTTTGTTAGTGTTGCTGATGTTCACTGAAGTTAATATGGAAGCTGCTCTTGAAGCGATTATGGAAGTCATTAAGGTAATATTAAGGATTCTCACAAAATTTTAATAATCCAAATTTTGAAGAAATAGTTCCTACTACTTTTCAGTCCACACTTGTCCATAAACAAGTTGCTACACATGTTTTGGGGACGTAGGCTACTTCAAAAGTTGTAAGTGTGATGACTAATGTTCCATCCAAGTATTTAACTTCTCAAAGAGAAAGATGGGAACATAGATTGGTTGTAAGAGAGGAGAAGAAGACCAAGTCAGTCATCATCAGAGACAAACCCAAGAGATTTGTCAAAGCATTCTTCAAATCAGAGAATATGACAATGGCATTTCATCCGCTGGATAGGTTACAAAATTTCTATGATCAATCAAGAGAGTTGAGAGAACCATATCCACCAGAGCCATTTGGAGAGCGTATCACTTCTTATCCTATACTGAGCAGTACAATAATCAAGGTGGTACCTGATCTTCAACCACCAAATTTTGTTGAACTCAATTATGAGAAGCTAAAGCTGAAAGTTCAACCTGAGCCAGTATTGGATGACATGTCTCGCTAATCGATTGAAGAGGCAGAAATTGATTGATGAAGCATGTAAGGAGAAAAGGAGTGGTAAGTCCATCTGCGGTATCAAGATCCAGGACCAAGTCTAACTAAGGCCACAGCAGATGATCCATGTGGAGGCAATATCGAATGGGTCAAGATTGTTCGCTCGATTGGCAACTCGAATGTTGTTTTACTATAATACGTAACATTCTCGCGAAATCGACCTCTCGTGGAGATCACTTCAATCGCGAAGCTATGCCATGGTTTGGACACACTTTTCAACTAATAAGAGATTCCTATGATCTTGATATCAATGAACAAGTCAGATTTGTTCCTCCTCCTCTTCTGCAAATCATTGAACCAAATGTCTTTAATAAGGAAGCTTATACAACAACAAAGGGCTATCGTTGAAAAGCAAGTTGTTAAGACAAAGACCTCGATCGCAGATGAATCATCAACTCTAAAGAAGCATGTTCGTAAGCTTGATAAAGATATGAAGAAGATTAAGAAGATGTTGAAAAGTTGGTGAAGCAGATTGGAAAATAATTTTTTGATCAATAACAAATAGGGGAGAAGGAGAAGGAAGAGAGAAGGAGAAGGAAGAAATCAAATTGAAGGATGAAGATAATTTTTATCTCAATACTTCAGATAATTCACAAGTATATGATACTTTTCATATTTTCTAAATTACAAGTATTTGTTATTATCAAAAGGGGAGAATGTTAAGTCAAACCAGACTTCACGATTAAATAATTTTGATAATAAACAAAGAAAAATATACTAAGAAAATAGACGGAGAAAAGGTAGGCGATACAAAAAGCGATTTATACAAAAGCAAACGAAAGAAAAGCGTATGTAAGAAAAAGGTATTTAAACAAAAGCGAGCGGAAGGAAAGGATTTATACAAAAGCGCATTTAAAGAAAAACAAACTAAGGAAAAGGGCATTTATACAAAAGGTATTTAAAGAAAAAGCAGACGGAAGGAAAAGGGCGATACAAAAGGCATTTAAAGAAAAAGCAGACGGAAGAAAAGCGATTTATACAAAAAGCATTTTAAGCTTTACTAAGATAAAAAGCGAGCGATCGAAAATAAGACGGAAGAAAGAAACATCAGCTTAAGACTTGTTCTGAGCTAAACTGAATAACCGCTTTTAAAGATTCAAGAAGTAGATAGTCAAGAAACAGTTGAAGTTCACTATAAATAAGAGTCGAGATTGAAGAAGAAATAACTTTTGGAAAAAGTGAATGAAACTCTCGTATTCAATATCTCGCTCTATCTCGAGAGAAAAATTGCTAATCTTTTTGAGTGTATATTGTGAAGAGCAACTCTTTGTAAAAGCTCTTTATCGCTTTTCATTTTGAAAAAGTCTCTGAGATAGCTCAAGAGGCTAAGAGTAAAAGAATACTTGCCGTTAAGAGACCAAGAGGCTCACCTAAAGAATACTTGTAATCAGTTTGGAGATAGTGAAAATCTCGGAAGAATATCCGAGGATCGGGCGTAGCCCACGGTTTGGGGTGAACCAGATAAAATTGTCGTGTTTCTTTTCTAACTCTTACTTTTCTTAAATCGTAGTTTTCATTATTAACAAAGTTTTTCAAACTAGTTAAGAATTGATTCGATAAGTTTTCAAAGAACAAGCAATTGTTATTGAAGGGATTAAAAAAAGTTTATCACAATTCAACCGCCCCCTTCAGGTATCTTGGTCATATTATTACTCAATATATTAAATCACAAGGAAAAAACCGAGAAGGAACAAAACCCGAAGGAACAAAACCTAGAAGGAACAAAATCCATAAGGAACAAAATCTAGAAGGAACAAAACTCTAAGGAACAAAAACTGAGAAGGAACAAAAAAAAAAGAAAAAACAAAACTGAGAAGGAACAAAACTCATAAGGAACAAAACCCAAAAGGAACAAAACTAAGAAGGAACAAAACTGAGAAGGAATAAAACTAAGAAGGAACAAAATTGAGAAGGAACAAAACTGAGAAGTAACAAAACCTAGAAGGAACAAAACCCACAAGGAACAAAACCTAGAAGGAACAAAAATTGAGAAGGAACAAAACTGAGAAGGAACAAAACTGAGAAGGAACAAAACCGAGAAGGAACAAAACCGAGAAGGAACAAAACCCAAAAGGAGCAAAAACTCAGAAGGAACAAAACTGAGAAGGAATAAAACTGAGAAGGAACAAAGCCCAGAAGGAATAAAAACCCAAAAGGAACAAAAACAAAAAGGAACAAATCCTAGAAGGAACAAAACCCAGAAGGAACAAAACCCAGAAGGAACAAAACGAGAGACTAACAAAACTGAGAAGGAACAAAACTTAGAAGGAACAAAACTGAGAAGGAACAAAAGCGAGAAGGAGTTCATGAGCGAATTAAGAAGAAGTTCATGAACAGTAACTAAGAGAAAGTTTTATAACTTTCCAGAAGGCCACATTGACGGATTTATCTAGATTGGTATAGAAATTTTACAGAAGTTTCAGATTAAGTTATTTCTATTTCAACTCTAACATCACTTTTACATCACCTAATCCCTAATAATCTTTCAAAAACGAGTTTAACACTATAACCAAATTTATTTCCTCCCAACCACCCAGTATTTATGAACATACACTTAAATGTCACTTTCCATACAGATGACAATAACTCCTCAACTTTCTTTCATAAATTAGCAACTCTAAAGGATTTATTCACTACTTACCTGTTGGAAACTCCAAAATCTTCAAGCCTTAAACTCCATGCAATTTACGTATTTCACTGTGTACAATGACCAGTTTTTGGTTTTTCTTAGGGTAGAAGACACAAATAGCAAGTTGGGTTTGGTGTAGGAAGGAAAAATAGAGAACTCTCTTAGAAGGGGTTAGATGGAAAACTCTATGTGTGGGAAGAAAACTTGAAGAAGATAACATGGAGAATGAACTTAGACATATAACTTAACCTTTCAACTCTCATAAACAGTAACCTACATCTAGCGAAAGTACACAGCCTAAGTGACACTTGTCACTTTCCTCATATCTAAGCTCTAACTTAGTCTCCTTTGAAACTAACTCCTTTAACTCTCATCTTTACAATTCAACTATCTCCAAAACTTCATTTGAAATCTTTTCCTATCTGTATAATTTTTCAAAATTTATGCCTAAATTCACCAAAATTCACAATTGCAATATCTTACTAACCAATAGAATTTTCCTTATAAATAAACTCAAAATTCTTAAAACATCCAAAAATCATAACTCAATCTAATTATACCCAGAATTATTCATGAATGCATGTACAATTATTTTCATGTGTCACAATCTCACTATTCATATGTATGTATGACATAATATGCATGAACATGGAAATGCATTTCTAACTCTTATTAATCACTCACATTTCCCATTTTAGCCTTCCCACAAGAATGGGATGTTACATTCGGGAGAAGTTGAAAACATTTATTTCACTTTTTTGAAAAAAGCGTTATGGCTTATTAGTCAATTATAAAATGTAACCCACCTTGAATTTCTTGTTGGTAAGTTGCTCAAATATGCCTCTCCTCTTGCTCCTCTTGTCCTTCTTGATTCCCTTTTAACATAAATAAAAATCCCCACTTCAATAGAAATTTCCAGATGAGAACCCAAAGAAACTAATGTATAAATAGATCTTAGAACTCTTAAACCCATGCATTTTCTAAGCTCTTGAAACCAAAATCCCTTCCAAAAATCCGAAGCCTTAAAATGCTCTTACCTCAAATCTTCCCCAAATGACGAAATGTTTGGTTCAAAAGAAAGCTCTTATCTTCATCTATATTTTCCCCTTCTTGATCACTCTTAAAATTCCTCTTGAAGGTTAAGAAAAATCAAAACCTAGCTCAAACCTCTTCTTGCTCTCTAAACCCACGACACTCTCTCTATCTTCTTTCTTATTTTTGTGCTTTCTCCCTTCTTTCCTTCCTCATCAACGTTTTTGACTTCTTAAATGCAAGCCAATAAATTCCTCTTCCCATTTTGCCCCTCCTTCAAAGCCTTAAAGCCTTTCTACCTAAGTGATCTCCCCAAAATACTCCTTATGCAAGTTATCTCTTTAACTTTAATCCAATTCACCTATGTAACGTAATCTCATTAACATTAACATGCTAATTAATTCCAACGTACACTAATCTAACGAGATCCTAAAATTAATCTAATCATGCTCATTTATTAAAAAAAAATTTTGGGGGCCAACAGCTATGACCAAAAGAATCCTGATGGACTTAAGCATGGCAACCGGAGAAAAAGTCTCCTCATAGTCTATACCCTCATTTAGAGTATATCCTTTAGCTACCAATCTAGCTTTAAAGATCTCTACCTTTCCATCTGATCCTATTTTTCTTTTGTAGATCCATTTACACCCTATTGCTTTTATACCTAACGGTAGATCTACAAGGACCTAGATTTCATTAGTGTACATGGAATCTATTTCTGATTCCATCGCCTTGAGCCATTTTTCTGCATCAACATTATTAATAGCTTGTGTATACGTAATGAGATCCATTTTCTCTTAGTCTAAGATCACAATTAAGCCTTCTCCTAAACTTAGATACCTATCTGGCTGTCTCACAACCCTCCCACTATATATAGGCACAACTTGATGTTCAGGTTGCACTTTCGATTCAACTTTTGAATCCATTTTGACATCTTGTTCTGTTATATCCAAAAAAACTCTTAGTTTGGATGAAATAGCTAACTCCTTTAGTACTACTTCACTTCTTCCTTTTTGATTTCTTACAAACTCTTCCTCTAAGAAGGTCGCATTTGTTGACATAAATACCTTCCTATCCAAAGGACTGTTAAAATAGTACCCTCGAGTTCTTGTAGGATATCCTACAAACAAACATACTTATGACCTTAGTTCCATCTTTGTGAATTCAAGATTTAGAACATGGGCTGGGTATCCCCAAATCCTAAAGTGCCTCAATGAAGGAACTCGACTAGTCCACAACTCCGTAGGTGTTTTAGGCATCGATTTGGACGGAACAAAGTTAAGAAGATATGTTGCCGTTTGTATGGCATATCCCTAGAATGATTCTGGAAGGCTAGCATAAGACATCATTGATCTTACCATTTCCAATAGAGTTCTATTTCTCCTCTTAGCTACACCATTCTATTGAGGTGTTCAAGGAGCTAACAAATTGGAAACAATTCTATTGTTAATTAAATATTGTTGGAACTCTCTAGATAAACACTCACCACCTTGATCCGATTGAAGTTGTTTTAATGGCTTGCCTTGTTGCTTCTCAGCTTTAGCTTTGAATTCTTTGAACTTTTCAAAGGATTCACTCTTTTTATGCATCAAATACAAATAACCATGTCTTGAGTAATCATTTATAAAGGTTATGAAATATTCATAACCTCCTCTAACTTTTACATTCATGGGACCACACACATCAGTATATATCAGATTCAACGTGGATTTAGATCTGTTTCTTTTAAAAGGAAATGAGGCTTTGGTCATTTTTTCTTTAATACAAGATTCATAGGTAAGTAACGGATCACTATCCAAGCCCATAAGGATCCCATCCTTTACTAACTTGTCAAGTCTTTTCTGATTGATATGACTCATTCTTAAGTGCCACAGATATTTTGAATTAATATTAGAGTCATTAGATTGTCTTGGTTTTATCAATTCTATGGTGTTTAGTGAGCCTGACATAGGTTCTATAAAGAACAATCCCTGTTTAATTATCGCATCACAAATAAAATTCTTTTTCTCATATATTGAAAAAACTTTTCCAAAATATACGGAATAACTAGATTTTATTAGAAAAAAAAACAGAAATCATATTCTTTACAATCATTGGCATGTAATAAACATCCTCCAAATATAACCTATGACCACTAGGATGAAGTAAATCACACGTTAGTACAATGCTTATAATACGATGACGAATATACGAGAAGGGGGGGTTGAATTGTGTATTCCCCTTTTTGAAAACTTTTTGAAAACTGTTTCGTTAAAAAATTATTTTACAGAAACTTCAGTAAGTTCCAATCGATCAAAACTTTGAAAACTTATTTCGGAAATTAATTAATAACAAAACTTTGAACTTTAAGAGAGATAGAGTAGAGTACAAGTTGACACAGTGATTTTATACTAGTTCACCCCAAATCATGGGCTACGTCCAGTCCTCAGAGTTCTTTATGAGATTTCACTATCTCTTCAATGTTTACAAGTATTCTTTTCGAGCCTCTTTAGGTCTCTACACTCAGTATTCTTTCACTCTTAGCCTCTGCAGGCTATCTGTACTACTTTCTTATAAAAGTATTTGAAACTTGTTACAGTAAAACTATCTCTCAGCTAATTTGCACAATGTTCGCGTACGAAAATCAATTATCTCAACTTTTGTTCTTTTTCGCTTTTTCTTCTAACTTTGCAATCTTCAACTTCGACTTATATTTATAGTCTTCGTCTGTAACTGTTTCTTGATTCTTGAGTCTTGAATCTTGCTTATTGAATCTTGAAAGAAACGGTTAATCAGTTGAGTTCTGTAACTAACTCGAACTGAATCTTGCGTCTTCTTTTGAATTCTGCGTCTACTTTTCTCCGTTTATATTTTTGCGTCTGTCTTTCTTCGTCTATGTTTCTTCGTCTATATTTTTACGTCTGCGTCTGCTTTTCATTTTGCGTCTGCATCTGCTTCTATGTTTTGTTTTGCGTCTGCGTCTGCGTCTGCTTTTCTACTTCTCCATCTGTTTTTTAATCTATGTCTGCGTTTGTGTTTTATTCTTCGTCTGCGTCAGCTTCTATGTTTTGTTTTACGTCTGCGTCTGCTTTTCTACTTCTCCGTCTGTTTTTCAATATGCGTCTGTATTTCTTCGTCTGTGTTTTTAACTTCGTCTGCGTCTGTGCTTTATTCTCCGTCTGTCTATTTTCTATTTTGCGTCTGCTTTTACTACTTCTTTGTTATACATCAAAATCATATATATGTAAAGTCATTTTGACTTAACATAGGAAAGTCCAAGATAACTACTCCCACTGATTCTGCTGAAACATAGGAACCATCTGCTATCTTGACTTGAAATTGGCCTTTAGGTACTCTTTTCCTTTTTTGGAACCCCTGTAATGAATTGCAAACATGGTTAGTGGCTCCTGAATCTAATATGCAAGAAACAGATAAATCTACCGTATTTCTAGTTCCTAACAAACTTAGGAAACCCATACCTTGTTTGCTTTTGAGGGACTTAAGGTAGACTAGATAGTTTCTTTTCCAGTGGCCTATCTCATCATAGTGGAAACACTTTCCTTTGATGTTCTCTTTGGCCTACATTTTCATGGGTTTGGCCTTGACCGCTGTTTGGGCCTTCTTTTTCATTGGGCCTTTCTTCTTCTGCTTACCCTTACCCCTGGGCTTAGAAGAAGATGCTACATTAGCTTCGAGCCCATGAGCCTTGATATTGTAGTCTCATTACCTATGAAATACGTTCATATTGAAGAATAATGTCAAGGTTACGTCTCCATTCATTAAAATTGTCTCTGTTTTCTAATTTGTTATTTGTCAAGAGCAAGGTGAGTGGATTCATTTTGTGGTTGATTATGTCTGAAAATATAAATTATTAAAACATTAGCATACTAGTCAACAATATTGGAACTTTGTATAAAATCATGATGCATGTATGCATGATGATAGATTTAAAAAAACTTAAAAATTAAAACATTATACGACATTTATTTTTTAAATCTATAACAGACTAAGTGACAGTAGGCCATCTTATCCACTAAAAGAAAATCTGGGACCCTCCCACTCAAAAAACTACCAAGCATCTCATGCCGAATTTTTTGAGAAGCATCATAATTTGGTATATACTTTTACCAACATAGCTAAAGTGGGTAGTTTGTTGATAAAAACTGTTAAGTGTTTAACTATTTGATTCGTTCACTAAAGATATCTGCAAACCATGCCTCGGTGGGAGGTCATATTTGCTACCAATAAGTGGACTTATCCTTAAGGAGACCCAAACCATGCAAGATTTAGGATTCATGCCTTCCGATGGGTAGTAACATTTCACCACATGCAAATGGGCCATCATTTGGAGACCGTGGACTCTTACTTGAACATCCTCTCACACTCAATCTTTTTGGGCTTTAAGTTTTTATAAACCATCTTGTCTAGATGCAATTTATTATCCATCGTATATTGTTTCATTATATATCTCATACATAATGAATGCATGGCAAGGCCTAGGGTTGGCAATTTTCTAAATGACATGCAATCACATAATATCACATATTATTTGCATTCATTTCTCCATTCATCACATGAACTAATTAAGCCACTTTTGATTGTCCATCCTAGAAACATAAAAAAAATTACAAGCCTTTTAGGCCTAAAATATTCTTCTTGGTCTTAGATCTTCTGCTTCGAACTCTTTGCTCACATGATCTGGCCCATTCTGTAAACAAAATGTAATGACATTCATAAAAGTCGAATTTTTTCACTTTGAAAACGAAAATTCCAACACTAGATTTTCATAAAACCAAATCTTTGTCATGACAAAAAAATTCCAGCACTTGTTTTCATTAAAACCGAAACTCATTCTATTAAAAAAAACCGCACTTAGTACTTTATGAAAACCAAAACTTGATTACTAGAAAAAAAAACCAGCATTTGTTTTTAAACTAAAAAACTGAAACTAGATTCATTGAAACAAAATTCCAACACTTTGTTTTCACAAAAACTGAAACTATGCCAATACACAAAAGGATACACCGAAAACCTTTTACCTCTCTATTTCTTTAATCCATGGCTGATTCATCTTCATCATTACATCAATTTGTACATTACAAAATCAAGGAAAACAGAAAAATGAAGCCAAGGAGGAAACATGGTGATGATAGACCACCCTTTTTGTTACAAGCAAAAGAAGATATCTTACATGGTAAATTTAAGTTCTTTGGACAACCAAAAGAACAACACATACACCATATATATTTCTATCACATAAAAAATATGCAACATATACAAATCCTTGCCAACCCATGCATCACACATATAGGAATCGAAATCATGCATAAGAAACTTGGCTCTCATACCAATTGTTGGATAGGAAAAAGAAAACTTGCCATATTTGGAAAATCGGTAGATTTCAAAACTTTTAAGAAATCTTATTTGCAGAAGAAGCAATATATCCAAATCATCATGCCAATCTATACATGATATGGTATAAGGATAATAATAAACATAAACAAGATGAAGAGTATTACTGACTCCTTTGCTACAACTTTAATTCCTTGCTGCGCTATCCTCTCCTTCTTTTTGTATCCAAAGCCTTTGCTTTTGAATCTTTTCCTTTATCAATCTATCTTCTCCTTGTTGTTCTATCCTCAACCAATTTGATTTACCTCTTATTCTCCTAGGACAAGTTGGTTAACAAAATCCTTTGGTAGGAAAGGAGAAGAAACACTTTGGAGAGTATTATTTTAGAAGAAAGAAGGAAACAATGAGACACTCTCATGCAATTTTTGATTTTTTCATTCAAGATGAGAGAGAGCGATTGAGTGATAAAAATGTAGGAACACCTTCTTACTCACTCCCACTTTTGGTTAACAACAAAGGAAAGAAGAGTCTTCCATCCGATGCATCATTTCTTCATTTAATCAATCATAAAGAAGCCATTAAATGAGACTCTTCTCATTTGTCTTTAAGATGACTATATGAAGAGTCTATTAACCTAAATGTTATCATGTTAATTTCGGTTTTTGATAATGTAAGAAAGAAAATGGTCCATCCAATATACATCTTTCTTCTTTAATCCAATAAATGCTAACATTAAAAGATAACCATTAAACCATTTAATGGTAACTTCATAACTCCATTTAATGATGATAAACCATAATAAATACCATTTTTATTTAGCATTTTAATGTCAAATTTGCAGTTGCACATTCAACCCTAATAAAATTGAAATTGAGCTTTCATTAATTAGTGCAATTATATAATCAATTAATTATATAATTAATTTAATCAATTATATTAAACCAAAGTCTAGCTCATTTCTAAATGAACATTTGGACTTTTAATTAATCATTAATTAGTGCAAGCTCAACATTCAATTATGGCCTTCTAAAACCTCCATTTATATTTCTTAGCTTGATAGCCTTCCTTGAAGCCAAGTGGGGAATCTTATTGGACTTTGATAATTCATGCTCCAATAAGCTTAGAATTAACTTAATCTCGTTAGAATTAATTCTAGCTTATTAACTAGATGTCATTCCACTAAAGATAATTAGTTGAACTCTTGAATTATTAAATATTATGAGAACACATATTTTATTTCCAATTGCAAACCCTATTTAGAACCTTATTATAGCCATCCGCACAATAAAGGGTAAAATTACCGCTTTGCCCTTATATTGGTTTTTCCTTCTAGATTTCCCGTTTTAGTTTATATGGTGATTTACACACAAGATCTCATCTTGGTGTTAAGACTTGATGGGTAGCTAGTCCATCAAACTACTGGCGCCAGTTTAATCACAAAATCTCCTTAAAACATCTAGAAATGATGATAGCATTATAAGCTCTTTGTTTGAGTGAATGTTCCCTGATACATGTTTCAATTGATAATTCCAACATGTAACCACTGGATTAATATTCTGTAAAAATCCATTCCGATCATATCAAGAATTATAATGAAGCACATATGAGTTCACCACTCATTAAGATTGTGGTTCATAAAAAGCGAATGCTTAAGTTGTATGTTTTAAGATTAAAGTAACAACCCACTTTATTCTTGAAAACATACTTGATTCTAGATTAATTTAATAGTGCCATTATTGATAGTCAACTAATATCATGATATGAAACTTATCATTCCCTTGAAGTAAACTCCTTTACTTACACAGAAATAAATCGCAATACTACAGTCTAGACCATAATCAAGCGACCAACTTGATTATTCAACTGTGAATCAATCAATTTAGATTCTTATAATATACATGTTTCACATACTTCTCTATGTATGTGTATATTACTTACAAAAGAATCTTTGTACCTTTTTTGACTAGATATATAATGCTCACACAAATAAAATCGAACTCTTTGTTTTATTAATAATAAATATTTTCATTACAAAGCTGTAATTGAAGAAGATAAAGTTACATGTAAATGCATTTGCTTTCTAGGGCACTATATTTACATAACTCCAACAATAATCAATGATGTTTTAGGATTCAAAGAATTTCTCAATATAAGGTTGTACCAAGGGACTTGAGTTGAGCCATTAGTAAAAAGCAGATGAAAGGATTTGTTAGAGAACTTACCACTTGGATTAGAAGTCCATGTGATGAAATCTTCATTTTCCACATCATTTAATTAAGGGAAGAAATCTATGAGAGAACCAAATACTATGAAATTCCCACTCCATTCACCATTCCTAATCAGAGTTCAAACTTTAATGCTCAAAAGAATTCTATGTCTTAACTGAAGAGTCTCTAGATTGTGAATAATTGGGCTAGAGTCTAGCTAATTATCAAACCAAAACCAAGTTTTTTCACCATTCCTAATTCCATGTTTAATACAAGGATATATAAGGCTCCTCATTCCCATTATCTTATTAAAATTCCAAAGAACTCTTTTGAATAAGTAGCTTGCCAAAAATTGGTGTTTTTGAGGTGGTACTCATGGATCCATTTGATCCAAAGTGCTTGCTAATCTGTACAAAGCTTTTAGAGTATTTTCCATATTAGAATCTTTTGCATGCTAGCAATGGAAATCAGCCCAAATCCTCCAAAGTACTTCGGGGTAATAACCTCGCTCAATTAAATCTTTGTATTTTTAACATTTTCTATTCTTCCTAACCATAGGAATGCTTTCATAATTTTGTCTATCTCTTTGGTAACCTTCCTAGCAATGTAATATGGGTTGTCTAGTGTAAACGCAATTTTCTTAAAACTGAAATAATAATAGTTAATCTAGCAGTAATATTTGTTTAATTGATTATACATTTATTCCATAACACTTATTGTTAATGAGATGAAATGCTTAAGACATTCACTTTAGTTCATATTTGGTTTTAGGTACAATTCGGAAAAGCAAGAGATAAAGTGAGTCAAAAGAACAATATTTAAGCCGTCTTCTTGGGATTCACCCTCACTTGTCTTCTTGGAGCAAAAAGGAGGCAAGAAAATGTATAAAATGAATAGAATAAACCATGACCAATAGTTGTTATGGGTGTGATCAATAACTCACGACCATGACAATTGAGTCATGGCTGTAACTAGCATATCACACCCATGAAAATTGAGTAAGACATGACATCACCATACACGCCCATGAAAAATTTATCATTGGCATGAAACTTCAAGTCACGCTTGTGATTGCTATACAACCATCTTATAAATATAACATGTTATGACGACATAAGGGATGAAAAGTTTAAGGAATCATTTTAGAACCTTAAGGTCTTGATTTTAAAAAAGAGAAGGGGAAAAGTTCCATTTATTTGGAGACCCATAGAGGCATAGTTTATCGACATTACTTCATAAGTGATATCAAAGCCGAAGAACTATTTAAGCATTCTTTCATTGTTTGCTATGCTTTCTCTCATAGGAATTGACTATGATATTATATGATTCTTGGGAGGCAACCTAAGGGAAGTTCATTTCTTTGCTTTACATTTTCGCATTTGTTTCTTATATGCATGTGTATTTTTAAGTTTGTTGTTTCTTTATGCGTTTCAAAGTTTTCAATCAAAGAGAGAGAGAATTATCCAAATAAAAAACATTTTCTTTTTTTATTACTTCTAGGACTATATAGTGATGATTAGAGAGTGAATTGACTAGAAGAATTTATAACAACTTTAGCATGTACTTTTGCTCTTGTGATTGGCCAATGTGAATTATCTTTAAAAGAGAAATGACTAGTGGTTGACATAATCCAGTAAGATTTTGAGCCTTATTAGAGTTACACATCCATATCAATCTCATTGTCTTTTGTTTATGTGTGACCTTCATGACATGTACATCTTAACTTTTCTTTGATTTTCTATTCAAGTCCACATTTTTATCATTTGTATTAGTATGAAAATGTTATAGGCATTCTTTGTTTCATAAGCTCCATTATTCAAATAACCTACCCATTATTATGATTTTTCCTTTTGATAAGCCGCCTTGAGCTTTACTTACCTATTCTTTTTTTTGCCAACCACATTACATGATTTAGACCTAATCAAATATCCTATCCAAGCCTTAAAACTAGTGGATCATTAGTTGATTGTTGATAGTTGTGGATGTGCAAAAGTATAAGTGTGGGGGTCTGCATATGTGTGGGATGGTTATAATTGTTAGGATGCTATTTTATGTCTTATCAATGAAATTCCCATGTTGATGTAGCTTCTTTCAATTTTATATGAAAATAAAATAAAGAAAAAAAAGAAAAAGAAAAAAGAAAAAGAAAAGAAAAGAAAAAGAAAGAGAAAAGAAAAAGAAAAGAAAAGAAAAGAAAAGAAAAGAAAAGAAAAGAGAAAGAGAAAGAGAGAGAGAGAGAGAGAGAGAAGAAAGAGAAAAGAAAAGAAAAGAAAAGAAAAGATTAAATAAAAGTATAAAGAAGGAAATGCAAATATTTTGCAAAGTTATTTTGATTACACTTTCCTTTTAAATTTATATTGAATGGGTAATTTGAATATGATGTATATGAGGTAGATGTGCCTTCGAAGGATCACTCCTTGTAATTTCAATATATTGTTATCAATTATATGAATGATTCCTTTTAGTTGATTATGCTTCATGTGGTTTATGGTTTGACAGCTTGAATTTGAGCTATGAAACATAGTTTTTGCATTCATCATAGTTGATTTACACAATTGTGAGTGAATGTTGGTTTTTGCACTTGGTGGTATATTGAGTGTTTTTCTTATTTCACTAACTTTGATAGCTTTGCACTACACAATCCAAATACATCTCACCTTACCCTTGCCCACATTAAAACCTTGAAAATCGTTTGATTCATGATTATGCATGTGAATCCTAGTGGTGAAGAAATGAAATGATTTGCAAAGTTATGAAATGTCATGATCATAAATGGTTTTTTTAGTTTACCTATGGATATATCTTATTTAAACACAAATTTTCCAAGTCTACCTCTATATTTCTCAATTCTAAAGGTAATAAATATTGATTGATCATAAGTAGAAGCATTGAATGATGAGTTCTTGCTATGGTTTTTGAAAGTTGTTTTTCTTTACTTATGACTATCTATTCTTGGGAAATATGGAAAATGAGTAAGTGTTTTGGGTTTGTAACTTTTATTTTGATGTTTTGCTTGAGGATGCTGATAAGCGTAAATTGCATCATGTTTTAGGCATAGCTTGATATGTGTTTAACTGTTAATTTGATTATTTAGTATGTATTTAGGTTAGAATTGTGTTAGTTTGTTAATTATTTGTATTTTAAGTATTTTATGGCTTATTACAAGTCTTTGAGCTTAAATATTATATTTTTGAGGTACCTTGATGTGTTTTCTAATATTTTAAGGTCAACATTGAAGAATGAAGGAGTTTTAGAGACATTCGAGCTAAAATAATGACCTACAATCATGGCAAGTCAGGCCATGATCATGACAGAAGCACCAGAGTTGACCCATGATCGTGGCCTACATGCCATGATTGTTGAAAAAGCTTAGGGAATGGCCCATGATCATGGCCTGTATTAGACAAATGCACAAACACTCAATAACGTCAAGTTTTGAGGGATTTTTTAGACCTTTTAGATCTGAAAAAACCCTGTTGTTACCTAAAACTTAAGAGGATATAAAAAGAACATAAAAGGCAGAGAAAAGGATCTTTTTGATTAGCCACGAGAAATCCTAGAGAGAAATCTTCAAGAGATAGAGGAAAAGAAGAAGGAAGAGAGAAGAGGAGAAGAAATTGACTCGACGTACTTCCCAAATTAGGAGATTTCCTGATGTTCCTGCCTCCCATCATCCATTTAGATTGTATTTCCTATTTAAGTTCAGTTTTATTATTGTATATAGTTGGATTGAATAGTTGATGATAGGATCTAAAATGTTCTGGATATTCTAAACTTACCTTCAGAATTTTATTCTTGAATTAATGAAAATCTAATTAGTTATGTGTTTATTGGATTTGTTGTGGTTTGATTATGTGATTGCATAATTCAATAACAAACTAAAAGGGTGAATCAAATGAAAAACAATTAAATTAGACTAACGAGTGAGGAGATTTAATAAAAGAAGAATTGAATCAAATTGAGAAATTGTGTAAAGAGAGATCTTGCATAGGTTTTCGATAGATTATTAGAGAACTTCAGAACTAATTAGGGTTTTGGATAGGTTGTGAATTGAGAGATTGCAACCTCTATAATCTGATTAAGGTTTATGATTAAGGAATAATGGTTATAACTCGAGAGAGAGTTATCAACCCTAGGATAGTTTAGAGCCAGCAATCCGATAATTCATAATCAGTTAGGTTAGCATTAAGGATAGGTACAATTCCCTTTCCCTCAATTGGTAATTTCTTTCAGTTTATTCTTGGATGTGTTGCAATAGTTTAGTAATTAGTATTTTTTATGTTTGATTCTTAATTTTATTGATTGAATTAAATTCTTGTATTAGTTTCGTGCAATTTGAATTTCTATTATTGCTTTTAGCCTTAGATTTTAGGATTAGATTAAGTCCGTCCTCGTGGGATCGACACCTTTGGTACTATGTTTTCGTACCATACGCTTCGGGATTATCAAGGGTTAATAATTAAAACTTACACATAACCAACCATCGATTAAATGGTCAAAAGCTAAGTATGGGGGAAATCGATAAGTGCTTAATTGATTATACATTTATTCTATAAAACTTAATGATTAATGATATGAAATATTTAAGACATTCACTTAGTTTATATTTGTTTAAAGGTATAATTTGGAAGAGAAAGAGCTAAAGTGAGTCAAAAGTACAATATCTGAGCCATTTTCTTAAGATTCACTATAACACCCCATTCCCGCAAGACCCGAACCCGACATTATGGTGATATCCGAATTCGTGCTCCGCGAGGGCGGCGTGCTAGAAAATTCAATAAGCCAAAACTCAGTACATAAATTTTTTTGAAATACAATCAAATGTGTTGAAATCAGCAAACCATTTGGGTTTGCTTTGTTTCTTAGCCATTTTTAGTCATAACAATACAATCAATAGAATTTCAATAGTCATTTGGGACTCATTACGAATATAATTTTTTTTTCATAATGACTTTACATCACAACATAAATCCATTTGTATACACATGGTACAAAAATTTCGGAATCCATTATTTATACAAAAAAGTCACGGAATACCAATTTATACAATAGAAAAACACTAATATAGACGCCAACTGATCCCGACCTCTTCTTTCACTCACATGCAATAGATATACTCCCGTTGCCTAATAGGGTATTCTTCTGAGTCCTAAAAAATAATTGCAAATTTTGGAAAAATTTTGTGAACTCAATGAGTGTCCATCGTCGATGGCGCACCCAGTCACATAACACATAATTCACACATCTCACTTTATTTCACATTTCACATTATTTCACATTCATATTATTTCACATTCGTTACACTTAATCGTTCATATTATGCATATGCAATGCACATGAGACTCACTTTTCATTTGTTACTTTGTTATGGCCGTGTGCCTAAACTGTCCCATATAGGCCTCATTAATAACTGTCCCTTATCCACTTGGGGGATACAGTGCTCATTAAACGTTGAGCCTGTAACATCCCATCACCGATGGGAAGGTTATATTGGTAAATTGGGACGGGATAGGGTTTTACCGCACATTATCGACTGAGTATTCTTTTGGCCTCTAATTGTAGAGGAATGAGTACTTTGGTACACGCACATATAGGTACATGCATTCATGACATTTTCCCGGCTTTTGATTTGTGAATGTGATAGGAATTGTGATTTGTGAGATAGTTGGGATTTATGGGGAATTATAGAATAATTGGGTTTAAATGATTGAATTGGAACTGTTTAGAGTAATTGCCAATTGATAGTGACTCTTTGGAATTTTTCTGGAAAATTCGTGAGAAAAAGTCCAGACCGGAAATCCTCCAAGTAATGAACCGATTGACTATATAGTGCTAGAATAATGGGTATATGGCAATGGAAAATTTAGATATATGATACTGCAATTTAATATGCCGAGTCATTGAAATTTGGAGACGAATTGGACCGAAAATAGAAGTGAAAGAGAAAGAGAATTAAGGATAAAGACTAGAGGCTTAAGTGATTAACCTATAAATGCTTTAGGTTTCAAATTGAAGAAGGAAAAATCCTCTTTTCCTTCCTCCTAGGGCACGACCGTTTCGTTTCTCCTCCTTCCTCGATGATTTGCGATTTTTGCTTCGAGATTTCGATTGCTTGTTTCTCCCTACGCGAAGCCTTGTTTGATGCTTAACGAGGATGAGTTTACCGTGTGTGTTAGAGAAAGGGGAAGAGTTTGAGAGATTTTCGGAAATTCCAGAGATCGGAGGATTTGAGCTCGATGTGGTAAGTTTATGGGTTTAATGTTGTTGATTTGTTAGCTTAAGGCATTCATAGGGTTTATTGTGTAAGTTTGGGTAGTGTCTAGTGATTTATTACTAGTTTTAGAGAGAGAAAGAGGGAAAGAAAATCGGAGAAGACGAACCAGGGCCGCACGTCGCGACGAAAAAATGTGACGAGGAAACGCCTAGACGCCGCGACGAGCAAGGTGGGACATCGCGGCGAGCGTAAAATATTGACGCCGCGACGAGCCTCTCCCTCACGTCGTGGCGAGCTTGAAGGAAATGTTCGCCGCGACGAGCTTTGTTTCACGCCGCGGTGAGCGACGCTTACGTCGTGGCGAAAGGTCCTTGGTCGCGGCGACGGACAGTTTCCTGAAATGAAATGATTTAGTTTTTGGGGCATAATTAATTGTGTAGACCTCCAATTGAGGTGATGTTTGATTCGTAATGATCTAGAGAATGAGGTCTACAAATGAGGAAAAGAATGAAGGTTTGAAATTAAAATTGAGAATCCTGATTTGTGAAAGAAAGTTAAGAATGTGATAGTAATTGCATCCTTGGGATTATTCTTGTTAATTGGGTTATAATGTGAGACTTTGAAAATAAATCCAATGTTAGTGGGAATTTTAGAAATTGTGCATATGGGCGAATTTGATCTAGAGATTAGTGATATTGCTTTTGAGTTCATACCCTAGCGAGTATGACATGATAATTGACTGGATATTAGAATTGAAATTGAGGAGTTCTGTATCATGTTATTGAATTGGAAATGAGTCATTAGTGATCGATTGAGTGGAAAAATAGAATTCGTCAAAGAAAGTAGAATATGGGAAATAGCACCGGGAAAATCATGAATAGGCAACGTACATCTGTTATTGAGAGCATGTGCATCATCGAATTATAAGTGACTGTGCATTAGTAATTGGAAACTATTTGATTGTTATAGAGGCTCCGATGGATCGAGGTTTCACGGATATTGCTAGGACTTCCAGGCTGTAGCTCGGAAGTACAGGTGAGTAACCTAATTGGTTCCTCAATCCTTGTGTGTTAAGTGTTCTGTGAATATGTGAATTGCTTGCCAATGTAAGTGATGCAAGTGTGAGATAAATGTGTTGAAATTGTGAGTGAATGTTCTGAATGCGATAAATAGTATTGATTGATATATATGGGATTGATTGTGCAAGTGTGAGTGCATGCTAAGCATGATTAAAATTTGGTAATTAATCGTTGTGATTGGAGCAATTAGTGATCAGAGCTTTAAGCTCAATTATCAGTGAAAGGGCCTAAGGCCAAAAAGGGAATAGTACATACCCAGAGGGCTCTCCTATCCCTAATGTGAGCGGGCAGTAGTGCATACCCTGAGGGCTCTCCTACTTGCCTAAAATGCGATTACTGTGTAATGAAAGGGAATAGTGCATACCCAGAGGGCTCTCCTATCTCTAACGTGAGCGGGCAGTAGTGCATACCCTGAGGGCTCTCCTACTTGCCAAAAATGAGATTATGTGAAATGTGCCCTAATCGGGGCGATTGACCTTCCACAACACAACGACATAAAATGATAATTTGCATACATTATGCATCTAACTGTGTTGTGAAAATTGAGAATGTGTGCAATTATTGTGACAACTTGTGAAGTGACATGTCTGAATTATGTTATAGTGAAAATGTGTAAATTATTTATAGCGTTCCGAATGTGTTATTATGACTATGTGATATATTGTGTATATGCATGAGTTGGGTGAACCATCGATGATGGTTTCTCATTGAGTTCGCAAACTCACCCAACATTGCAATTATTTTTCAGGGATCGAAGAGTACCACGTTGGGCACGGGAGTATGGTTATCGAGTGCAAGTCAAAGTTTAAGGTCGGGATCAGTGTACGTCTGCATTAGTGTAGTACTGTCTTATATGTATTGAATTTCTGAAAATTTCACAGATTAGTGATTTGTATTCAGTGTGCCAGAATGGTTTAGTGTGTGAGTGATTTGTAATTTCTGAAATGGTCAGAGATGACGTTGAGCCCAGTTGGGTCACGCATCTCTGTATATGAAATGGGTGAGCACTATTGAGTGCCTTTTTATGATTGAGATTGTGTCATATTGAAAAGGTTTTCGTTTTAAATCGGGGTCAAATTGGTTACTGATTTTCGCGCATGCGATTGATATTTGTAAAAAGAGAAGTGTTTTCCGAGTTTTGAACTGCAGTGATTGCTCTTGTACGCCACCCTCGTGGGACGCGAGCTCGGATATCACCATTGATATCGAGCTCGGGTCTGGCGAGAGTGGGGTGCTACAGAGCCCGAGGCTCTGATTCACTTTTGAGCTCAAGGCTCATTTTTACTCGTTGAGCTTTAAGCTCTAATCGTTGGCTACTTTGGTCACAACTGCCATTTTATTTCATGCATTCATTGTAGGAAAATCTAGGTGTGAACATCATATGCCCACGGTGCGGAAAACAAAATTTTTTTGTTCCGGGACCTTCCCGAAAGCCAGGATCCATGTGTATGTATATAACAAACTCAAACCGAACGACCAAAGGAGACCGTCTCTAACGGTATCCACGCAGAGATCGGAGAACCTAACCGAGACAAACCCTTTGACCCGGGAATAGCTAGAAACAGTTGAAGACTGCTAGATCTTACCTTGTTCTTGGAGAGCTTGGAAACCAACGATGAAGAAGAAGAAGGAGAACTTGAGAGGTGACGATCTTGATGAAAGATGAAGAAGAGATCAAAGCCTTAGGATTTTAGAAACTCTTTCTCAAAACCCATGATGATCTCCTCCATTCATTTCTCCATATACCTTTCTCAAAGAGGAAGAAAAGATGAGGATCGTATCCTCTTAACCCATCACCAACGAGCATCTCCTTTCTTACTTTATCTTTTGTCATTTAGTCATTTAATGACTTTGGTGACAAGGCATGAAAGGAGAAGCTTCTAATGCTTCTTTCTTTCCTCCTTTCCACGTACACAACTTATATATATATATTAATTAATTATTTAATTAATTAATCATATATATATATGTATATATATTACTGAAGTGGTCCAGTCACACTGGGGTCGGTCCTACCGGGCCCCGGCATGGACAAACCACCGAAAACCTTTTTCAGCAATATCGATGTCGCGATCTCATCGGGACATATCTCAATCTCATCGGGATTCATTTAATCTATTTTCTCTCTATATATTGGAACTCTGTCCAAAACTATTTTACGAGTTCTCCGAGACACTCTTATGCGTGTGACCCATTAGGTTCCCGGTTATGTTGGCCACTTAGATCAACACTTAATCTAAGCAAGTCATGAGCGGTATCTAGCAACACATCATGACCCCCAATTGATCGGAAAGTAATTGGTTTGACGAATGAATATATATTCATCATGGACCATATCACGAACCTTTCCATAGACAATTACCGTGCAATTCGTCCTTTCACCATCCTATACCCCACTTGGTTATGAGTATCGGCAATGTGTCAACTCTCACTAGACTGACTACGTCAAATCTAGTCCAAGTGATTTCAGTTCTTGTCCTGGGACTCATTACTTTATATGTCACTAAAGACACTCTTTACGATATACATACTCCGGCCAGAGATTTCTAAGTAATGACCATGACAAGAGGCCATGGGTATCATCTTCTACTATCACAGAAGTGGTGAATCCTCTATTGGCTACTCAATTACCTTGAATACCTCAAATGCACCCAATCACCACCTTATGAGCGACCTGCAGCAAAGCAACAAGGAATGGAGTCAAAGCACAGAATCAGTATCCAAGATATCCTTGAGTACCTCAAGTCTAAGGATACTTGCACCATTGCTATGATGAGATTATCACTGACACTAGAATAGGACATCCATGTGATGATCTCATAGCAGGTCATCCAATGTACTTACTACCTCTAGTAAGCATCCACATCTCAACCCTAAATATCTTATATTTACAGTTTCTGAGATCCACTGCTTGATCGAATCAATGAGCTTGGGATGTGCTAGTCTTTCCGGATTACCGATGTCCAGTCTCAGTAATCCTATGACTAGGGATGATTTAGATAATGACATAATTGCACATGATAGGAATCTCAGTAGTGTGATCACATCATAATTTCCTTCATGCTATGTCATATATCATGGACTTCATTAATTTGATTACAGATTTATATCAGTTCATAAATAATGAACAACAAATTAATGAAATATGCCTTTCTTTATTTATTCATAAAGAATGTACACAACTATGTACAAAATGCGCTAAAGGCGATTGCCTTCAGGGCACTACTCTAACAATCTCCCACTTGACCTAAAGCCAATCGCCTTGATATCTAATACCATAAGCGAGTACATGAGAATCAAAACTCTTTTGTGACAATGGCTTCACAACGGATCAAGAATATTCTACTCGGTGGGACTCTCTCGATCTGGACATCACCATGTCCTATGATCTCCTTATCAAATGATATCTGCGAGTACGTGTTTGGATCGTTGATGAGACCTTGGTTCCTTCGCTGTAATAGCCCCATTGTTGTCACAATACAAGCAGTATGGGCCCATCATCGCTAGGAACCACACCAAGTTCAAGAATGAACTTCTTGATCTAAACGGCTTCCTTTCTTTTACGAAGCGGCAATGTACTCTGCCTCGGTTGTTGAATCGGCGATCGTCTCTTGTTTGGAACTCTTCCAACCGATCGCCTACCGCTTCGATGTAAATACATAACCTGATTGGGATTTGGAATCATCCTTATCAGATTGAAAACTGGCATCTGTATACCCGCTCACTTAGAGATCTCCATCCCCATATATCAAGAAAACATCCTTAGTCCTTCGTAAGTACTTAAGGATATTCTTGATGACCACCCAAAGACCCTCACCAGATCCGATTGGTATCTGCTTTCGTAACACTTAGAGCATATGATACATCGGGTCTCGTACATAGCATAGCACACATGATAGATCCTACTGCTGATGCATACGGGATCATATTCACACGCATCCTCTCATCTTGTGTCTTAGGACACATAGATTTCGAGAGTGTTATCCCATGAGTCACGGGAAGGTACCCTCTCTTGGATTGGTCCATGCTAAACCTCTTTAGCATCTTGTCTACGTACGTTGATTGTGAAAGACCAAGCAACCTTTTTGATCTATCTCTATAGATCCTTATCCCAAGGATATAAGTTGCTTCACCAAGGTCTTTCATGGCAAATTGTTTGGACAACCAAATCTTGACTGATTGCAGCATAGAAACATCATTTCCTAGTAATAATATGTCACCTACATACAGCACAAGGAATACGATTGCAGTCCCATTGACCTTCTTATACACATAGTGTTCATCCGAATTTTGTGAGAAACCAAACTCTTTGATTACCTCATCAAAACGGATATTCCAACTCCTGGATGCTTGTTTCAATCCATAGATGGATTTATGAAGCTTGCATACCTTTTCGTCATCATAGGAGGTGAAGCCCTCAGGTTGTGTCATATACATATCCTCAGCTAGATTTCCATTTAGGAAAGATGTCTTTGTAGGTGTAAGTCGACTTGTATTGAGATGTAAGTCGACTTATACCGAGCCGATACTAATAAGTCGACTTGTATACCCGTGTAAGTCGACTTATCGTGTCTGATACCATGAAATTGTTAGAGTAGTGCCCTAAAGGCAATCCCTTTAGCGCTTTTTGTTCATAGTCATGTATGCACTTTATGAAGAAATAAAGAAAGGCATGTTTCATTTATTTGATGTTCTTTATGAATTGATATTGATCTTTAATCAAATTAATGAAGTCCATGATATATGACATAGCATGAAGGAAATTATGATGTGATCATAATCCTGAGATTCCTATCATGTGCAATTATGTCAGTATCTAAATTCTCCTTGTCATAGGATTAATAAGATCGGACATCATTAATCCCACGGACTAGCATATGTTATACTCCTTGATTGGATCAAGCAGTGGATCTCAAAAACTGTAAATATGGGATATTTAGAGTTGACATGTGGATGCTTACTAAGGGTAGTAAGTACATTGGATGACCTGCCATGAGATCATCACATGGATGTCCTATTCTAATGTCAGTGATAATCTCATCATAGCAATGGTGCAAGTATCCTTAGACTTGAGGTACTCAAGGATATCTTGGATATTGATTCTGTGCTTTGACTCCATTCCTTGTTGCCTTTCAGAGGTTACTCATAGGGTGGTGCTTGGGTACAGCTTGAGGTATTCGAAGGTAATTGAGTAGCCAATAGAGGATTCATCACTTCTGTGATAGCAGAAGAGATACCCTGGCCTCTTGTCAGGATCATTACTTTAAGTCTCTGGCCAGAGCATAAATATGTCATGAAGAGTGTCTTCATGGACATATAAAGTAATGAGTCCTAAGACAGAACCGATATCACTTGGCTAGACTTAGTCTAGTAAGAGTTGACACTTTGACCATACTCATAAACAAGTGGGGTATAGGATGATGAAAGGACGAATTGCACAAAGAATTATCTATGGAAGGGTTCGTGATCCGGTTCGTGATGAATTCATCAAACCAATTACTTTCCGTCAATTGGGGGTCATGATGTGTTGCTAGACGCCGCCATGACTTGCTCGATTAAGTGTTAATCTAAGTGGCCAACATAACCGGAACCTAAAGGGTCACACGCATAAGAGTGTTTCAGAGAATCAGTAAAATAGTATTGGACCGAGTTCCAATTATGGAGAGCATTAGATTAAATGGATCCCGATGAGATCGAGATATGTCCCATGAGATCGCGACATTGATATTGCTAAGAAAGGTCTCCGGAGGTTTTTCCCATACCGGGATCCGGTAGGCCGGTAGGACCGACCCCAGTGTGACTGGACCGCTTCAGCAATTATATACATATATATAATTATAATTAATTAATTAATTAATATATATATATAAGTGTGGCACGTGGATGGAAAAGAAGTTGATCTTTTAGCTTTATTATATATATATATATATATATATATATATATAAATGAGGCTAACGTGGCTTGTAAAAGAAGGTTCCATTTTGCATTGTCATCTTTGTATAAAATGACAAAAAGACAAGATGGAAGTAGGAGTTTCGTTGGTTTTAAAAAGGGAAGAAAGAAAGGTTTGAAATTTTGTTTTTCTCTCATCCTCTCTTCACCAACGATCAAGCTCTCTTCTCCTCCAAGATTTTCATCTTCCTCCATCATTGATTCAAGCTCTCCAAGGACAGAGGTAGGGTCTAGCAGCCTTTACTTTGTCTAGCTATTCCTGGGTCAAAAGGGTTTGTCCTGGTTAGGTTTTTTGATCTCTGCGTGGATACCTTTAGAGATAGTCTCTATTGGCTATTCAGGTTTGAATCTTCATACAGACATAGATCCGGCCTTCGGGAAGGTCCCGGTAACAAAAATTTTTGTTTTCCGCACCTGGTACATGTGATGTACCTCCAGGGATTTTCCTACAGTCTTCACATCCATTTGCCATATCTCATAATCATAATAAGTGGCAATGGCTAGGAGTATTCTAATGGATTTAATCATTGCTACTGGGCTGAAGGTCTCGTCGTAGTCAACTCCTTGTCTTTGACGAAAACCTTTAGCCTCAAGCCTTGCTTTATAGGTAATTACATTACCATCCATGTCGGTTTTCTTTTTGAAAACCCATTTGCACCCTATGGGTTTGATTCCTTCGGGTGCCTCAACCAATGTCCATACTTGGTTTTCATACGTGGAATCCATTTCGGCCTGCATGGCATGAAGCCATTTCTGAGACTCTGAACTCTTCGAACCTTTTCATAGGTGGTAGGCTCATCATCTTCTATGAAAGCGTACGTCATCCTGCTCATTCACGAGATATCCATATCTCTCGAACAGAGTGTATCCTACGTGACCTCTGAACTTCTTGTGTTGTAGAAGGTTGAACTATTACTTCATCCGTATGAGTTACTGATTTGAGTTGAGCGATTGATCTGCGTCACATTCAGTCACAAGATCTTGAACTTCTTCAAGTTCAATTTTGCTCCCACCGCCTTCTTGTAAAAGAAACTCTTTCTCTAAAAAGACAGCATGCTTGAAACAAACACCTTTTGTTCTTGACAAGGTAGAACCGATATCCCTTGTTTCTTTAGGATATCCTACGAACAAACACTTGTCGACTTTGCATCAAGTTTATCTCGATGTCCGCTTCATAAGCAGACAGCCCCAAACTTTCAAATGAGTAAGATAGGGTCTTTTGTTAGTCCACATCTCATATGGAGTAACATCAACTGTCTTTGATGGGACTTTGTTTAGCAAGTAAACAAATTGTCTCGATTGCATACCCCAAAAGGATTTTGGTAACTTTGCAAAGCCCATCATTGATCGTACCATGTCTAACAGGTTCGATTTCTCCTTTCTCGCCACACCATTATCTTTGTGGTATGTAAGGAGGAGTCCATTGAGATAAAATCCCATTATCTATGAGATAATCCAAAAACTCTTGGTCTAAGTATTCCCCACCACGATCAGATCGTAATGTCTTGATACTTTTCCCAAGTTGGTTTTCTACTTCATTTCTGAATTGTTTGAACTTTTCAAATGCTTCGATTTGTATCTCATCGAATCATGGTACCCATATCGAGAATAGTCATCGATAAAGGTAATGAAGTAAAGATAACCACTTCTAGCATGGATGGACATCGGACCACATACATCTGAATGTATTAGGTCTAATACTCCAGTCGCTCGTTCACCCTTTCCCTTAAAGGGTAACTTAGTCATCTTGCCTAATAAACAAGATTCGCATGTGTCATATGATTCATAATCAAATGACCCTAAACTACCACTCTTATGGAGCTTAGCTATGCGTCTCTCATTTATATGGCCAAGGCGACAATGCCATAAGTAAGTTGATTTTAAATTATCTCGTTTATGTCTTTTCGTGTCATTGACATTCATAATTGGATGTGACATATCTAATATGTAAATTCCATTGCATAAAGTACCAGTACCATAAAGCATTCCATTCAAACTAATAGAACAACCATTGTTACTAAAAGTCATATGGAAACCACTTTATTTAAACAAGAGCAGATAATATGTTCTTTGTTATCAGTACAAAATAACAATCATCCAATTTAATTACAAGCCCACCGGGAGTGACAAAAGTAAGTGCCTATGGCTAATGCAATGCTCTTGCTCCATTTCCCACACGCAGTCTACCTCTCCCTTCACGAGTCGCTCATCGTCCTCGAGGCCCTCGCATATCATTGCATATGTGTGAGCCACAACCGATATCTAATACCCATATGTTATGATCAGAAACAGTATTAACCTCAATAACAAATATACCTGAAGAAGTCGAGGCATCTGATGCCTTCTTTTGCTTCAATTCTTGCAGATAGACTTTACAGTTCTGCTTCCAGTGGCCAATCTTGCCACAATGGAAGCAAGTTCCTTTTGGTGCAGTCTCTTTGGTTTTCTTCTTGGCTGTACTTCTTTTTGGTTTCTTAGACCTTTTCTTCTTCTGGTTCCTTTTCTTTGAACCAGAAGAAGAGGAGTCCACCACATTCACTAGCCTATGATAAACTTTCTAATCCTCATCAGAAACATCAACAGCAAGTGAATCAGGAAGTGGAGCATCTAGGACATATCCTAGTTCCTCAGACCTGAGAACAATTCTCAGATTTCTCAGCCAATCAAGAAAATTTAGTCCAATTAATTTGTTCGAATCCATTAGTGAGCGCAAATTCACACTAGAGGTCATCTTCAATCAACCTAAAGGGATAAAGAGAAAGAATGTTAGAATAGAATTAAATGCATGATCATAAGGACTTGCATGACATGCATATGGCTCCCACTAGTTTTAAAGAATCCATTACCCTCATAACGAATCTAAGAAAAATTATGACAAAATGTCCTAGTGGGTCGATATCCGACATTCCTAAAAATGACCTTGGGTTTGCCCAACAAGCCACCTTAGTTCAATCGGTAGGTATCGGTCATACCAATTGCATCATAGATAGATATCCGACGTTCCTAAAAGGACCTTGGGTTTGCCCAACAAGCCACCTTAGTTCAATCGGCAGGTATCAATCATACCATTTCCATCTTAGGTGTAACTATCGACTAGTGCTATCAACTTTTGATGTATGCACACACATTGGGTTATCAACTCTTGATGCGTGTACATCTGATGTACACTACCCAATTTTCCTCTGTCCACGTTGACCATGAGTTTGCTCAACAAATCAACGCTTCTAGTGAAAACCGACCCATTAATCCGAAAATCTCATTTTCCATGGTTCGAACATATCCGTATAGAGTGAGCTTGAGTTTGCCCAACAACCCAACTCTATAAGAACTCTGGTTCTCCCCATATTAATGGAAGGCGTTAGTTTTCATATGATTTGAGGGTTTTCAGGTCTCATCTTTTTCTTCTCCAAGCCGTAGGATTATAGTCACTATGACTATATGGAATGACTTAGGGTACTTCATCAATCACATTGAATTTATACCTAAAATCATCCATCATCCCTCCTTTGCATGTTATAAGTCGACTTGTGTATGTATAAGTCGACTTATGCTTTTGTAAGTCGACTTATGCATGTGTAAGTCGACTTTTGCAAATATATACCTAAACAAGTCGACTTGTACCATTGTGCAAGTCGACTTGTACCATTGTGCAAGTCGACTTATGCGTCTACAGTGCACGGACAAGTCGACTTATACATTGTGTAAGTCGACTTGTCCAAGAGAAATTATTATCTAATCGGCTAATTTCTCAATCCGTGTAGTTCAAATTCACAACACCAAGTGTAATACACTTTAACTTGATGTACCAATGAAACACTTTCATTGTTGCTTACCATATATAGTCAAACTATATATGAAGAATTTGAAATCGGTGAATATACTGTTATTCACTTGGATTTCCAAATAATTCGAGAATATCAAATTATCAACCTAAGTATCTTGAGGTAGTCTACACTTTATCAAGACTACTTTGGCACTGGTCACAAAATTTGTGACGGCTAAAACAATCAAGATAAGGGAATATACTAACGAGACGCTAATGACACACATTTGACATCCGAAAATTATTTGGAAACCTAATTTCAAAAAATTCATTTAGGCAAGCATACAACATCAATGTAACACATTTTCTCAAAACTGCCAAGTTCTATGTTTTGCTTGAAAAACCCATTGAAACAATTTCAATAAATTCTAAGAAAATTACAGAGGTCACTACATGTTCCCAAAATGCTCCATGAATTTTTTCAGGATTTATTTCTATCAAAAACTCATTCAACCTCAGCAACAAATCCAATGCAAAATCTGTGTTCCTTAACACAGCTATTCCCAGCAGCACACAATAAATTTTCAAATAAATAGTAAATCACCTAGAAAACATTTTTCCATCCACAAAGACATTCATAAACATCTTAGGGACATGTAGGTGAAAGAAAATCCGAAAAAACATTTTTCTACAATTTATTCTCGAATTTATAAGCATGCCTGTTCAGTGAATGTGCACAAAGACAGCACCCAGCACATTAGGGAATAAATTAGCAAAACCATATCAAATCACATTGATATATTCCGGGCTACCACAGACATATGCAACAACATCTTGTGAACATATCTGGCAAGAAAATTTCGAAAACTATATCTCATACTGAATTCAAAATTGTACACATACAACATGCATCATCATCACAAGTTATAGCAACTCCGACCTAGTCATGGTTTCGTTGTTATATACGACACAAGTGGCTTTGATACCACTGTAGGAAAATCCCGGTGTGAACATCACATGACCATGGTGCGGAAAACAAATTTTTTTTATTCCGGGACCTTCCCGAAAGCCAGGATCCATGTGTATATATATAACAAACTCTAACCGAACGACCAAAGGAGACCATCTCTAACGGTATCCACGCAGAGATCGGAGAACCTAACCGAGACAAACCCTTTGACCTAGGAATAGCTAGAACAAGTTGAAGACTGCTAAATCTTACCTTGTTCTTGGAGAGCTTGGAAACCAACGATGAAGAAGAAGAAGGAGAGCTTGAGAGGTGTCGATCTTGATGAAAGATGAAGAAGAAATCAAAGCCTTAGGATTTTAGAAACTCTTTCTCAAAACCCACGATGATCTCCTCCTTTCATTTCTCCATATACCTTTCTCAAAGATGAAGAAAAGATGAGGATCGTATCCTCTTAACCCATCACCAACGAGCATCTCCTTTCTTACTTTATCTTTTGTCATTTAGTCATTTAATGACTTTGGTGACAAGGCATGAAAGGAGAAGCTTCTAATGCTTCTTCCTTTCCTCCTTTCCACGTACACAACTTATATATATATATATATATTAATTAATTAATTAATCATATATATATATGTATATATATTACTGAAGTGGTCCAGTCACACTGGGGACGGTCCTACCGAGCTCCGGCATGGACAAACCACCGAAAACCTTTTTCAGCAATATCGATGTCGCGATCTCATCGGGATATATCTCGATCTCATCGGGATCCATTTAATCCGTTTGCTCTCCATATATTGGAACTCTGTCCAAAACTATTTCTGAGTTCTCTGAGACACTCTTATCGTGTGACCCATTAGGTTCCGGTTATGTTGGCCACTTAGATCAACACTTAATCTAAGCAAGTCATGGCGGTATCTAGCAACACATCATGACCCCCAATTGACCGGAAAGTAATTGGTTTGACGAATGTTTATATATTCATCATGGACCATATCACGAACCTTTCCATAGACAATTACCATGCAATTCGTCCTTTCACCATCCGATACCCCACTTGGTTATGAGTATGGGCAATGTGTCAACTCTCACTAGACTGACTACGTCAAATCTAGTCCAAGTGATTTCAGTTCTTCTCCTGGAACTCATTACTTTATATGTCACTGAAGACACTCTTCACGACATACATACTCCGGCCAGAGATTTCTAAGTAATGACCCTGACAAGAGGCCATGGGTATCATCTTCTGCTATCACGAAGTGGTGAATCCTCTATTGGCTACTCAATTACCTTGAATACCTCAAACTGCACCCAATCACCACCCTATGAGCGACCTCAGAAGGCAACAAGGAATGGAGTCAAAGCACGTAATCAAGATTCAAGATATCCTTGAGTACCTCAAGTCTAAGGATACTTGCACCATTCTATGATGAGATTATCAACGACACTAGAATAGGACATCCATGTGATGATCTCATAGCAGTCATCCAATATACTTACTACCTCTAGTAAGCATCCACATCTCAACCCTAAATATCTCATATTTACAGTTTACGAGATCCACCGCTGATCAAATCAAGGAGCTTGAGATGTGCTAGTCTTCCGGATTCCGATGTCCAGTCTCAAGAATCCTATGACTAGGATGATTTAGATAATGACATAATTGCACATGATAGGAATCTCAATAGTGTGATCACATCATAATTTCCTTCATGCTATGTCATATATCATGGACTTCATTAATTTGATTACAGATCTATATCAGTTCATAAATAATGAACAACAAATTAATGAAATATGCCTTTTTTTTTTATTGATAAAGAATGTACACAACTATGTACAAAATGCGGTAAAGGCGATTGCCTTCAGGGCACTACTCTAACATTCATGCAATGGAATGCATCACTCACATTTGCATATCCCATTCCATCACTTTCTCATGTCATCGGACCTTAGTCCGACATTCAACATTAGAGTTGAGAATTAACACGTTAATTCATATGCAAATGCACATTCATAACACATTTATCAATCACATTAAGTACACATAGTTCATCCAATTCACATTCAAGTAGCACTTTAATATCCAAATCAACATCACAATCATCGGACCTCCTGTCCAGAAACCAATACAGTCAATCACATTCAGCAGTCAATTTATACAAAATGAAAGCAAGAAAACAATAAAGTGGGACCATCTTGGTCTACTCACAGTAAGCTCCAGATTAGCAATTACTTCCAAGATTTGGAAACGTTTGAATGCGAACAATTAACCTGCACATCACAATCATGCAATACACACATTGCATATACATATTAATAACTTTGCACAACTATAGCATTTATTTATGCACAAATCTGTATATGGACTATGTACAATGCATAATCAATGACAATCCCAGGTATACAATCAAATTTCACATCTTATCAAATTTCCCAATTTATAACTCAATTACTAGTCATCTTCACCAGATACACTTTACTTCTCTTTTTGAATCACAACTTTAATTATGTGGACCACTTCATTTCCATTAAACACATGTATTTGGTACTTTAATACCAATAATTCACTCATTAATGTTATTCCAACATTACATGATCACACCTTATCAAAACTCTCATTTCTTCTTATAAATTCTCCCAAAATTCCAGACCTTCGGGTCTATTGTTCACTTTCAATTCAAAAAGTGAAATTGATGTAATTTGGTCCTAATCTCTTCTAGGAAAGTGTTTCCCAATGTCTTATGTTTCTATTGACACCAAAATCACTCAATTTGGTCAAGAAAGTTGGAAGCTTTGGCTCAACCATTTTTTGGGTTGTTCATATACAAAAACAGTGTACTATAGCCAATTTCCATCTAGAAATTGAACATCTTAGAGAATGAATGAAAATTTAAATTCTTCATATAATTAGTATTCCTATTTCTCTACTTCATTCCAAATCAAAAACCATCTCATTTGGATGACTATACATCAAGATATGACCGAAATACCCAACATGTTGAGTCAAATCACACCAGTTCATACACTTCCAACAGATTCTTTCACTTTCATTTAATCCATCTTTTCCAATTCAACACCAATTAACACAAATTTTCATAGAGAGATTAAAAAATGTGCTTGGAATCCATTGGTTTAAAAATCATGTCATTTTGAGGTCTATAGAAGAAGTTATGATCAAAAGAAACAACCATGTTCAAGTTCTCACTCTTAACGAACCTATATTGGCGCGATTGCCAATAAAACTTTCATGAAGAATAAAAATTGAAATTGTGTCTTTTTCTAGGTAAAAACACACGGACCGTGTGATCCAACACGATCAGGTCGTGTAACCTTTTATTGAAATAGTATCCTCATACCCAAAAACACACGACTGTGTGAATTTACCAGACGGCCGTAACCTTCTAAGTTAACTAAAATTTTCATCTCAAAAACTCCTCCAAAAGGTCCTAAACCCATTCTAACCTTACATACAATCGTAAGCATCCCAAATTCACCTCTTATGCAATTATCACTCTATAACTATTTAAACACAAATTATAATGAATTCATTACCAAATCCCAACTCATTTAAACCATCATCTCTATGGATAACTCCTTCAAATATATCCAATTTCAACTCAACATCCTCCATGCACATCTCATTTTCCCCACTTGATCATAAACACCCAAATATAATACATTCCCACACACCCAAAACATAACACAACATAAATATTTATCATTAAGTTTTGCTGCACTCAATTTCTTAAATTTATGTCAAGATTTGGGACTCTTAAAGACAAAATTAAAAGTCAATGTCTTCACAAGAAATGTAGCCAAACACTTCAAATTTAGTCCAAACAAAAATCATCTCAATTGCTCAACTATAGAAGAAGTTATGGATAATACATTGAAGCATACTCAAAGATCATGTTGCTGCAAAAATTTCCAGATTTTCAAACTTTCACTATTTTACATTTAACTCATCTTCTACTTCTTCCATTACATTTCCTCACTACATTTTCTCACCATTATCTACCCAATTCCACTCAATACATCAATCACAAACAAATCATGATCTATAATGGTCACTAACCAAATACGTAACATATATGCCTACCCATTCATAACCAATTTTCTACACTCATCTAAACCTCACTTTGAAGATCAATCAACCTCAACATCTATAGACCATTACATGAATTATTACTCATTCTACATATTCAAAAACAAGATATGTACATAATTTTGTTTTCATCACCCATAACACATACATAAATTTTACAAAATCAAGTCATCAAATGTCAATTTACCCTTCATTGTAGCGTAAACCAAACTCCTTATCAAGGTCATTTGACCTCTATAATATTTCTATAAATCATTACTCATTAATAAAACAAATTTTACACATCCTTCACTATACACGACACCCATATACCCAAAACCACATCTTATGAAATTAACCTCTAATTATCATCACAAGTGTTTCATTTAACCAAAACCCATGATATTTGACAAGATACTTACTTGATTTAGCTCCAAACTCTTCAAACTCTCACTCAACCCTAGCTCCTAAGCAACCCACGTTCATCATCATCTTGAGGTTGGAAGGTTTGGGTTTTTGGTGAGAATGGAAGAGAAAGCAAGATAAAAGAGTAACATGAAAGATGGTCAAAGATCAAGAAGAAGAGAGAAAGAAGAGAAGCCACGAAATTGATGGAGGAAAGCCAAAATAAATCATCAATGGCCTTTAAAAGAAGAAGCATTGTGGAGCACAATAAAACGGGAGGGTCTTTTAATACACATAAAAGTTTAAGACATGGTTAGGCAAGTGACACTTGTCACTTGCCAAATGTCTTATTTCTAAGGCACTAAGTTGGCTTATTTCCAATCAAATTTCAATTTCTACTCCAAATTTTCCCCAAAATTTCAATGGCTCTAGTTAATAAATCCAAAAATCATTTACGTAAATTTCCATTGCCATTTGACAGTAAATTCTACTACCAGTTAACAAATGTCTTACCACTTGGCATTTTTTCCAGTCCAGAAATTGCCCCATTTTTTTCAGAAATTTTTTTCCAAAATTCTCCAAAAAATTCTAAATCAACAAGTACACTCTCCAAGAGAATTTTCATGACCAACAAATCATAATTCTCAGTAAAAATCACATTTATTAATAATTATACCCAGAATGTCAATGAAAGCATGTATAATTATTGTTATATGCAAAGATTCACGATTCATGTGCATGTGCACTTTATGTAATGCATGAGCATGAGATGTGTTTTCCTAATTTCTCTGATTGAGCTAACATGTACCAAATTTATAGGGTTCAAACCCTTTGTATGGAAACGGAATGTTACATTCACACTCACTTGTCTTCATGAAGCAAAAATGACAAGGATTAGAGCAAAGAGGAGGTAAGGAAATGCATAAAATGAAGAGAATAAACCAAGACCAATAGTTGTAATGGATGTGACCAATAGCTCACGGCCGTGAGAAATGAGTCATGGCCATGACTAGTATGTTACACACATGACAATTGAGTCATGGAATGACAACATCATGCATGCCCATGACAAATTTGTCATTGGTGTGACACTTCAAGTCACATCCATGACTGCTATACAACTATCTTGAGCCCTAGTTTTCATTATAAATATAACATGTTATGATGGTAGAAGGGATGAAAATTTTGAGGAATTGTATTGGAGTCATAAGGTCTTGGTTTTGAAGAAGAGAAGGGGAAAAGCTTCATTTATTTTAGGACCCAAAGAGAGATAGCTTTTTGACACCAATTCATAGGTGATATCAACGTCAAAGAACAGGTTAAGCATTATTTCATTATTTGTTCTTCTTTCTCTTTCAGGAATTGGTTATGTTATTCTATATTTACTGTTTGGGTGTTGTGTGAGAATGATTGAATGCTCCATTTGATTTTTTTAATGCATGAACCTATTGCTAGAATCGAATACAATATGTAATTATTATGTTTCTTATTCATTTGTGGAAACTAATGGTTTTTAATTATTAGGGATAATATAACCTAAGTTAAATGATCCAAGCTTGTGTGGTTGTTGCTTTGATTAACTTGTTTTCCTAACTCATAATGAGGCTATCCAATTAAATCTTGAGAGATTGTTCTAGGTTGCTTGACAGCTAGTTTAATTAACAAGCTGTTCTTAATTAAACATGACTTAAGGGAAAACTAGGGTTAACAGAGCTTATTGTTAACCTACGATTAATATTTGTTTAGAGAGATATAAGAATAACAATTCAATAAGATATATTTAATCGTGTGTAGGTTGAGACTGAACCAATGATCAGGTCTCTAATGCATTCATCACTTTTCATCATTTTTTAATGTTTTTTTTAATTTTTTTGTTAGTTTAGTTTTTTACCCAAGCCTAAACGTCAATTGATTTCATTTCAAAAGCTTTGCACACACTTTTTGTAAGATCGATCTAAACTCATCACTGTTATATTTGTATATCTAGTTATTTTGAGTATTGTTACGATGTGCTATGCCAAGTAGTATAAGAAAAAAAACCTATTTTACTAAGCATTGACCCTTAATTTGATCCTTTCAATGAGAGCTAAACAATCATGATAATTATGCTTAGACAATGTGATTGGAGCGCCCAAGTAGCTAAAAAGTGTTGAATGTGGACATTTTTCTAACCATCAAATTGAAGGAATTTGCTAAAAATTCCTTCTAGAGAAATATTCCTCATTGTCTCAATTTCATAATGGAACCAAAATCATTTAATTCGGTTCACTACTCCAAAAGTTATACTCCAAACATTTCAGACTATTCTTATACTAAAACATTTTTCTGTGATTTATTTCCATAAAAAAATTGACATTCTTACTGACTAAATTGAATCTCAATTTCTTCATAACATTTTTATTCCTATCTCTCTAGTTTAATCCAAATCATGAATCACCTCATTTGGATGACTAGAGCAAAAGTTATGTCCAAAATACTTTCAGCTCTTACTAATCCAAGACTGCACACTAAACCCAACTTCAATTCTGCTATTGAAAGTCTTAGGGGCTAAATTGAATTTCAATTACTTTATATGACTTGTAGCCCCATATCTCTATTATATTTTGCAACAAGAATTAGTTCAACTGGATCTCCACAGACCAAGAATTTACCATAATACTGGACTATATTCAGAAAATTTCCCAACTCACATTGATTAAATTAATCATCCTCAATTTAATCTAAAAAATCCACAATTTTCTATAGACAGATAGATGGATGTCTTAGGAATCCAACGCTTCAAAAACCAAGTCAATCGGATGTCGAACGGAAAAGATATAAGCAAAAGAGTGAGAGAGGGTCGAATTAGGTTAGGCAAAACAAAAGGATCAGATCGATTGGTCAAAACAGAAGGTTGATCGATCGACCAAAACAAAGGGTCAGTCGATCGACCAAAACAGAAGGACGATCGGTCGACCAAAACAAAGAGTCGATCGGTCGGCCAAAACAAAGAGTCGATCGGTCGGCCAAACAAAAGGTCAGTCGGTTGGCCAAACAAGAAGGTCGATCGATCGACCAAAACAAAAGGTCGGTCGGTCGACCAAAACAAAGGGTAGGTCGTGTTGGAGTTATGTAAATATGGTGCCCTGGAAAGCAAGTGTATTTACATGTAACTTTATCTTCTTGATTCTGCTTTTGTAATGAAAATATTTATTATTAATAAAACAAAAGAGTTTGGTTTTATCTATATGAGCATTATATATCCGGTCATAAGGTACCAAGATTCATTTGTAAGTAATATACATATTGTAGGAAAATCTGGAGGTACATCACATGTACAAGCAGCGAAACAAAATTTTGTTCCTGGACCTTCCCGAACCAGGATCCAGTATCCGTGTGAAGACATAAACCTAAATAGCCAAAAGAGACTATCTCTAAAGGTGATCCACGCAGAGATCGAAAACCTAACCGAGTCAAACCCTTTGACTGGGAATAGCTGTAACAGATTAAAGCCTGCTAGAGCCTACCTCATCTGGAGAGTCAAGGAAGCGTTGGAGACTTGCTTGAAGAAGAGAGAAATCATGGTGCCTTAAGGAAGAAAGCTTGAAAACCATTTTCATAAAACTTAACACTTAAGTTTTCACTTTTCTTTCAACCCATAAGCCCCGCTGACTACACCTTTCCAAACCTTCATATATGTATCTTTTAACCTTTAAAAGAGTACCATAAGAGAAGGACCAGTGTAAGCCATATTAGCCATTCATTCTTTAATGAATTAGATAATAACCTTTGAAAAGTCAAAAGTTATCATCCCTTATCCTAATTCCAACGCACCACATGGCTTATATTTATATATATTAATTAATTATTTAATTAATTAACATATATATATAATTACTAAGAGGTCCATCAAGCTGGGGTCGGTCCTACGGCCTCTAGGGCCCCGATCTTGAAACAGACCCTAAACCTTTCTTAGCAATATTGATGTCGCGATCTCATCGGGACATATCCCAATCCCATTGGGATCCATTTAATCCTAATGCTCTCCATAATTGGAACTCTGTCCAATTACTATTTTACAGATTCTCTGAAACACTCTTAAGCGTGTGACCCTTTAGGCTCCCGGTTATGTTGGCCACTTAGATTAACAATTAATCTGAGCAAGTCATGAGCGGTATCTAGCAACACATCATGACCCCAATTGACCGGAAAGTAATCGGTTTGATGTATTCATCACGAACGGATCACAAACCCTTCCATAGACAATTATCTTGTGCAATTAGTCCTTTCACCATCCTATACCCCACTTGGTTATGAGTATGGTCAAAGTGTCAACTCTCACTAGACTGAGTCTAGCCCAAGTGATAACAGATCTCGTCCTAGGACTCATTACTCTATATGTCCATGAAGACACTCTTCATGACATATTCACTCTGGCCAGAGATTTACAAGTAATGATCCCGACGAAGAGGCTATGGGTATCTCTTACGCTAATCCGTAGTGGTGAATCCTTTATTGGCTACTCAATTATCTTGAATACCTCAAACTGTACTCCAAGCACCACCCTATGAGTTACCTCCGAAGGCAACAAGAAATGGAGTCAAAATGCGTAATCAAGATCGAAGATATCCTCGAGTACCTCAAGTCTAAGGATACTTGCACCATTGCTATGATGAGATTATCAACGACACTAGATAAGATATCCATGTGATGATCTCATGGCGAGGTCATCCAATGAACCTACTACCGCCAAGAAGCATCCACATGTCAATTCTAAATATCGATATTTACAGCTTCGAGATCCACCGCTTGATCCAATCAAGGAATATGACATGTGTTAGTCTATCCGGATTAATGATGTCGGTCTCATTAATCCTATGACTAGGGAGAATTTAGATATCTTGACATAATTGCACATGATAGGAACTTGAGAGTATGATCACATCATAATTTCCTTCATGCTATGTCATATATCATGGACTTCATTAATTCGATTAAAGATTCAATCAATTCATAAACAATGTTTATGAATATCAAATTAATGAAGAATGCCTTTTCTTTATTTATTCATTCACCAGATACGATCGTGAATAAAAGCAGCTAAAGGGGATTGCCTTTAGGCACAAATAAATAGTACCGCCCCAAATAAGTCGACTTATGCGAATGTACAAGTCGACTTATCGGTACTTTTCAAGAACAAGTCGACTTATCAGTAGTACAAGTCAACTTGTACTTACAAATCTCCCACTTGACCTAAAGCCAATCGCCTTAGTATCCAATATCATAAGCGAGTCCATGAGAAACACAATTCTCCTGTGACAATGGCTTTGTCAACGAACAACAACACTTTGCTCGTGGGAATTTTCTCTATCGGATATCATCTCGACTAATGATCTCCGAATCGGTAAGCACGAGTTCGGATCGTCGATGAGACCTCGGTTCCTTTGCTCACAAGACTAGCCCCATTGTATCACAATACAATCCTATGGGCCCATCACAGTAGGGACCAGATCAAGTTCAGTAATGAACTTCTTGATCTAAACCGCTTCCTTTGCGCATCTCATGCGGCAATGTACTCTGCCTCGGTTGATGAATCAGCAGTCCTCTCTTGTTTGGAATTTTTCCAACTGACCGCCACGCTATTTAGTGTGAATGTATATAACCTGATTGTGATTCAGAATCATCCTTATCAGATTAGATACTGGCATCTGAATGCCCGCTCATGTGGAGATTTCCATCTCCAAACATCAAGAAAACATCCTTAGTGCTTCGCAAGTACTTGAGGATATTCTTGATGACCACCCAAAGGACCCTCACCAGGTCCGATTAGTATCTGCCGTCGTAATACTTAGAGCATCGATTCATCGGGCTTCGTACATAGCATCGTTTCATGCTAAACCTCTTTAGCATCTCATCTATGTACGATGCTTGTGAAAGACCAAGCAACCTTTTGATTTATCTCTATAAATCTATATCCCTAGGATATAAGTTGCTTCACCAAGGTCTTTCATCGCAAATTGTTTGGACAACCAAATTTTAACTGATTGCAGCATAGAGACATCGTTTCCTAGTAACAGTATGTCATCTACATACAACACAAGGAATACGATTGCAGTCCCATTAACCTTCTTATGCACACAATGATCATCCGAATTTTGTGAGAAATCAAACTCTTTGATTAACTCAACTAAACGGATAATCCAACTCCTGGAAGCTTGCTTCAATCCAAACATGGATTTCTGAAGCTTGCATACCATTTCACCATCGATGGAAGTGAAGCCCTCAGGTTGTGTCATACACATCCTCAGGTAGATTTCCTCTCAGGAAAGTTGTCTTCACATCCATTTGCCATATCTCATAATCATAATGAGCGGCAATGGCTAGGAGTATCCTAATGGATTTAAGCATTGCTACGGGGCTGAAGGTTTCGTCATAGTCAACTCGTCTGTGACGAAATCCTTTAACCAGAAGCATTGCTTTATAGGTAATCAAATTACCATCCATGTTGGTTTTCTTCGAAAACTCCTTTGCACCATGGGTTTTATCCTTCGTGTAACAACCAAAGTCCATACTTGGTTTATGTACATGGAATCCATTTGATTTCCGCTTAAAGCCATTTCTCGGACTCAACTCTTGTAACCTCTTCATAGGTAGTAGGCTCATCATCTCGTATGAGTATCGTCATTCTGTTCCCTCACGAAATCCATATCTCTCGAACAGACGTATCCTACTTAACCTCACGAAATTAGTGTGTAGTAGAAGGTTGAATCATTACCTCATACTGTATGAGTGACAGCTTGAGTGTTCAGCAATTGATCTGTGTTTGTTCGAGCATCTTGAACTTCTCAAGTTCAACTTTGCTCCCATCGTCCTCTTGTAAAAGAAACTCTTTCTTTAAGAAAACAGATGCTTGAAACAAACAACTTTTGTTCCTAAGCAAGGTAGAATTGATATTCCACGAACAAACACTTGTCAGCTTTGTATCAAGCTAATCTGACTGTGTCCGCTTCACGTAAGCAGGACAATCCCAAACTTTCAAATGAGAAAGATAGAATTTTCTGTTAGTCCATATCTCCATATGGAGTAACATCAACTGTCTTTAATGGAACTCTGTTTAGCAAGTAAACAGCTGTCTCGAGCGCATATTCCCAAAACTGTGCAAAACCTATCATCAATCGCACCATATCTAACAAGGTTTGATTTCTCCTTTCAGCCACACCATTGTGCTGTGGCGTGTAAGGAGGAGTGTACTGAGATAAAATCTCATGATCTCTGAGATAATCCAAAACTGTTGGTGTAAGTATTTTCCACCATGATCAGATCGTAATGTATTCATACTTTTACCAAGTTAGTTTTCTACTTCATTTCTGAATTATTTGAACTATTCAAATGCTTCAAATTTTATATCTCATCAGATACATGTACCCATATCGTGAATAATCACCGATAAAAGTAATGAAGTAAAAACAACCACTTCTGGCATGGATGGACATCGGACCACATACATCCGAATGTATTAGGTCTAATACTCCAATCACTCGTTCACCCTTTCGCTTAAAGGATTACTTAGTCATCTTGCCTAATAAACAAGATTCGCATGTGTCATATGATTCATAATCAAATGAACCTAAACATCCACTCTTATGGAGCTTAGCGATGCGTGTCTCATTTATATGGCCAAGCCGACAATGCCATAAGTACGTTGATTTTAAATTATCTCAATTATGTCTTTTCGCGTCATTGACATTCATAATTGGATATGACATATCTAATATGTCAATTCCATTGCATAATGTACCAGTACCATGTAGCTTTCAAGTAACTAATATAGCAACCATTGCTACTAAAAGTCCAATGGAAACCAGCTCTAATTAAACATAAAACATACAATATGTTCTTTGTTTAAAACAAGTACAAAATGTCAATCATCCAATTTGATTACAAGCCCAGTAGGGAGTAACAAGACATAAGTGCATACGGCTAATGTAGCAACTCTTGCTGCATTACCTACACAAAGGTCTAGTTCTCTTTTATGAGCTTTCTACTGTCCCTGAGGCCCTGCATAACATTTCATATGTATGAGCCACATCCGGTATCAAATACCGATATGTTTGGATCAAGAATAGTATTAACCTCAATGACAAACATATTTGAAGAAGTAGAGGCATCTGATGCCTTCTTCTACTTCAGGGACTCCAGATAGATTTTACAGTTTCGCCTCTAGTAGCTAGACTTGCCACAATGAAAGCAAAAACCTTTTGGGGCAGTTTCTTTGGTTTTCTTCTTGTTGGCACTTCCCTTTGGTTTCTTGGCCTTTTCTTCTTTGAACCAGAAGAAGAAGCATCCACCATTAGCACTTGCTATCTCTCTTGATAGCCTGCTCAGCTGTCATGAGCAGATTGATCAGGTTAGGAATTGTTGTGGATATTTGGTTTATCCGATAGTTTATCACAAACTGTGAATAACCATCAGACAATCCAACCAGAATTAAGTATCTACTTAAATCATAATCCATTACAAATCCTAAGACGGCCAATCTCTCAATATAGCCATTCATCTTGTGGTATAACTTGCATGCCAGCTTGTCCCTCGAGCCATCTTTAATGATGAAGAGAAGCCTTGAGGTCTTGAACCTTTCAGACGGAGCTTGCTCAACAAACAGCTCCCTTAGATGAGATACTATAACGTGAGCATCCATGGACTCGTGCTGCTTCTGCAGCTCTAGTGACATCGAGACAAGCATAATGCAAGTATCTATATCACTGTCCTTTAGATGCTTACGATATGCTTTCTGATCCTTATCAGAAGCATCGGCAGCAGGTGCATCTGGAAGTGGAACATCTAGGACGTATCCAGTTCCTCGGATCACGAGAACAATTCTCGATTCCTTAGCCAATCAAGAAAATTCAGTCCGAATAGAGGCGTATATTCACCTTTGAAAGACTTCTTCAATCAACCTAAACGCGATAGAGAAGGAATAATAGGATAGAAATGCTGCGTGATCATAAGGACTTGCATGATATGCATATGGCTCCCACTAGTTTCCTAGAATCCATAACCCTCTTTACTGAATCCAGAGAAACAATGTGACATAATGTCCTAGTGGGTCGATATCCGACATTGCTAAGAGTGACCTTGAGTTTGCTCAACAAGCCACAACTTAGGTCAATCGGTGGGTATCGGTCATACCAATTGCATCATCGATAAGCGACATTAAGAATGACGCGAGGTTAGCTCAACAAGCCACCTTATGTCTCGGGAGGTATCAGATATACCAATTACATCTTAGACACAACTATCAATCAGTGCTATCAACTTGTTGATGTGTGCACTTCATTGGGTATCAACTATTTGATGCGCATACATCCGATGTATGCTACCCATTTAGCCTCTGTCACGTTGACCTTGAGTTTGCTCAAAAACCAACGCTTCGGTGAAAACCAACCCATTAATCCGAAAATCTTATTTTCATGGTTCGAACATATCCGTATAGAGTGAGCTTGAGTTTGCTCAACAACCCAACCCTATAAGAACTCTGGTTCTTACCATATTAATGGAAGGCGTTAGTTTTCATATTCCGAGGAGGGATTTCAATTCTCGACTCAAGCTGAAGGATCATAGTCATTAGGACTATTTGGAATGATTTAGGTTTCATCAATCACATTGAATCAATCCTTTTAACCATCCATCATCCAACCTGAGCATGCCACAAGTCGACTTTCATCAAATGCAAGTCGACTTATGCTTCTGCCCACACACAAGTCGACTTGTATGACACAAGGAACTTTATGTCACTCGTCCATGAACAAGTCGATTTATAAGGTACTACAAGTGGACTTATTTCGAGATCTGAACAAGTCGACTTATTCTATAGACAAGTCGACTTATCCCAAAAACCTTGAACAAGTCGACTTATTTCACATACAAGTCGACTTATTCAGGGAATTTTGCTAAAATCTCTAATCGGCTAATTCCTCAATCAATGCAATTCCAATTCACAACACCTACATACCTAAGGTAATATCTGATAAATTTGATGTATCAATGAACAATTCATTGATTCATGAATGCCTTAAATAGTCAAACTATACGAAAAGCTTGAAATGAGTCAAAACTCATTAATGTCCAAACAATTTAGGAACACCCAAATTATCATCCTAAGCATCTCTAGCTAGCATATACATTATCAAATTTACTCCGGCACTTGTCACAAAAATTGTGACGGCCAAAACAAGCAAGAAAATGAAATATACTAACGAGACACAAAGGTGATCAATTAGGCATCCGAAAATTCTAGGATAAACAACTTCAAGCAATTCAGTTTGGAAATCATACCACATCAAGATAACACATTTTTAATCACATTAAAAATGGTGCAAGGCATTGGAACTGAAAAAGCACACTCAATCAAGCCAAGCAAAACAGTCCCAACAATTTTCACCAAAACTGTCCAGTTCTGTACATTGCTCGAAATGATCAATGAAACAATTTCAATAAATCATGAGAAACTTATATAGGTTATTACATGTTCAGAAAATGCTACATGAAGTTTTTCAGGATTTTAGGCCATCAAAAACTCAGTCAACCTAAATAACAAAACCGATTCAAAATCTGTGTTCATCAGCACAGCAATTCCCAACAGCATAGAATAAATTCGTGAATAAATATCCAATCACCTTGAAATCCAATTTCCATGCTCACAGACATTCACCAACATCTTAGAGACATGTAGGTGAAGGAAAATCCAGAAAACGATGTTTCTAGAATTTATTCTTGATTTTATACTACTGTCTGTTACAGAATCGTTTCACAAAACAGCATCTGTAACCTTAGGGAATTAATTAGCAAAACTATAGCAAATCAAATCGATAAATTCTGAAAATTCATAGACATATTCTCTAACATGTTATGAACATTTCTGGGCAGAAAAATTTCGAAAAACCTATCTGTATAGCAATTCGAAATCTGGGCAGTACACATGCATCAACATCAACAGCACTTAGGGTTTCTGATCTAGCTTAGGTTATAGCTTCATACGGGATAACAGACGCCTCGATACCACCGTAGGAAAATCCCGGAGGTACATCACATGTACAGGCAGTGGAAAACAAAAATTTTTGTTCCTGGACCTTCCCAACCCAGGATCTAGGTATCCGTATGAAGACATACACCTAAATAGCCAAAAGAGACTATCTCTAAAGGTGATCCACGCAGAGATCAGAAAACCTAACCGAATCGAACCCCTTTGACCCGGGAATAGCTAGAACAGATTAAAGCCTGCTAGAGCCTACCTCTGTCCTGGAGAGCTGAAGGAAACGTTGGAGACTTGCTTGGAAGAAGAGAGAAATCATGGTGCCTTAAGGAAGAAAGCTTGAAAACCATTTTCATAGAAAACTTAACACTTAAGTTTTCACTTTTCTTTCAACCCATAAGCCCCCGTCGACTACACCTTTCCAAACCTTCATATATGTATCTTTTAACCTTTAAAAGAGTACCATAAGAGAAGGACAAGTGTAAGCCATATTAGCCATTCATTCTTTAATGAATTAGATAATAACCTTTGAAAAGTCAAAAGTTATCATCCCTTCTCCTAATTCCAACGCACCACATGGCTTATATTTATATATATTAATTAATTATTTAATTAATTAACATATATATATAATTACTAAGAGGTCCAGTCAAACTGGGGTCGGTCCTACCGGCCTATCGCCCCGTGTCAAAACAGCTCCTAAACCTTTCTTAGCAATATTGATGTCGCGATCTCATCGGACATATCCCAATCCTATTGGGATCCATTTAATCCTAATGCTCTCCATAATTGGAACTCGTCCAATTACTATTTTACGATTCTCCAAACACTCTTAAGCGTGTGACCCTTTAGGCTCCGGTTATGTTGGCCACTTAGATTAACAATTAATCTGAAGCAAGTCATGAGCGGTATCTAGCAACACATCACGACCCCAATTGACCGGAAAGTAATCGGTTTGATGTATTCATCACGAACCGATCACAAACCCTTCCATGACAATTATTGTGCAATTAGTCCTTTCACCATCCTATACCCCACTTGGTTATGAGTATGGTCAGTGTCAACTCTCACTAGACCGAGTCTAGCCTAGTGATAATGATCTCGCCCTAGACTCATTACTCTATATGTCCACGAAGACACTCTTCATGACATATTCACTCGCCGAGATTTACAAGTAATGATCCCGATAAGAGGCTATGGGTATCTCTTCGCTAATCCGTAAGTGGTGAATCCTTTATTGGCTACTCAATTATCTTCAATACCTCAAACTGCACCCAAGCACCACCCTATGAGTTACCTCGGAAGGCAACAAGAAATGGAGTCAAAGTATAATCAAGATTCAAGATATCCTCGAGTACCTCAACTCTAAGGATACTTGCACCATTGCTATGATGAGATTATCACCGACACTAGATAAGATATCCATGTGATGATCTCATGGCAGTCATCCAATGAACCTACTACCGCTAGTAAGCATCCACATGTCAATTCTAAATATCTCATATTTACGCTTTCGAGATCCACCGCTTGATCCAATCAAGGAATATGACATGTGTTAGTCTATCCGGATTAATGATGTCCAGTCTCATTAATCCTATGACTAGGGAGAATTTAGTTACTGACATAATTGCACATGATAGGAACCTCAGTAGTATGATCACATCATAATTTCCTTCATGCTATGTCATATATCATGGACTTCATTAATTCGATTAAAGATTCAATCAATTCATAAACAATGTTTATGAATATCAAATTAATGAAGAATGCCTTTTCTTTATTTATTCATTCACCGATACGATCGTGAATAAAAGCGCTAAAGGGATTGCCTTTAGGCACAAATAAATAGTACCGTCCTTAAATAAGTCGACTTATGCAATGTACAAGTCGACTTTATTTGCATTTTCAAGAAGAAGTCGACTTATCATTAGTACAAGTCGACTTGTACTTACACATATACATAGAGATGTATGGGAAACATGTATATTATTAGAATCAATTAATTGATTCACAGTTGAATAATCAAGTTGGTCGCTTGATTATGGTTTAGATCGTAATGTTGTGATTTATCTCCATATAAGTAAAGGAGTTTACTTAAAGGGAATGATGAGTTTCATATCATGATAGTAGTAGATCATCGATAATGGCACTATTAAATGAATCGAATCAAGTATGTTTTCAAGAATAAAGTGGGCCGTTACTTTAATCTTAAAACATACAACTTAAGCATTCGCTATTATGAACCACAATCTTGATGATTGGTGAACTCATATGTGTTTCATTATAATTCTTGATATGATCGTAATGGATTTTTACAGGTATTAATCCAAAGGTTCCATGTTGGAATTATTAATTGAAACATGTATCGTGGAACATTCACTCAAATAAAGAGTTTATAGTGTTATCATCTCTTAGATGTTTTAAGGAGATTTGGTGATTAAATCTGGCGCCAGAGTTTGATGGACTAGCTACCCATCAAGTCTTAACACTAAGATGAGATCTTATGTGTTATTCACCATATAAAGTAAAATGAGAGATCTAGAAGGAAAAACCAACATAAGGGCAAACGGTAATTTTACCCTTTGTTGTGCGAATGGCTATAATAAGGTTCTAAATAGGGTTTGCAATTGGACATATTCTCATAATATTTAATAATTCAAGCGCTCAACTAATTGTCTTTAGTGGAATGACATTTAGTTAATAAGCTAGAATTAATTCCAATGAGATCAATTATTTCGGGCTTATCGAGCTTGAATTATCAAAGTCCAATAAGATTCCCCACTTGGCTTTAAGGAAGGTTATCAAGCTAAGTAAGAAGTAGTTTGGAGGCTTTAGAAGTCCATAATTGAATGATGGGCTTGTACTAATTAATGGTTAATTGGAAGCCCATATGTTCATTTAGAAATGGGCTTGCTTTGGTTTAATATAATCGATTAGATTAATTATATTAAAACAATTTTTTAAATGGAGAAGAAGAAATTTCAAATTGTGTTAGGTTAGATGTGTAACCACACATTTGACATTAAAATACTAAATAAAGATGGTCTTTATTATGGTTCATCATTATTAAATGGAGTTATGAACTTACCATTAAATGGTTTAATGGTTGGCTTTTAATGTTGGCATGTAACCTATTTGCATTCATTAGATTAAAGATAAAAGATGTGCATTAGATGGACCATCTTCCTTCTTTCTTCTTTCCAAAACTGAAATGGGTATTCAATTATAGGTTATGGTCTTTCAAATAGCCATTTTAAAGATAAATGAAGTAAGTCTCATTTATTGGCTATTCGATGAGTGATTAATGTAAGAAGTGATGCATTGATGCCTCTCACTCTTTCCATTCATGCATATTTCGAAATTGAGATGTAAGAAAGGGTTCTTGCATGGTTTTTAGACATTCTCTCCTTTCATGCAAGGTAGAACTGAAATTCCTAAGTGAAAGAATTGAAAGAGTTTCAATTTTGGTTCTTCTTCTTCTAAGAAAATCTCCTCCAAATATTTCTTCTCCTTTCCCACCAAAGGATTTTGTTAACCTAGTTGTCCTTGAAGAACAAGTGGTAAATCTAATTGGTTGAGGATACTACAACAAGGAAGAAGATAGATTGCTAAAGGAAAAGACTCAAAGGCAAAGGATTTGATATAAGAAGGAGAGGATAGCGGCCCGAGGATTTAAAGTCATGGCGAAGGAGTCGGTAATTCCTTTTATCTTGTTCTTGGTTTTATTATCCTTATACCATATCATGTATGGATTAGCATGTTGATTTGGATATATTGCTTCCGCTGCAAGATGATTTCTTAAAAGTTTTGAAATCTATCGTTTCTCCATACTAAGCATGCTTTCTTTTTCCGATCCAACAGATGGAAAAATTGCTCAATGTGCTAGATGTTTGAAGGATGGGCATATAGAAGTTGCATGTAAGAGTAGTAGAAGATGTGTTAAGATTAAGAAAATTTGGGTTATTAAAGGCACAACACCACCTAATGTGGTTTATATGGCTAACCAATATGGACCCAAAATGGCTTGGGTACCTATAAGAAGAAAGAACTTTGACATTGTAGGTACAAGCAAGGGATGAAAAACCGTCAAGCACGTGGTACATCGACAGCGGATGTTCGAGACACATGAGTGGGGACAAGAATATTTTTGCGAAAATCAAACCGCAAAATCAAGGTTATAACAGTAAAAATACAGTCCCATTACTAGAGGCTCAATTAAGCAGTTCAGTAATGCATATGTCTCAGTAAAATGATGTATAATGCATGTTCATGATTTTCCCCGGCGCTAAAACCCAATTTTGAACTCCGGAGCCCCATTTTACTGAGACATATGCATTACTGATCCAACAGGTCGGTCGGCCAAAACAAAAGGTCGGTCAGTTGGCCAAAACAGAAGGTCATTTGGAGACCATGTTAAAACCCATTCTGATCAGTATCGAATCAAAAGGGAGTGAACCATTTAACAACCTCCAAAGGAAGAAGGAGGCCTTTAGGGGTTTTGGAATTTGGTGTCACTTGTTGTCTACGCAGAGCACCATAAGCGGATGAGACAGAAAAAATACCTGAGGTGGTGAGATCCCATATAGTTACATCCGGATCCTCTGAGAAGAGAATAGGCGTCTCAGCAATTTCCTGAACCACCACAGGTGGCAAATCTGAACTGAATAGGTCTATATAATATGTTTGATTATCAAAAACCTGCTTAACAGTGAGTGCAGGGTGGGCAGGATTTGGATTGTGTAGCAGTAACCTCCCAAGATCCGACCAGTTTGAAGAACAGAAGCTACATTCACCAGCCCCCAACCGTATCCATAGGTGGCTATCGAAAAAATCCTTCACAGATTCCAATCGAGAACGATAAAAGGATCTCTGCCAAGATACACCCTCAATGTAGGAAGACCATATGCCCAAGTGGTTTGTGATTTTCCACCATAATTTACAAGAGAAAGCATCAAGTTGATCTGATAACTTTCTCACACCAAGGCCATTCTCAGAGATGGGGAAAGATATTCTATCCCATGCACGCCATACCCGCCTCGGACTGGCCTCTGTGGAACCCCAAAGGAATTTATAGAAAAGTCGTTCTAACTGAGCAAGAACTGATCGGGGAGGACACATTACAGCCAAAGTATGAATTGGCAAGGCTTGTAACACATGACAAACTAAAACCAGCCGACCTCCTGAGGATAACAGTTGTCCCTTCCATCCATTTAATTTTGAATTCGTCTTCTCTATCAATGGTTGGAAGTAGACACCTTTTTTGCGACCATGGAAAAGAGTACATCCTAAATAGCTCAGAGGGAGGTCAGAGCGATTAATTCCTAGTAAGCCCATTAATGCTCATCCCTGAGAGACAGTACATCGTTTGGAGAGAAAGAGAAAACTTTTATCTCTATTAATCTTTTGGCCTGAGACTTGTTCGAAATGCTCCAGGAAAAGACTTAATGCCTTGATATTCTTACGTGTCCCTCTGGTAAAAACCACTAAGTCATCAGCAAAACATAGGTGGGAAATTAAAGGTGCCCCCTACTCAAAGAGTAAGGCTCGATACGATTGGATTGAACTAGGAATTTAAAGCTCCTACTGAAAGCCTTGGTAAACAAAATAAGAAGAATAGGAGATAAGAGGTCGCCCTGTGATGCTTGGAAGAAACCAGCAGAAATACCATTCACCAATATAGAAAAATGACTAGCCCGAAGGTTATTCATAATCAGATCAACAAATAACCGGTGGAAGCCAAACTGAAGAAGCAGGGATAGGAGGAAGCCCCATGAGACACGATCAAAAGCTTTCATCATGTCCAGCTTCAGGATTACGTTGTGACCACGTACGCGCTTATGCAAATGTTGGATCATCTCCTGAGAAAGCAAAATATTATCTGCAATTTCACGACCTTTTAGAAAAGCCGACTGCTCCTCTGAGATCAATAAAGGCAAAAGAGAACTCATTCTGTCACAGATTATCCATGTGAACACCTTATTCAAGAATGTACATAAACTTATCGGGTGGAAATCTGCAAAAGAGTGGGGACTTTGTTTCTTTGGCAATAATATGATCTGAGTACTACTGATGATACGGGGTAATGGCACCCCTGCAAAGAATTCTTGCACCGCAAGTAAAAAGTCAGGGGCGATAATATCCCAACAAGTTTTATAAAACAGTCCAGGATAACCATCTACCCCAGGTGCACTGTCTACATCAACCCCAAAAGCAACTAAGCGGACATCCTCTATAGTTATTGTCGCCATCAAGCGAGCGTTGTCTTCAGTAGATACTAAAGTAGGAATCTGTTGTAGAAAGAAATCAACAACTTCGCCCCTAGGTTGCATCCCCTCGTTGGATAATAAATTTTAAAAAAAATCCACTGCATGTTCTCGAATAGTAGTTTGGTCCTCAATCCATAAGCCGTCACCATTCTTAATACGTGATATATGCAGCCTCGTTCATTTTTCCAATGTAGTTGCATGAAAAAATTTGGAATTCTGGTCCCCATCAGCTAACCACTTTACTCTAACCCGTTGCTTCCAGAAAGATTCCTCGTCTGCTAGAGCTCGTAAATAATGAGCTTGGCCCTCATTAAGAGATACCAATTCTGATGCTGCCCCTGTTTGGTCAAACTATGTTTTAAGGATTTTAAATCTGTTCTCGGCCTGCTGAAGATTAATGAAAATATTGCCCACAGTTGTCTTATTTCATTCCTTGAGAGCCCCTTTAAGACGTTTGAGCTTCCATGCAAAAGGATATGGGCCATGAAAATGAACTGGAAGATCCCAATTGGATTTTACCAGTGCCATGAAATCAGGTTTGCCAATCCAAAAAAACTGAAATTTAAAAGGTCTTGGAACATTAGTGATTGACCAGTCCACTTTTAAGAGAAGAGGATTGTGATCCGATGTAGTGCGTCTGAGAATATCTATAGATGTCTGCCAAGGACATGAAATCCATGCCTGATTTACTAGAAGATGATCCAATCTCTTCCATACTCGACCTTGTCGCCTCACTCCAGTCCAAGTGAAAGGTCCCCCCATTGTTGGTAAATCAACTAAAGTCGAATCATTAATAAATGAACTGAAATCGTGCATGGATCCTAGGTGAGGAGTGGCCCGACCAGAATGCTCTTCAAGAGAAGAGATAACATTGTAATCACCCCCAAGGACCCATGATTTGTTCTCTTAAGCAATTACTTCTGCTTTGTCATGCAAGGAATTCCAGAGACTCCTACGGCCCTGTCTAGAGCACTGTGCATAGATGGCAGTGAGATAGCTTAAAAAAACCCCAGCATAATCTTTGATAGCAAAATGAATAAACTGATCATAAAGCTCTATACAGTGTAATTGTAGGTGGCCATGCCAGAGAACCCACATTTTATTAAATGAAATAGAATGTTCAAAATGCAGTGCTTATTGAGTATCAATTATTCGATCATTAAAAATTAAAGGCTCGAATAGAGCAATGACAGATATGTTGTATAAACGAGATAAGCGTTGTAAACGACGCAAAGAACCAGTATTACCAACTCCACGTATGTTCCAGAAAAGACCGCTAATCATTTAAAATTGGTTGGGGAGCTTGTGATCTGGTCACCATATTTGACTGACCAAAAGAGCGTTTCTGAGATGACTTCCGAGATTTTTTAATCGTCCAAGGGCCATCACCATTCTGCACTAGATCTGGGTCGGGTTGTGAAAAACTACTTTACTGAGTAAAATTGTATTCCTAAGAGGGGTTTTATTGTGAAGCAAGGGGCAGAAAACTAGAGAAAGAGGCTGATTTTGGTATGGCTACAGAAGCAAGTGGGTCTGGGCCAATGATGAAACCTTCATCTTCATCGGATGAGAGTTCTTCATTGTTGACAAAAATAGTTGCATTACCCTGTAAAGCAGTGGTTGAAGGGGAACTGGTCAGTGGAGCAGGACGTAGTGCATCAGAATTCGTAGGTATTGCAATCACAGGGTTTATTACCACAGTATGTTCAAGAGGTCGAACTACTGGTTCGACTGGCTTTTGTGGATCAACAACTGAAGGAGGGGTAACTACTGGAGGCATGTGAGAAGAAGCATCTGGGATTGCATCTAGGGGAACATCTGTAGGAGGCTTAACTAGTCTAGGCACAAGTTCCAGAGTTGTATCCGCGGACACATCCGTCGGTATAATGGCTTTGTTAGCATGGGATAGGCCAGATCCTGATGGCTGGTCAGATTGAATATCTTTTGGCCTCCATATCTTTTCAAGCTGAGTATTCTTGGATGAACGAGCCGGATGTTCTGAAGACGAACACTTTCCCGTGGCATGACCAAGACGTGAATAATCAGTACAATACAAGGGCAATTCATCATAGGTTACCAATTGCCAAAAACCTGAATCACCATTACCAATCCAGATATGTTTAGGAAGATTCCGTAAGACGTTAATTTCGATACAAACCCGCGCCACTGATGGGCGTGAAAGATTGCGAGTCGTAGCATCAATACGGAGAGGGCGACCAATTAAAGAGGCGAGTGACATCAAGGGACCTTTCTGAAAAAGATGTATGGGGAGATGATGAAAAGAAACCCAAATTGGGGCAACTGGTGGCTCGTAGTCTGCCGTGAAATCTAGCGCCCATTTGATTACTTTCATCACATGTTTTTTGAAGTTCCATGAACCCCGCATCCAACAACGATAATAATCCTCATGTAATGAAAAACGGATTAGAACATGGTAGGAATCAAGTAAACCTAGGGAAACATCACCTTTGAAGCCAATCATTTGAAACCCTTTTCTCAAGAAGGTCATATTAGGGCATATATCAGCAAATTGACCCACCAGAGCCATGTCGAACGGAGCGACAAGTTTGGTAAATTGCTTTGGAGAATATAGCTGGGCAGGTTCCCCTTTGTAAGAGCCGCCATGTTTCAATTTAGTATTCTCAACGATGGGGACAGATGGACGGGAAATCACATCCTTAAATGATGGAGGGGGCTGTCCATCAGGCAGAGGCCGTGGATCGGCCATAGATCGGCAAAGATTCCAGTGTTCTCTCGGCGGCAGTGCTCTCTCGGCGGCAGTGCTCTTAATCTCATATAACCATTCACATTCTTAAATTTTCTTTTTCTTTGTAAATGAATAATTCACCATAAATTCCTCATTTAATGTCAATTTATAAGCTCAAAATTTCAAGAAAAGTTTGGGCCCAACATCGTCAAAGCAAAATGTACGTTTTTCGGCAATGATGACGCTTGACAAGTATCATTTGTGTAAATATTGTCTTACTGTTGACATCTATTTCATAATTATAGTGCATGTATTCATACTTTTTCTTCCTTCGTCCATTCCATCCACTTCATATACCATTCCCTACATTACAACCTTGAAAAGTCCTTTTGATTTTCAAATTATAGTTCTTGTAGTGGAGAAGTAGGACTGTTACAAGCTTATGGTAGAGAATGGACTAAGCGGATTTTAGAGTGAAAATATCCCCTAACACAAGTGAGATGAGAGGAAATACCTTACCTTGAGTGAAATCTCTTTTGTTCAATCTCTTGGATTAAATTCTTATAGTGTATTTTCTTAGCAATCTTTCAGTCCGCTTTCGTTGATTTATGATAAAATGATTTTTGTCAATTTCCTATTATTGTTTTAAGCAAGGTTGGAATTTTTTTTGTTGGACCAATGGTGGTTGACAAATTAAATCCCATTTATGTTTTGATAATAATAAAATGTATAGAATTGGTTAAGAAATTATTTTAGGTGTTGTGGGTTGAAATAAATCAAGATAATTGATAAATCATGCCGAAATCAATAAGGAAATAATTTTCAACATGCTAGAGACATTAAACATGAAGATTATCGAATATTTGATTGAATATATCTGTTGGAGTCAGCAACAAGTCGACCAGTATTTCATAAGTCGAATAATAAATTAAAGATCATTAGATGGGGGTTGAAACAAGTCGACTAATATGTTACAAGTCGACTACAAATCAATTGAATAGGGACATTAGTCGACTATCATGGCACTAGTCAAGTGATCGAAGGGCAAAGTTAAAGCCTGTAGTGAAAAATGCTAATACTAGTCGACTATTACAGCTCGACTAGTCGACTATTAGGTAGAGTTGAACAAAGATGCGTTCGAATTATTCACAAATGGAAAGGAGAAAGTTAAGGAACGTATATTTGCAATCAGACAATGGCTAGTGAACTTCTCCAACAGCTATAATCATCTTAGAGACTGCAAATAAATAGAGATACATCAAGGGAATTGTATGGGATGTAAAAATCATAGCATACTACTATAGTTCCAAAAATTTGCTCTCATACTACTCTTAGCTTAGTCTGAATTCCATTAATTTTTGTACTAAGAGTTATTGTTTTCATTTTCTATCTTGTTATTATTTTGAGTTTGAGTGATTAGTGAAAATTACTTGTGAGGTAGGGTTTGTGCCGGGAAAACAAATCGATTGTAAGGGTAGCTTGAGTCGTAAATCAAGTGGTATTGTAAGAGTTCACACTAAACTAAAAAGTGTGCAGTAAAGTAGTTTGCCAAATCCTAAGTGGGAGTTTAGGTAAAGGACGTAGGTCTTAGCACCGAACCTCTATAAAAACAGTGTTTTCTCTTCTTCCTTATTCTGTGCATTTAAATTTGTTTAATTTATTATTTTGTGAATTGACTTATGATTTTATTGTAGAAAGCTTTAAAGATCTATTCAGCCCCCCTTCTAGATCGCTTACAATTTGTATCAGAGCAAAAGTATCCAGGGATAACGCAGAACAACTTAGCGGAAGAAGGTAACACTAATAATCGCCCTCCTTTATTTAATGGTACTGACTACTCTTCTTGAAAAAATCCCATGAAGTATCATATTATAAGCAAAGGAGTAGAGTATTGGAAGATTATCTTCTTCGGTCCACAAGCTCAATTGAAAGAAAATGGCGAGGTAAAAACGAAGCTGGATTATGACAATAATGATTGGAAGCAAGCATACATAAATGCAAAAGCTATGAAATTGATATATTGTGCTCTCACGATTGAGGAAAGAAATCGAGTAAACTCATGTACGAGTCCTAAAGAAATGTGGGAAAGACTTCGTATCACTCATGAAGGAACTTCCCATATTATGGCGAGGTAACTTCCCATATTATTAAATTGCTTGCGATTTGTTTATGAATTCCGGACTTTAATTATCTGAGGAGATCAATTTTTCAGGAATGTATTGGAAGTGCTTTGGTTGTGGCTTTGTGTGCTCTGAAATTCTGAATATTATGTGAATTGTCAATGGAAGTTGAATGCCGGACTTAGGTCCGATGATTATGAGTTTTGTATAAGCACCATATGTGATTGCTATGTAAGCCATATTCAGTTTTGATGCATTGGAAGTGTTCTGAATTGATGTGGAGTCCTTTATGATATGTGAATTCTCAACGGATGTTGAATGCCGGACTTAGGTCTGATGATTATGAGTTTCTGATTGAATATCATATGTGATTGTCTGATATGGCATAATCAGTATTTGATGCATTTCATAAATGCATGCTCAGATAAAGGCGCTGTGACTTGAGTTGCCAGTATGAAGCGCTTCCACGTAGAGCTTTGCTCCGTGATAAATGTGTGTGTACGTAGAGCTATGCTCCGTGATTCTGTTCTGACTGAGCCCTATTGGCCAATATTTGTATAATTATGTGATTGGCACTCAGTCACAATAATAAGAACGAATGTGAGTCTCATGCATATAGCATTCATATATGACTGAAACTCCTTGAATGATTTGCAAAGCTGAAGTGAGTGATACATTGATATGAACCGTTGCTATACTTGGCTACGTCAATTGTATGATCACATGAGATGCCATGTTATGTGAATATCAAAAATAGTTATACGTTCTGAAAGAATATCTATGATATATGTGATGTTTGTTTGTAATCCGGTGAATTCATCAACGATGGTTCACTCACTGAGTTGCAAAACTCATAAAAAATTGCAATGTGGCTTTTCAGGTTCTGAGGAATTATTTCAGCTAGGCTAAATGGAGTATAGCCACTGAGGTCTGATATGGATTTAGGGGTCGGGATCAGTTTGCACCTACACATGTCTTCAATGACTTTATTTTTGAATTATGTTCTACAAGAATTATACAAAGTGTATGTAAATGATTTGGTAATGAAATGACTTTATGGTTTCAAGTGTTTTGTATCTGAAATGGGCCCAAATTTAAGGTTAAATACTAATGTTTGTAAAGATAGTAGCTTGGAAATGGAAATGTTTTCAAATGTCATGGGCCCAATTTGATTAGTTTTTTTTCACTTGCATGTTCCTTATTTTTAAAGAAACAAAAGTTTTGTAATGAATTTTGACTGAATGATCGTTTTAGCATTCCACCCTTGCGGGGTACGTACTCGGATATCATCATGGATGTCGGGTATGTGTCTTATGAGAGTGGGGTGCCACATTTTGGTATCAGAGCCCAGATTTAGTATCTTACATAGGCAGTTTTTGACATTTGTGTTAAGTTACATGCATTTCAGTCATGTTATAGTAGGTAGTAGCAACTGATCCCTAGTCTGAGCTGCATTTATATGAGTCATATACATGAGCATTTCTCAAGTGTTTGAATTGATGGAAGTAGTGGGAAGAATGATGATCTACCTGACTATGAGAAAATGAAAGTTTGTGGAAATTTAGAAAGGCAAAATAGTATATGGTTAGATATGAAGAATAATGATGTAATATATTTGTATTGGTGGATGTATGATGAATCGATATCGAGATTGTCTTGTGGGCAAATATTCTAATGTGCTATAAATGTGAATACATTGTCTGTTGGGCCACAAATTTGTTTTTCTTGTTGTTATTAAGTATGAATTATGTTAGTTGTATGATTTATGGCATAGTTTGATTTTATTGAAAGTATTAATGGAAAATTAGGATTTATTTGAGTATAGTATGGTGTAAAGGAAATGAAAGAGTAAAAATGTTTGAGGGCAAAATGGGAAGGTCACTTAAGTTTGAGAGGCTAAGGCATTACATGGAGGGGTATCATGGACATTTGTATGAATAGTGAGAGTAGGGAAATTAGAAAGAAAGAAAGAGTGAAAGTGAAGGGAGAAAGAAGAGAGGGTCATTGGTGGCTTAAGGGAGAAGAAGAGAAATTAGGGTTTTATAATCCTTGGAGATTTTGAAGGAATCGAAGCTCTAACAAGTAAGTATGATGTTTTCCTTTTTGTTTTGGGTTAGATGAAACCCTAGAATAGCTTAGCATGAGTAGGAATGGGTTGTTTCAAAGTTTATGGAAAAATGGTTAGATCTTTTAGGGTTGATGATCATGTTGTTGTTATGAATGATTTTGAGGTTAGAAATGAAGTATTAGAGGTGTTTTAATGTTTAGATGTGTTTATAATTGAAATATGGGAGGATTATTGTTGAGAAGAGAGGAAAAGTTAAGTTTCGGGAGGTTTACGCCATCACACATCGCGGGATCATGGATGAGCTCCTCAAGACTCTGCTTTCACAATGAGCAGCCAATTTCCTACGGCGACATGCTTTGGTATTTTGGGCATAACTTTTTATGTAGATGTCCAAATGAGGTGATTCTTTTTGCATTGTAAACTAGAGACATAGGGATACAAGTTTTGTGAAGAAATTAAGTTCTGATTCAGTCTCTAAGGATATTAAATTTCGGATGGAATTTGAGCAAAGAATTTATGTTTCATAATAAGTTATAGTTTGAACTGCTAAAGTATGACTTTCCGATTTCTACACCAAATTGATTGGAATTTGGTTGTTTGGTTAAGGAAATCAAGTGAGGAAAGAGGAGCAAGGGAAACAAGAGGAAAGACATTCCTAAGTAAGTTTTAAGCAAGAATTCCAAGGTGGGTTCATGTTTATAATAGAATAAATAAGTCACTCATTGTTTTATTTAAATCAGGAAAGATTTAATGCATTTAAATTGCATCATCCACGATTGCATTACATACTATTATGAATGATTATATTCTACTATGTGATTTGCATTCATGATTATTAACAAGGTTTTCACAAAGGGGTGTTCTCCTTTCACGAATACAAGTACATGAAATCATGTTTTACGAATATATGACAAGCAAGTTTACAAGCAAGTGCCAGTTTGGCAAACAAGTTTACAAGAAAATGAATCATGCATATTTATGTGGGTTTGTGGTTTCCCTCACGAATAGTCTAGTACACATTGACTCACGAAAAGGCTTCTCCCGCCTGCCCGCAAGTGGCACAGGGTTTCTCACAAGAATTCCCTCAGAAAACTACGTCTACACATAATCATTCCGATGGGAATGTGTAGTACGTCATGAATCAGGGACTAACCCAAACCATCATGTTATGTTATGTTATGTGATTATGATCGGTTATTATGTTTAATGCATCATGAATTGTTCAAGAATCAAACATTTTTCAAGACAATGACTCATGCATGCTCAATTGTTATGATTTCAACAAGTACCACGACAATGAGTTATTTTTGTATATTTTTGTTTATTTCTATATTATGAATATGTTCACACGAGCTTTATAGCTCACCCCCTCTATCTCCCCCATTCAGGTGACGAGCAAGAGACCGAGTGAGTCACGAGTTATGGCAACACTCCCTTTTTATTATGTTTATGTATTTGCAAGTTTTACTCTTGAAAGTCAAGGCTTTAGTTACATTTCAAGTTTTATTGGTTGAAGGGTATTTTTTTATTTTGGCTCTTGAACTCAAAGGTTGTAATTTGTTTTGAGATGTTCTTAAAGCTTTATGAAACTCATCTTTTGGAGCATGAATTATGGATATGTTTGTTTTAAAGCATGAAAGCAGGTTTCAAGTTTGTTTTCCAGTAGGCCCATAGATCTTCCATGGGTCTTTTCCTTAAACGTATAATTAACATGTTTCACGCCACGCTCTCATGTCCGATGTTGAGCTCCGACAGCGGGGTCCAACATGTTATGGTATCAGAGCGCCTAGGTTTTTGATCTAGGGCTGCATGACATTGCTTTCAAGGAATAACTTGCATTGTTTTACATGATTTGAACTGTTTTTGCATACTTTGAAACTTGTCATACTTGAACTAAAGTTTTCAATTGTTTTCTATTCAAGGAGTGAACATGCCACCTCGAAGGAGAACTCGGGGAGCTATGACTCGATCTCATTCTCATCAAGAGAGTACGGATGAATCCCATATTCCTCAGGATGCCAGGACACATTATGTTCCGATTTCAGAGGCACCTAGTTTGCAACAAAAAGTGCCTCCTCCGCCTCCTCCTATGCATCAGGGAACTCCCATGGATCCGAGTTTCTTTCAAGCCTTTGCTCAAGCTTTCACGTATGCCATGGGTCACAGATCGCAGATGCCGATGCAAGCTCCAGTAGACAGGAGTGGACAGTATAATAAGCTTCAGAAGTTTGGGGCTGTGGATTTCAGTGGGACTACTAATCCAGAAGAGCTGAAGCTTGGTTGAAGAGGACCGAGAGGGTTCTAGTCCAGATGAAATGCTCAGATGAGGATAAGTTAGACTATGCAGTCAGTTTGTTGCAGGGAGATGCACTACATTGGTAGGAGTCAGTGCCTCACAGTCAGGTTGTTCCTTCGGTGCTGACATGGAGGGATTTCGTAGAAGTGTTCTGAAAGAAGTATCTCTCCAGGGTTTATGTGCAAGATAAGGCCAGGGAATTTTTTAATCTCATACAGAGGGACGTGAGTGTGAGCGAGTATGAGCTGAAGTTCACACAGCTTTCCCGTTATGCAGCTAACATTGTGGCAACAGAGGAAGACAAGTGTCGTAAGTTTGAAGGAGGTATTCACTTAGGGATCAGGGAGAAAGTCCTGATCCATAATTTCTGTGACTACCAGAAGTTGGTGGATGCTGCTCTCCAGGCCGAGAAGCTAGAGAATATCAGAAATGAAGCGAAGAAGAAGAGGAAGAATAGGGAGCAGACTTTCAGAAAGGGTACTAGTGCTCCATTGCCTGAGAGGAGCACGAGGAGCTCTCACAGTCAGAGTGAAGTGGGTAGCAGTGGAGTTACCAAGAACAAGCAGGTGAGGGCTGTGTCAGGGCAAGTCTCTAATGTGGGAGGCACCGGTAGAGCTGGAAGGAGTTGGTTCACCCACCCTTTATATGATCAGTGTGGGAAACATCATCAGGGAGAGTGCCTCAGGTCACTTGGAGTTTGTTTTAGATGCGGAGAGAAGGGACATATAGCCAAGAATTATCCACAGACACCGAGACAAGAGGGGTCGCAGTTTCAAGCTCCAAGGCGTGCAGAGAGAGTTGGAACTAGGCCAGTTACTGAGGTAGACTGCCCTGGGACTGTAAGGAAGACTGTTCCTCCAGGAAGGCCAAGGGGTCAGGCGACGACAAGAGTGTTCGCCATGACCAGGGATTTAAGCGCAGCCGCACTGAGGTTGTCACTGGTATGGCTCGATTACTGATTCAAGCGAGATTTGTTTTGATTGACTCCGCTTCCACGCATTCATTTGTTTCTGCGAGCATAGCATTGCATGGTGTGAATTCTATGCCTTTGGATAGGCCCTTGATTGTTAGTACTCCTCTAGGGAGGAATGTGGTGATCAGTCAGGTGTATGAGCAGTGTGAGCTCTTCATTAATGGTGCTAGATTGGTAGTGGACTTACTACCGCTAGACCTTAGAGGATTAGATGTTATTTTAGGGATGGATACCATGGAGAAGTATCTGGCCAAGCTGGATTGTGGTCGAAAAGAGGTAGAGTTTGATCTAGGCAATGGTGAGAAGGTGATCTTCAGAGGAGACAGGAAGACACCATCACCAAGATTGATTTCAGCTATGTTGGCTGAAAGGATGATGGGCCAGGGGTATGAAGCTTTCTTGGCACATGTTGTAGATGCTGAAGTGCATGAAGGGAAGTTAGAGGATTTCCCGATTGTGAGGGAGTTTCTAGATGTTTTCCCAGATGAATTACCAGGTTTGTTGCTGGTGAGGGAAATCGAGTTTGCCATTGACTTGATTCCCGAAACCGCACCAATTTCGATACCGCTGTACAGGATGGCTCCAGCTGAGTTGAGGGAGCTTAAGGAACAGTTTGAGGAACTATTAGAGAAGGGGTATGTAAGACCGAGTTCGTCTCCTTGGGGAACACCGGTTTTGTTTGTTAAGAAGAAGGATGGATCATGGCGGATGTGTATTGACTATCGGAGACTCTTCAAGGTGACAGTTAAGAACAAGTATCCTTTGCCACGGATAGATAATCTGTTTGATCAGATGCAGGGAGCACGGGTCTTTTCCAAGATTGATCTCAGGTCTGGCTATCATCACCGTAATCAAGGAGTCTCATGTAAGCAAAACAAAGATCAGACTGTTATGGACATTATGAGTTTTTGGTTATGCCATTCGACTTGACCAATGCTCCAGCTGCTTTCATGGATCTTATGAACAGGGTCTTTAAGAAGTTTCTGGATCAGTTTGTCATAGTTTTTATAGATGACATTCTGGTGTATTCTAAGAGTGAAGAAGAGCATGAGAAGTATCTCAGGATTGTATTGCAGACTCTTAGGGAGAGAGAGCTTTATGCCAAGTTCAACAATTGTGAGTTCTGGCTTCATGAGTTGATTTTCCTTGGGCATGTGATTTCGCAGGATGGTGTGCATGTTGATCCGAGGAAAGTATAAGCGATCTAGAAGGGGGGTTGAATAGATCTTAAAGCTTTTTGTAAAATTCTACAATAAAATCAGAAGTTAATTCACAAAAAAATAATTTAAACAAATTTAAATGTAAAGAGTAGGGAAGAAGATCAAACACTGTTTTTATAGAGGTTCGGTGCTAAGACCTACGTCCTCTACCTAAGCTCCCATTTAGGATTTTGCAAACCACTTTATTACACACTTTATAGTTCAGTGTGAACTCTTTACAATACCGCTTGATTTCCGGCTCAAGCTACCTTTAAACTTGATTTGTCTTATGGCACAAATCCTACCAACACTACTTGATTTCCGGCTCAAGCTACCTTTACAAATGATTTGTCTTCCGGCACAAATCCTACCAACACCACTTGATTTCTAGCTCAAGCTACCTCACACGTGACCTTTCACTAGTCACTCAAATTGTAAGAGAAATAACATAAAGATTGAAGAACAAAGCTCAATACAATGATGTAACAAGATAAGAACAATAATAAGTAGAATATGGAGTAATAGTGGAGTCTTTTTCTTGTAGAACTTCTCTCATATTTTTCCTTGATCATCCACTCTTATACTTGAAGAAAAATAGCTGTTGGAAGCCTTTCTAGCCGTTGTATAATTGTTATGACCGTTCCTTAACATCCTCCTTTCCATTTGTAGCTAATTTGACCATTGGAATTAATGTACTGTACCCATAAGTCGACTTGTCGAGTTGTATAAGTCAACTTATGACCATAAGTCGACTTGTCGAGTTGTATAAGTCGACTTGTGACAATATTTTACGTAAAATTGCATCTCCTCTCTTCTATAAATCGACTTGTGGTCCTCGATAAGTTGACTTATGTATGATTAGTCGACTTGTGTTGTCTCAACCTGACAGATCTTCATATATTAGTCGACTTATGACGACTTAGTCCACTTTACGCTATTCGGATCTTGATGTATAAAGTGGACTTATGTTGTGCGAAAATGGACTTATGTTGCCTTCAATGGCAACATCCAACCAAATCTTCTATAATCCTCATGATTTATGCCATTTTCATTTATAAGGAAACTCCCATCTTGATTCTTCAATGATTAAACACTTGCCCATCTTGATTTATGCAGTTCTTTCATTGAATATCAATCCTAAAATACTCAAACAATTTCTTAACCAATTTTATACATTTTATTATTGTCAAAACATAAGTGGGATTTAATTTGTCAACCACCATTGGTCCAACAATCTCCCTTTTGATAATGACAAAACACTTAGAAATTGTTTAAGAAATGAAAACAAAGAAACATTGATCAAGGTTTTATGCCTTGTCATTTTGGTTAGAAGTCTCCCCTCAATCATATAAATCATTGAATTTAATAACCTTGTAAGATCAAATTCATAAAAGTAATTTGAAATCATGATACATTAAATTAAAGACAATTATCACAAACTCCCCCTTAATCAAGTAACTAAAGAATATCCAATTTCTCATTTTCTCCCCCTTTTTGTCATAATCAAAACAACTAATACAAACCAACAATAGATGAAATATCGCAATCACATTAAATAGAGAAGCAAGTCATCAAACACAAATAGTCTCAAGTAATAGTCACAAACAATATGAAATGTCAGTCTTGGCTAGATACAAAACCCATCATGGTGGAGAAACATTATCATGAATAAATCTCAAAAGTATAAGAGAATATGATTTCGGAGATTTTGAGAAAAAAGATAATTTTTTTAAAGAGGACCCAGATAACTTATATTCGACTGGCAGTTAATAAGTAAACACAAAGAAAATGCAAAGTCAATACATAACATAACAATCCAACAATGGAACCCGTGTAAACATAAGTCGACTTGTTTTACCTCCATAAGTCGACTTATCGACCCACATAAGTCGACTTATTAGCAAACTTGTCACCAATTTGTCAACATCCACTATCAATGTACCATGTGCTTGGTGGATTTTCATTCCTTGCTTCTACCTACAACTGAAATATTCTTTCTACTCATTGGTACCCAAGCCATTTTGGGTCCATTTTGGTTAGTCATATAAACCACATTAGGAGGAGCTGTACCTTTTACTACCCAGATTTTCTTCACATTAATACATCTTCTAATACTTTTGCATGCAATTTCTATATGACCATCTTTCAAGCATCTAGCGCATTGAGTAAATTTTCCGTCCTTGGTAAATTTGAAAATTAAAGAACAATCTCTATTATAAGGATCATATCCCAAACCATGTTTAGAAATAGAATATCTTTGTAAAGACAACATCTCTTCAAACTTTGCATTTCCACCAGCAAATTTTCCAACCACATAAGAAAATTCCTTTCTAAGTCTATCAAGCTCACAAGTAAGATTTTCTTTTTCAACAAGACATGTAGAGTGGTCTTCCTTAGTGCAATCTAAATCATCAATAGTCTCATGCAAGACATTATTTTCGACAACTAGCTCTCTTATTTTTTTTCTTAATTTCTTGTTAATTTCAATAGCTTCTTCAAAATCGATTTGTAAGGCATTAAAAGACTCTATAAGATCTTGATCAAAGAAAGTTACCTCATCTTCATCGTCACTTATTAAGGAGCTATTTGCCATAAGTGCTAGGTTGTTTTCATCATTGCTTTGATATGCTTCCTCATCATCACTCCACGTGGCTATAAGGCTAGCTTTCTTTTTCCCTTTGTCATTTTTCTGGAGATTTGAATTTGAGGATGAGCTTTTCTTTTTGTCATAACCCTTGGATCTTCTTTCCATGGCAAATTTCTTCCTTTCTCCATTTCTTCCACCACGTAATTCTTTTCTCCGATTTTTGAGAAGTCCTTTAAATTTTCTCAAATTTTTGGCGTACATTGCTATTTCTTCGTCTTCCTCCTCTTTATCTATTTCTTCATCACTTTCATCAAGAGAAGAAACATTAGCTGTTAAAGCAATTGATTTTTATGACTTACCTCTACCTCCTCTTGATTTGAGAATGATCTCATAGTTGATGAGTGATCCCAACATGGCGTTGAATTCGAAATGATTGAGATCCTTGGACTCCATAATAGCGGTGACTTGTGAGTCCCATTCTTTTGGTAGTGAGCAAAGAATCTTCTTCACCTTCTCGCTATCTGTCACGTGCTTTCCAAGATTGCCTAATTCATTTATGATTTCTGCAAAATGATCAAGCATAATGGAAATAGACTCACCTTCCTTCAAGACAAACATTTCATAGTCATGGAGAAGCATGTTGATCTTTATTTCCCGAGCTTGGTTTGTTCCTTCATGGGTGATGAGAAGTCTTTCCAACATTTTTTTAGCGCTGGTACAAGAATTGACTCGGTTTCTTTCCTCAACCGTGAGAGCGCAATATATCAACTTCATAGCTTTTGCGTTGATGTAGGCTTGCTTCCAGTCATTGTTGTCGTATTTCAGCTTCGTTTTTAACTCACCATTTTCTTTCAGTGGTGCTTGTTGACCGAAGATAATTATCTTCCAATATTCTACTCCCTCGCTTATAATGTGATACTTCATAGGATTTTTCCAAGATGAATAGTTAGTACCATTAAATAAAGGAGGGCAATAATTTGTGTTACCTTCTTCCGCTAATTTGTTGTGTGTCATCCCTAGATACTTCTGCTCTGATACCAATTGTAAGCGTTCTAGAAGGGGGTTGAATAGATCTTAAAACTTTTTGTAAAATTCTACAATAAAATCAGAAGTTAATTCACACAAAAATAATTTAAAAAAATTTAAATGTAAAGAGTAGGGAAAAAGATCAAACACTGTTTTTATAGAGGTTCGGTGCTAAGACCTACGTCCTCTACCTAAGCTCCCACTTAGGATTTTGCAAACCACTTTATTACACATTTTATAGTTCAGTGTGAACTCTTTACAATACCGCTTGATTTCCGGCTCAAGCTACCTTTACACTTGATTTGTCTTACGGCACAAATCCTACCAACACCACTTGATTTCTAGCTCAAGCTACCTTTACAAATGATTTGTCTTCCGGCACAAATCCTACTAACACCACTTGATTTCCGGATCAAGCTACCTCACAAGTGATCTTTCACTAGTCACTCAAATTGTAAGAGAAATAAGATAAATATTGAAGAACAAAGCTCAATACAATGATGTAACAAGATAAGAACAATAATGAGCAGAATATGGAGCAACATTGGAGTCTTTTTATTGTAGAACTTCTCTCATATTTTTCCTTGATCATCCACTCTTATACTTGAAGAAAAATAGATGTTGGAAGCCTTTCTAGCCGTTGTATAATTGTTGTGACCGTTCCTTAACATCCTCCTTTCCATTTGTAGCTAATTTGACTGTTGGAATTAATGTGTTGTACCCATAAGTCGACTTGTCGAATTGTATAAATCGACTTATGACCATAAGTCGACTTCTCGAGTTGTATAAGTTTACTTGTGACAACATTTTATGTAAAATTACATCTCCGGTCTTCTATAAGTCGACTTGTGATGTGTAAGTCGACTTGTGGTCCTCGATATGTCGACTTATGTATGATTAGTCGACTTGTGTTGTCTCAACCTGATGATCTTCATATATTAGTTGACTTATGACGTCTAGTCCACTTATGCTGTTAGGATCTTGATGTATAAGGACTTATCTTATGCCTGCAAGTCGACTTATGTTGCCTTCAACCGTAACATCCAACCAAATCTTCTATAATCCTCATGATTTATGCCATTTTCACTTATAAGGAAACTCCCATCTTGATTCTTCAATGATTAAACACTTGCCCATCTTGATTTGTACAATTCTTTCATTGAATATCAATCCCAAAATACTCGAAACAATTTCTTAACCAATTTATACATTTTATTATTATCAAAACATAAGTGGGATTTAATTTGTCAACCACCATTGGTCCAACAATATCCCCCTTTTTGATAATGACAAAACACTTAGAAATTGTTTAAGAAATGAAAACAAAGAAACATTGATCAAGGTTTTTATGCCTTGTCATTTTGGTTAGAAGTCTCCCCCTCAATCATATATGTAGCGCCTCCTCATCGTAGGGTACACATCGAGAAACCCGAAGGTCGCTCCGACACGTATCCCACGATAAAGGTGCACTACCAGAACATTTTCCCAATAATATCCACATGGCATCGCAATAATTAAAACCATAATATCATAAATCAGTAACTTTTAAAAATCCAAACTAATCTTATCATAGCAGCAATTTCAATACAGTCATCCAAAAGCAGAATAAACAAGTCTATCAGTCCCCTAAATAAAACCAAAAAGGAAACTGATATAATCATCTATCCTAAGTCATCCTCAAAAGTCCAACCCAGTTGACCGACCTGTGTGCCATCGCTTCTCTTGCCAACACGCTCGTATGGCAGGAAAAGACTATCTCCGGAGCTAGGGTCTACTCTATCGATCCTAAAATTATATGCAATTTTGGGTGAGTTTGCGAACTCGGTGAGAAACCATCATCGATGGTTCACTCAAATCATGCATTACGAAAAATTACAGACAAAGACGGCCTTTGTAATATTCAATTAATGATATTATATAACAATTCACGATGATCTATAACAATTTGCGGTATCAAATAGCAATTTACAATAGTATATAACAGCTTTACGATATCATATCACAATTTATAGTAGCATGTAACAATTTGCAATCTCATGTCATCGCACAATTCAAAGAAGTTTGCAATTCAATCACCATGTATACAATGCATATGAGACTCTTTTCCGCTATTCATGTTGTGTCCAAGTGCTTAGTCAATGTTCGATGGGGACGCGCGTGATTTTCTCCCTGCTCGAGGCCTTGTCAAGATCTGATGTTCGAGCTCGAGGCTCTTTTAGTGATAATAGCAACTTGGGTCACATTCCATTATCTGATCATGCATTTATGCATGCAATGCGATGTTCGAGAATTCAAAGTTCAAGAATCTGCAGCAGTATGGCTATAAAAACCCAGATTACATTCCTCAAAGATCATACACAAGAATCCAATCCAATATAGTAGTCCAATCCCATACAGTAGAAACATGTCATTCGATCATGTACATTTCAGTAATCATGCAATTTTACAGTGGCAAGTAATTCACATTGAGCATTTAGACAATCAGGAATTTGAGAAACCAACTAGATTACTCACTTGTAACTTCCGAGCTACTGCCTGGAAGTCCCAGCAATGTCCGTGGAACGACGATCCAACGAAGCCTCTATAACAGTAAAAATACAGTCCCATTACTAGAGGCTCAATTAAGCAGTTCAGTAATGCATATGTCTCAGTAAAATGATGTATAATGCATGTTCACGATTTTTCCCGGCGCTAAAACCCAATTTTGAACTCTGGTGCCCCATTCTAACTCTTCGCTCAATTAATCGACAATAATTGATCCAATCCTAAAATTCAGTTCAATTTCCTCAATTCAATATTTTTATAACGCCCCTATAGCAATTCCATAACCATTAGGTCAAAACCTCTATTGAAAATCCCAGTTAAAACTCCAATTGTCCCAATTCAATATTCAGGTCGCACTATGAACCATAATTGACCTTAATCTTGATAAATCAATACAACTTAAATTAAATTCTAACTCTCATAATTATCCTCAATTGTAGACCTCTTTCTAGATCATAAGGAATCGAGAATCACCCTAATCGGAGGTCTATACCATAAGTTATGCCTGATAATCAAAAATCAATCCAATCAGAATGCCCTTTACGCATGACCTTGCGACTTTCGCCACGACGTATGCGGGTTGCTGTCCAGAAGGTGAATTGCTTTCGCCGGCATGTAACAACCCTCATCCTTCGCCGCGATGCCCACATCGCCATCGCCAGTCAACTTTCTCCGCCACGACGACGTCACGTAGTTCGCTACTACGAGCTCAAGATTTCCTCGTCGCGCGTTCTTTTTCAGACGCCATGACGGCGTGCCAAACTTCTTCTTCCCCAATCGTTTTTCCGCCATTTTCTCTTCCTAAACCCACCATTAAACACTCCCAACTACTTAAATCAACCATAATAAATGCCATAAATGCCTTAAAAACTATCAATAACAACATTAAAACCATTAAAACTTACCAATCAAGCTCAAATCCACCGATCCCTCAAAACACCGTAAACCCTAAAATCTTTCAAAACCAACGATGATCCACTCTAAAGCTCCTCAATCATTCATCAATCACAATAAACATGTTAGCCTAGCACAATAACAAGAAACCATAAGAAAGAATCGACGAATCTCACCAATGGGGAAGGAATCGAAGACACCGTGGGAGAAGAGAAGAGAAATGCTTAAGCCTTATGGTGAAAATCCCCAATTTCCAAACCTAAGTTATATATAGACATAGGTCTCCGAATCAGTTTAAAATTTCAGTCTCTAAAATTCAGTGGCTCAACATATTTATTTCCTAGCAGTATAACCCTAATTTTTTTCCATTGCCATTGGACCATTCTTTCAAGAATATACAATCGATCGGTTACCATCCAAATATTTCCGGTCCGGATATTTTCTCCCAAAAATTTCCTATAAGTCACTATAATTTACCAATTACACTTAAACTATTCCAAATCACTATTTGAACCCAATTACTCCTAATTTCTCATTTAATTCCGATCCAAATCAGATCCAATCGGTTTATACTCAAAATTAAGTCTAGAAAATCATGAATGCATGTATCTATGAATAATTGCATAAGCAATAAACCTGTTCCTCTATAATTAGAGGCCAAGAATATGCCCAACGATGAATGCAATGAAACCTATCGATCGACCCAATATTACCATAATACCCTTGCTAATGATAGAACGGATGTTACAATTCACCCTCCTAATAAAAAATTTCGTCCTCAAAATTTAATACTGTCCGATCGAATAAATGAGGATATCGACTCTCATATGCTCCTCGGTCTCCATGTAGCTTCCTCGGAAGAGTGGTTTTCCAAAGGACTTTCACCAATGAAATCACCCTGTTCCTCAAACCGCATGACCAGTGATCCTATAATCCGTCTGGCTCCTCAACATAGGTCAAATCATCGGCTACCTCAATCACCGAAATGGAATCACATCGTCGAATCGAGCGGTACCGTCGGAGCATACTAACATGAAATACATCATGCATCTGGGACATCTCACTCGGTAATGCCAATTTGTAAGCCAACGGTCCTATCCTTTCAAGGATCTCATACGGACCGATATACCGAGGGCTCAACTTGCCCTATCGCCAAATCTCGTTACTCTTTCCAAGGAGACATTCGGAGAAACACTCATCACCTACACTATATTCCATCTCTCGCCGATGCTAATCCACATAGCTCTTACATCTCGTCTGAGTTGCGCTTGATGCAACTCCGGATCAACTGTACCTTATCCACTGTGTCCTGAATCAGCTCGGGACCCTCTATCGATCTCATACCCTCTTCATCCCAATATAGTGGCGATCGACACGGCCTCCCATACAAGGCCTCATACGGTGCCATTCCCATACTACTCTGATACTGGTTATTATATACAAACTCAATCAGTGCTAAATACTGATCCCATGATCCTCTGAACTCCAATACACATGCCCGAAGCATGTCCTCAACAGCCTTAATCGCCCTCTCACTCATCCCATCCGCTCCGAGGATGAAATGTCTTCAAGTTCACCTCGTACCTATAGCAGTCTGTAGGCTCTTCCAGAACCTCGAGGTGAACCTGGGATCCCTGTCTGAGACTATCGACAAAGGAACCCCATGCAACCGTACAATCTCTGCCACATACGTTTGGACCAACTGATCGAGAGTATTACTCTCCCTCACTGGCAAGAAGTGAGCCGATTTGGTCAATCGGTCCATTATGACCCAGATAGCATCATGTTGCCTCGATGTCCTAGGCAACCTCGTCACTGTAAGTGATCTAGAAGGGGGGTTGAATAGATCTTTAAAATTCTTTGTAAATTTCTACAAGAAAATCATAAGTTAAAACACACAAAATAATTTTGATAAACTTAATAGAAAAGTGTAGGAAGAAGATCAAACACTCGTTTTTATAGAGGTTCGGTCTTTAAGACCTCGTCCTCTACCTAAGCTCCCACTTAGGATTTTGCCAACCACTTTATTGCACACTTTGTAGTTGAGTGTGAACTTTTACAACGCCACTTGAATTCGGCTCAAGTAACCTTTTACACTCGATTTGTCTTCCGGCACAAATTCTACCTCACGTGACCTTCTCACTCGTCACTCAATTGTAACAAAACAATACAAATATTAAAGAACAAATGCTCAATACAATTTGTAACAAAATAAGAGCAATAGTGAGCAATTTGAAGCAATATGAGAGTATTTGAACTTGTAGAACTATTTATACACTTCTTCCATCATCCTCTATTTATAGTAGAGGAAATATAGCTGTTGGAGCTCTTCTAGCCGTTGCTTGATTTGTTATAGCCGTTGCTTGATTATCTCCATTCCATTTTTATCAAATTGGACCATTGGAGCTGAATCTGTGCATCCATAAGTCGACTTGTCGAATGCATAAGTCAACTTGTTTCAACCATTTACGTAAAACTTGTAACTCCGCTCTCCAATAAGTCAACTTGTGATGTATAAGTCGACTTGTCTGCCTCGATAAGTCGACTTGTGTGACATAAGTCGACTTGTCTTAATACATCTTCATATAAATTAATTTGTCTTGTTCTAGTTGACTTGTTATATTCGAACCTTGATGTAAGTGGACTTGTATTACCAAATCCTTTATTATCCTTAAGCTTCATGCCATTTTTACTTAGTAGATAACTCCCAACTTGATTCCTCATTGATTAGACACTTGCTCATCTTGATTTACTCAATCCTTTTATTGAATAATACCTTAAATAATTTCTTAACTATTTCTAGATATTTTATTATAATCAAAACATAAAGGGATTTAATTTGTCAACCCCCATTGGTCCAACAATCTCCCCCTTTTTGATAATGACAAAATATTTAGAAATTGACAAGAAAATTTGAAAGACATAAAACTTGATCAAGGTTTCCCTTGTCTTGATTGGTTAGGTTAACTCCCCCTTAATTCATAAATCAATGATTAGAATAGACTTCAATAAAATTGTAAATCAATGAAATGTTCAAATGAAATTTTCACTTCCCCTTAATCAAATATCAATTTCAATCTTACTCCCCCTTTTTGTCATAATCAAAAATTAATTAGAGAAAATGAAGATTGAAAACCAAACAACAAACACAAGTAGTAGTCATTACAAGAAAATGTCAAACTAACACAAACACATAAACACATTCAACCAAAGGAATTTAAATCACACATGCCTAACCTTAATTTAATATTCACAAACACATCTTCCTTAAGAGGTTTAGTAAAAATGTCAGCCAATTGATCATTAGTAGAAACATGCTTCAAAACAATGTCACCTTTCAAACAATGATCACGAATAAAATGATGTCTAATTTCTATATGCTTTGTTCTACTATGCAATATAGGATTTTTACTCAAACAAATAGCACTGGTATTATCACAATAGATAGGAATATTTTTGACCACAATACCATAATCAAGCAATTGATGTTTAATCCAAAGAACTTGAGCACAAGCACTCCCGGTACTACATATTGATTCAGCGGTGGAAATGGCTACACTAACTTGCTTTTTACTAGCCAAGATATCAAAGATGATCTGAAATGACATAAACCACTAGTACTTTTCTATCAATTCTACAGCCACCATGATCAGCATCACTATAAGCATACAAATCAAATGAATCACAACTAGGATACCATAAACAATGATTAATAGTTCTACTCAAATATTTAAAAATTCTTTTGCATGCACTCATATGTGAAACTTTAGGACAGGATTGAATTCTTGCACATAGGCATGTAGCAAACATGATATCAGGTCTAGAGGCAGTTAAATACAAAAGAGAGCCCATCATACCTCTATAGAGTTTTTCATCAACATTCTCTTCATGTTCAAATTTTCCAAGACCACATTTGTTGCCATTGGTGTGGTACCACTTGCATCCTTCCATTTTAAACTTCTTTAGAAGTTCCTTCAGATATATTCGATTGATGGATGAAAATGCCATTTTTGTGTTGCTTGATTTGCAATCCAAAAAAGAACTTAAGTTCCCCTATCATGCTTATTTCAAATTCGCCTTGCATTAAATCACTAAATTCTTTACACAAAAATTCATTAGTAGCACCAAACACAATATCATCAACATAAATTTGACAAATAAGCATATCATTATTAACATGTTTAATAAACAAAGTATTTAACCTCTCATACCATGCTCTAGGTGCTTGCTTTAGTCCATAAAGTGCCTTCTTGAGTTTGTAGACGTAATCTGGATGCTCATGATCTTCAAATCCTGGCGGTTGTTTGACATAGACTTCGTCTTGAATATACCCATTTAGAAATGCGCTCTTGACGTCCATTTGATTTAATTTGATCCTTTTATGAGGCGCGAATGCACATAGTAGCCTAATTGCCTTCAAGCGAGCCACGGGCATATGTCTCATTGTAACCAAGGCCTTCTTCTTGATAAAATCCTTGAGCCACTAGCCTTGATTTATTTTAACAGCTTCACCATTCTCATCATATTTTATCCGATTTATCCACTTGACTCCAATGATGGTCTTGTCCTCTGGTGGAGCTACCAAATCCCAAACATCATTTCGCTTGAACTGATTAAGCTCCTCTTGCATAGCTAAAAGCCAGTTTTCATCTTTAAGAGCTTCTTCTATATTTGTGGGTTCTACCAACGAAATGAAGGCTGAATTACTCATATTCTCATAGATATTTCTCATAGTTCTTACACCAACATTTAAATCACCAATGACTTGCTTCATAGGATGGTTCTTTGCTTTTGCCCATGATTTAATGTCGGGTACATGATTTTCTTCATCTAGCTTCAATTCCTCAATCTTGGATTCAATTTCTTCAACTTTATCACCTAAGCTTCCTGCATCATCATCAAAACAAACCTTTCTCGGGGGTGAAATCATATCATCAAATTTAACATGTATAATTTCTTCTACACATTTAGTCCTATTATTAAAAACTCTAAAAGCCTTACTAGTTTGAGAATAACCAATAAATACACAACATCGGTTTAGGATCGAATTTTCCTAAATTGCTCTTTCCATTATTATGAATAAAACTTTACAACGAAAAGGATGAAAATAAGAGATGTTGGGTTTCTTACCTTTCCAAAGTTCATAGCGTGTCATATTTTGTCTCTTCATGAAGTGCACCCTGTTTATCACGTGGCATGCGGTATTGATCGCTTCATGAAAAGGATTTAGGTAGATGATACTTATTAAGCATTGTTACTACTCATTTCTTCAGTGGCGATTCTTCCTTTCTACTACACCATTTTGTTGTGGTGTTCTTGGTGTTGAAAAATTGTGTTCCATTCCATATTTGTTGCACAACTTTTCAAATGGATCACTCAAATTCTCCTCCATGATCGGTTCTTATTGCAACAATCGTCAAATCCTTCTCATTACGAACCAACCTACACCACTTAGTAAATTCGTTAAGCATCACTTTTATTAGCAAGAAATCTCACCCAAGTAAATCTAGAAAATCATCCACAATAATAAGTACATATAATTTACCACTAAGACTAGCATGTCTAGATGGACCAATCAAATCCATATGCACAAGTTCAAGAATTCTAGAAGTACAGATTTCTCTCTTTGGTTTAAACGATTCTCTAACATGTTTGCCTTTCAAACATGACTCACACAAATGATCTTTAACAAATTTAATCTTAGGCAAACCTGTTGGATCCGAGACCCAACTGTCCCGGGAGGTGGTCCCTGGTGGAGCTCATTCCCGAGACACTTGCCTTGCTAAGACCCTAACTTGTCACACTCTATTTGACTCACTTTGGTGGTGAGCATACACACTGGCTAAGACCTGGACCCTGACTGCTCTCGACAATCCCCAAAATAACACTCCTATTTATGGATCTGTCGAACAAGTCAACTTATCGAGACAAACAACTCGACTTATAACCAACAAGTCGACTTATCGGGACAAACAAGTCGACTTATGACCAACAAGTCGACTTATCGAGACAAACAAGTCGACTTATCTAACTGACAAGTCGACTTATTATTCAAAAGTTTCACAAGTCGAGTTATAGAGGCATATAACTCGAGCTATGACTTTAAGAACCTACCCATTTCCATGCCAAACTCACTCATTCAATATTTTAACTCCTCAACTCATGTCAAACACCTAATTTGACTTATTAACACTCAAATCCACTAACACAAACACAGTTCCTCTTTCCTTTCCAAATTCAAGCCATCTGATGGAGAAATGGTTCCATACATACATACGTTGCTCAAAACACATTAGAGCGGAATATCTTTGCGTTCATTACACATACATGACCATCAACCCCAATCTCATAACATTTACCTACCTATATGATTTTCATGCCATCTCATGCATCTTCTTCAAAGATCAAAAGTCATACAATCAAGCATTTTACATTAGGGTTTAGAATTTCATTTTTGAATCATAACTCATTCATTCCATCTTCATCAAGTCATGACATGTTCATACAATGCTTTAGTGGGCATTTCAAGCCCAATTACATGAAACTTCAAAATAAAATATCATTCTCAAAATGCTACTAAAGCATTGTTTTACAAAAATCAATTCAAATACAAGACCAAAAGAAGATCTTGGAGTAAATGCCCTTAAGCTTGCTCCTCGGGATCCTGCTCATTTCCTGGAGAATTTGAGGGGGGTGAGCTTTCGCTCCGTGGGTAACACATTAATATTTATATATCAAGCATGTCCAGTTATTTATCCATACATTAAACAATGATTCAATGAAGTCATACTATTTGTGCATCATGCAATTTTCATCAATACACAAACATGATTTCTCACAATTCAAACATTCATCATTCTTGCATTTTCCTGTAATCACCTATAAAACACATCAAATGGCTCGGTAAGTCCATATTCTTGGCAACCATATAGTCTCATTTAATGAGGTTATATGGGCAAATCTTGAGGAGTCCAAAATAATGGATCATCCTATGCCACAATCGGGCAACCGGGCGAAGGCTTTCATGGTCGACGTGCACGTGATGGTTCTTGGGACTATACCTTACCCACATAATACAACAATCATGCATCATACAAAAAAATTGGAATGTTCTTGTCCAATTTTCCATTCCTTTAGAAATCATCTTTGTCATACATCATGCATGCTTTTCATCATATTCATTTAACAAGTTTCTCCAAAACAACTTCATTCGCCATCATACAATGTACATCTATAAGTATCATAATTTCATACTCATTTAGGCTATTTCATTCAATACTAGCTCAACCATCATCAAATCATCAACATGTATCATTTTCATTTACACAAAACTCATGATTAATGATATCTAACCACTACTATCACAAGCATTTAATAAAATCATCAAGTAATCAAAACTCATTAATGTCATGCATTAATTTACATTTATAGCTTATATACATAAAGATAAATATGAAACCCACCTTGTATCCTTGCTTAAACTTGCCTAAGGAAGTTCCTCTTCTTGTTCTTCTCCTCTTCTTCTTTCCTTCATTAAAACCGAAACCCATAATCACTTAGGGTTTTAAAATTGTAAAACCTAATGAACCTAAATCATGAAATTAACCCTAGAATCACTAAACCCACTTCATTTCTAAGCTTTCCAAACCATAACCCAAGCAAAAGCTTAACCTTGAAAACATAACTTACCTTGAATCTTGACTAAACCAAAGGGTTTCTTAGCTTAAAGTGTAGCTTGAACCTTCCTCCACACTTTTTCTTCTTGCACTTTCTTCAAAAACCACTTGAATCTCTTGGAAAATCAAAACCTAAGCAAGCTCTTCTTCTTTCTCCTCCACCACCAAACTTTCTCCTCTCCTTTGATTTTCAGAATCTCCTTTCTTTCCCTACACCAATTCATTTAACTCCTTCCTTTTATACTTCCTCCTAACTCACTTAAGCCCAAAGCCCATCGACTCTTCTCTTCTTCTTCTTCCTTTTTATTTCCTACATCCTCCTTAAACTTACTCAAGCCCACTTATCTTTAAGCCCACTTCATTTCCTCCTCTTTCTTCTTTTACTTCCCTACTACATTAAAGCCCATTTCATATATATCCTCTCTTCTTTTATTTCATTTGGACCCAAAGCCCCATTTAACACATTAAATTACCTCTAATTCATTTAAACCAACTAACACATTTAATACTTGCTATCTAACTCATTTAATCACATTTATTCATTACCTAACTCATTTAATGTCATATGCTAATTCATGCTAACTTTATTAAATACTAAATTAATTCACCCCATTAATCTAATCATGCTTGATTTGTCATAAAAAAAATTCTGGGGGTAACAAAACCTCTTACGATGTCATTCTTTGAAAGCTTAGAATTTAAAGGAAATGGTGCATGTCCTAATTTTCTATGCCATAAAAATGCATTTTCTTCTAATGTCACCAAGCATTTTCATTGAATGAACTATCATCATGCAAGTCAACAATGTATGTGTTCCATGTCTCAAACCGATAAAGGCAACATGATCATCCTTCTTAACTAAGCAATGTGATGATTCAAAGATACAATATAATTCATATCACAAAGTTGAGACACCTTAGCAAGTTATGTTTCAACCCATCAACTAGCAAGACATTGTCAATGGTTGGCAAAGGTTCCTTACCCACTTTACTAATTCCAATGACCTTACCTTTGTTGTTGTCTCCGAAGGTGACATAACCTTGATTTTTTGGTTTGATTTCCGCAAAAAGATTCTTGTCCCCACTCATGTGTCTCGAACATCCGCTGTCGATGTACCACGTGCTTGACGGTTTTTCATCCCTTGCTTGTACCTACAATGTCAAAGTTCTTTCTTCTTATAGGTACCCAAGCCGTTTTGGGTCCATATTGGTTAGCCATATAAACCACATTAGGTGGTGTTGTGCCTTTAATAACCCAAATTTTCTTAATCTTAACACATCTTCTAGTACTCTTACATGCAACTTCTATATGCCCATCTTTCAAACATCTAGCACATTGAGCAATTTTTCCATCTGTTGGATCGAAAAAAAAAAGCATGCTTAGTATGGAGAAACGATAGATTTCAAAACTTTTAAAAAATCATCTTGCAACGGAAGCAATATATCCAAATCAACATGCTAATCCATACATGATATGGCATAAGGATAATAAAACTAAGAACAAGATAAAAGGAATTACCGACTCCTTCGCCATGACTTTAAATCCTCATTGCTATCCTCTCCTTCTTATATCCAAATCCTTTGCCTTTGAGTCTTTTCCTTTAGCAATCTATCTTCTTCCTTGTTGTAGTATCCACAACCAATTAGATTTACCACTTGTTCTTCAAGGACAACTAGGTTAACAAAATCCTTTGGTGGGAAAGGAGAAGAAATATTTGGAGGAGATTTTCTTAGAAGAAGAAGAACCAAAATTGAAACTCTTTCAATTCTTTCACTTAGGAATTTCGGTTCTACCTTGCATGAAAGGAGAGAATGTCTAAAAACCATGCAAGAACCCTTTCTTACATCTCAATTTTGAAATATGCATGAATGGAAAGAGTGAGAGGCATCTAATGCATCACTTCTTACATTAATCACTCATCAAATAGCCAATAAATGAGACTTACTTCATTTATCTTTAAAATGGCTATTTGAAAAGACCATAACCTATAATTGAATACCCATTTCGGTTTTGGCAAGAAGAAAGAAGGAAGATGGTCCATCTAATGCACATCTTTCATCTTTAATCTAATGAATGCAAATAGGTTACATCCCAACATTAAAAGCCAACCATTAAACCATTTAATGGTAAGTTCATAACTCCATTTAATAATGATGAACCATAATAAAGACCATCTTTATTTAGTATTTTAATGTCAAATGTGTGGTTACACATCTAACCTAACACAATTTCGAAATTACTTCTTCTCTATTTAAAAAAAAATTGTTTTAATATAATTAATCTAATCAATTACATTAAACCAAAACAAGCCCATTTCTAAATGAACATATGGGCTTCCAATTAACCATTAATTAGTATAAGCCCATAATTCAATTATGGACTTCTAAAGCCTCCAAACTACTTCTTACTTAGCTTGATAACCTTCCTTAAAGCCAAGTGGGGAATCTTTTTAGACTTTGATAATTCAAGCTCCAATAATTCAGAAATAATTCAATCTCATTGGAATTAATTCTAGTTTATTAACTAAATGTCATTCCACTAAAGACAATTAGTTGAACTCTTGAATTATTAAATATTATGAGAATATGTCCAATTGCAAACCCTATTTAGAACCTTATTATAGCCATCCGCACAACAAAGGGTGAAATTACCGTTTTGCCCTTATGTTGGTTTTTCCTTCTAGATCTCTCATTTTACTTTATATGGTGATTAACACATAAGATCTCATCTTAGTGTTAAGACTTGATGGGTAGCTAGTCCATCAAACTATCTGGCGCCAGCTTAATTACCAAATCTCCTTAAAACATCTGAAGAGATGATAACACTATAAACTCTTTATTTGAGTGAATATTCTCGATACATGTTTCAATTAATAATTCCAACATGCGAACCTTTGGATTAATACCTGTAAAAATCCATTCCATCATATCAAGAATTATAATGAAACACATATGAGTTCACCACTCATCAAGATTGTGGTTCATAATAAGCGAATGCTTAAATTGTATGTTTTAAGATTAAAGTAACGTCCCACTTTATTCTTGAAAACATACTTGATTCCAAATTCATTTAATAGTTCCATTATCGATAGTCTACTACTATCATGATATGAAACTCATCATTCACTTTAAGTAAACTCCTTTACTTATATGGAGATAAATCGCAACACTATAGTCTAAACCAAAATCAAACGACTAACTTGATTATTCAACTGTGAATCAATTAATTGATTCTAATAATATACATGTTTCCCATACATCTCTATGTATATGTATATTACTTACAAATGAATCTTGGTACCTTATGACCAGATATATAATGCTCATACAGATAAAACCAAACTCTTTTGTTTTATTAATAATAAATATTTTCATTACAAAATCATGGCGAAGAAAATAAAGTTACATGTAAATACACTTTTTCCAGTGGCACTATATTTACATAACTCAACAATCTCCCACTTGCCCTAAAGCAAGTTTGACATATCCTTCATTCCCATCCCTTCTAGGTGACCCTCAAAGCTCTTTTGAGTCAATGTCTTTGTGAACGGATCAGCAAGGTTTTGCTCATAGAATCTTTACCACATCCACTTCTCCACGTTGTATTATCTCCCTTATGAGATGATACTTTACGCTCAATGTGTTTGGCGCCTTTGTAGTTCTCGAGGTTCTTTAGAATTAGCCACGCCCCACTTATTATCACAATAAAGTGTAATGGCTTTTTCGCCTCTGGAACTACCTCCAAATCATTTAGGAACTTCCTGAGCCAGATCGCTTCCTTTCACGCTTCACAAGCAAGAACATACTCAACCTCCATAGTCGAATCAAGAATACAAGATTGCTTGACACTCCTCCAAACTATGGCTCCACCTCCTAAAGTAAATATAGAACCGTAAGTTGATTTCCTTGAATCAACATCTGATTGGAAATCGAATCAGATATCCCGCTCGGAATAAGATTACTTCCAGAGTAAACAAGCATTAAGTTCTTCGTCTCATTTAACATACTTAAGTATACACTTAACCGCAGTCCAATGTTCCATTCTGGATTGGACTGAAATCGCTACTATCCCCATCAAGGTAATGATATCCGTCTAGTGCACACATTGCATACATCAAACTACCAACTTGCCAAGCATATGGAATGTTACGTATCGTTCAACCTCCTCTTGGGTTTTAGGTGCTTGTTCTTTTGAAAGTTTGATTCCATGTCTAGTAGAGTGAAATCCTCTTGGAATCTTGCATGGCGAACTTATTGAGCATATTCTCAATGTAGGTTAGTTGAGACAAAACTATCTTCTTGTTCTTCGATCCCTTATAAGTTTGATCCCTAGAACATAGGTAGCCTCTCCCAAATCCTTCATTGAAAACTGCTTATTCAGCCATCCTTAATCGCAGATAACATTCCCACATCATTCCCAATGAGCGTAATGTCATCAACATACGTGATTAGGAAAGTAACCTTACCTTTTTGTATTCTTTTGTAAACACAAGGCTCATCTAGGTTTTGTATGAACCCATAGGTTTTGATAGCTTTATCAAACCTAATGTTCCAAGACCTAGATGCTTGCTTAAGTCCATAAATGGACCTTTGCAACTTGCAAACCTTATGCTCATTATCTAGCTCAATGAATCCTTCGGTTGGGCTATATAAATGGTCTCCTCAAGATCTCCATTCGAAATGCGGTCTTGACATCCATTTGCCATATTTCATAATCGAAATAGGTCGCTATGGCCAAAAGAATCTGATAGACTTAAGCATGGCAACCGGAGAAAAGTCTCCTCGTAGTCTATACCCTCCTTTTGAGTATAGCCTTTAGCTACCAATCTAGCTTTAAAGGTCTCTACCTTCCATCCGATCCCTTTTCCTTTTGTAGATCCATTTACACCCTATGGTTTTAGACACGGTGGTAGATCTACAAGGACCTGAACTTCATTAGTATACATAGAATCTATTTCGATTCCATTGCCTTGAGCCATTTTCCCGCACCAACATCATTAATAGCTGTGTATATGTAACGGATCTGTTTCTTCTTGGTCGAGATGGCAATTAAGCCTTTTCCTAAACCCGGATACCTATTCGGTTGTCTCACAACCCTCCCACTACGTCTAGGCACATCTTGATGTTCAGGTTGCACTTCGATTCAACTCTCGAAGCCATTTCGACATCTTGTTCTCGTCATATCCAAAACAACTCTTGGTTTGGATGAAATTGCTAACTCCTTTAGTACTACTTCACTTCTTCCTTTGTGATTTCTCACAAACTCTTCCTCTAAGAAGTTTGCATTTGTCGACACAAATACCTTCCTATCATGAGGACTGTAAAATAGTACTTTTCGAGTTCAGTAGGATATCCTACAAACAAACATACTTCGACCTTGGTTCTATCTTTGTGGATTCAGGCTTTAGAACATGGGCTGGATAGCCCCAGTCCTCAAGTGCCTCAATGAAGGCACTCGGCCATCCACAACTCCCTAGGTGTTTTAGGCACCGATTTGGATGGAGCAAAGTTAAGAAGATATGTTCTTGGTTGTATGGCATATCCCGTAACGATTCTCGAAGGTTAGAATAGACATCATTGATCTTACCATTTCCAATAGAGTTCTATTTCTCCTCTGCTACACCATTCTATTGAGGTGTATGAGGAGCTGACAAATTGGAAACAATTCCATTGTCAATTAAATATTGCTGGAACTCTCCAGATAAATACTCACCACCTCGATCTGATCGAAGCTCTTTTAATGGCTTGACAAGTTGCTTCTCAGCTTCAGTTTTGAATTCTTTGAACTTTTCAAAGGATTCACTCTTTTTATGCATCAAATACAAATAGCCATGTCTTGAGTAATCATCTATAAAAGTTATGAAATATTCATAACCTCCTCTAGCTTGTACATTCATGGGCCCACACACATCAATATGTACCATGTCCAATGTGGATTCAAATCTGTTTCCTTTAGAAGGAAATGAGGTTTTTGTCATTTTTCCTTCAATACAAGATTCACAGGTGGGTTATGGATCACTATCCAAGCCCATAAGGATCCCATCCTTTACTAGCCTATCAGGTCTTTTCTGATTGATATGACCCTTCCTTAGATGCCACAGATACTTTGAATTAATGCTAGAGATATTGGATTGTCTTTGTTTTATCAATTCTATGGTATTTAGTGAGCCTTTCATAGGTTCTATAAAAAACAATCCCTGTTTAATTATCGCTTCATAAATAAAATCCTTATTCTCATATATTGAAACGACCTTTTCAAAATATAAGGAATAGCCAGATTTTATTAGACAAAAAACAAAAATCATGTTCCTTACAATCATTGGCATGTAATAAACATCTTCCAAATATAACCTATGACCACTGGAAAGTCCAAGATAACTACTCCCACCGATTCTCGCTGAAACATAGGAACCATCTCGCTATCTTAACTTGAAACCGGCCTTAGAAGTCTTTTCCTTCTTGAAACCCCGCAAAGAATTACAAACATGGTTAGTGGCTCCTGAATCTAATATCCAAGAAGTAGATAAATCTGCACATTTCTAGTTCCTAACAAACTTAGGAAGCCCATACCTTGTTTGCTTTGAGGGACTCTAGGTAGATCGATGCTTTTTTCCAAAGGCCCATCTCATCACAAAGGAAAACACTTTCCTTTGATGTTCTCTTTGGCCTCCTTTTCATGGGTTCACCTTGACCCTATTTGGGCCTTCTTTTCATCGGACCCTTCTTCTTTCCTCGCCCTTACCTTGGCTTAGAAGAAGAAGCTACATTAGCTTCGCCCATGAGCCTTAATATTCAATATTTCCTCCGTGCTTCTAGAGGGTATTCATCAACTCACCAAGGTGTAATCCTTGCGTTGAGCTCATAGTCCAACTTAAACTGCTGAAAAGAAGAGTTTAAGCTATTGATGATCATAATCATCTGCGTGTCCGCATCCATATCCACCCTAAGCATCTCACCAAGGACCACAGAGATTACCTTCGTCATATAATCCCGCACCTTCACCAGTTTTCGCATCGAGATTATGAAAGGTTTGGATAGCTTTCACTCTTGCGGACCTAGTCCTCACACCAAACATCTCATGTAGGTGATGGACCATTGCACTAGCATTTTCATACAAGCAATTTGCTTTTGCAACATGCCACGACGAAGCTTAATATAACACTTAGTAGTCTTGTCGAGATTCTCGCCAACGCCATGTTGTTGGACTTGCTCGGAGTTGCATCTCCACATAGAGGTGTAGGCTCATTTTCAGCTAACACCCATGAAATACGCTCATATCAAGAACAATGTCAAGGTTACGCCTCCATTCATTAAACTTGTCTCCATTTTCCAATTTGTTATTAGTCAAGAGCAGGTGAGTGGATTCATTTTGTGGTTGATTATGTCTCTAAAATATAAATTATTAAAACATGAGCATACTAGTCAACAATTTATGGAACTTTGTATAAAATCATGATGCATGTATGCATGATGATAGATTTAACAAAACTTAAAATTAAAACATTATCTGACGGTTATTTTTCTTATCTATAACAGATTAAGTGACGGTGGGCCATCTTATCTATTAAAAGAAAACCGACCCTCCCACTCAAAAAACTACCAAGCATCTCATGCTCAATTTTTAAGAAGCGCCTTAATTTGGTCCATACTTTTACCAATGAGCTACGGTGGGCGCTTATTGATAAAAATGTTGAGTGTATAACCATTTGATTCATTCACTAAAGATACCTACAAATCATGCCTCTGGGAGGTCACATTTGCTATCATTATGGACTTATCCTTATGAGACCCAAACCATGCAAGATCTAGGATCCATGCCCTCCGATGGGGAGTAACACTTCACCACATGCAAACGGGCCATCATTTGGAGACCGTGGACTCTCACAGAGCATCCTCTCCCACTCAATCTTTTGGGCTTTAAGTTTTAAATAACATCTTGTCTAGATGCAATTTATTATCCATCTTATATTGTTTCATTATATATCTCATACATAATGAATGCCGCAAGGCCTAGGGTCGCAATTTTCTAAATGACATGCAATCACATAATATCACATATTACAAACATTCATTTCTCCATTCATCACATGAACTAATAAAGCCACTTTTGATTGTCCATCCTAGAAACATAATATAATTACAAGCCTTTTAGGCCCAAAATATGCTTCTTCATCTTGGATCTTTTGCTTCGAACTCTTCGCTAACATGATTCGGCCCATATCAAGAATTATAATGAAACACATATGAGTAATAATTCCAACATGCAGACACTGGATTAATACCCTGTAAAAATCCATTCCGATCATATCAAGAATTATAATGAAACACATATGAGTTCACCACTCATCAAGATTGTGGTTCATAATAAGCGAATGCTTAAGTTGTATGTTTTAAGATTAAAGTAACGGCCCACTTTATTCTTGAAAACATACTTGATTCCAGATTTATTTAATAGTGCCATTATCGATAGTCTACTACTATCATGATATGAAACTCATCATTCCCTTTAAGTAAACTCCTTTACTTATATGGAGATAAATCGCAACACTACAGTCTAAACCATAATCAAACGACCAACTTGATTATTCAACTGTGAATCAATTAATTGATTCTAATAATATACATGTTTCCCATACATCTCTATGTATATGTATATTACTTACAAATGAATCTTGGTATCTTATGACCAGATATATAATGCTCATACAGATAAAACCAAACTCTTTTGTTTTATTAATAATAAATATTTTCATTACAAAATCAGAATCAAGAAGATAGTTACATGTAAATACACTTGCTTTCCAGGCACTATATTTACATAACTCCAACACATCCACGATCGCATTACATACTATTATGAATGATTATATTCTGCTATGTGATTTGCATTCATGATTATTAACAAGGTTTTCACAAAAGGGTGTTGTCCTTTCACGAATACAAGTACATGAAATCATGTTTTACGAATATATGACAAGCAAGTTTACAAGCAAGTGCCAGTTTGGCAAACAAGTTTATAAGAACATGAATCATGCATATTTATGTGGGTTTGCGGTATCCCTCATGAATAGTCAAGTGCACATTGACTCACGAAAAGGCTTCTCCCGCCTGCCCGCAAATGGCACAAGTTTTCTCACAAGGATTCCCTCACGAAACTACGTCTACACAGAATCATTCCGATGGGAATGTGACATCATGAATCAGGGACTAACCCAAACCATCATGTTATGTTATGTTATGTGATTATGATCGGTTATTATGTTTCATGCATCATGAATTGTTCAAGAATCAAGCATTTTTCAAGACAATGACTCATGTATGCTCAATTGTTATGATTTCAACAAGTACCACGACAATGAGTTATTTTTGTATATTTTTGCTTATTTCTATATTATGAATATGTTCCATCGAGCTTTATAGCTCACCCTCTATCTCCCCATTCAGTGATGAGCAAGAGACCGAGTGAGTCACGAGTTATGGCAAAGACTCCTTTTTGTTTTGTTTATGTATTTGCAAGTTTTACTCTTGAAAGTCAAGGCTTTAGTTACATTTCAAGTTTTATTGGTTCAAGGTATTTTGTATTTTGGCTCTTGAACTCAAAGAGTGTAATTTGGTTTGCAATGTTATTAAAGCTTTGTAAAACTCATCTTTTGGATATTAGTGATTTATGGATGTGTTTGTGTCACATAAATGAAAGCAAGTTTTCAAGTGTGTTCTTAGTGGGCCTATTGAGCTACCAAGAATTGTTTTATATATATTTCACCTCACGCATCAAGCACCACGCTCTCATGTCCGATGTTGGGCTCCGAAAACAGGGTCCAACATTGTCTTGAATTGATTAAGGAAAGTAATGATATATAGATGAATGACGAGATTTAAAGTGTACAAGCCAAGGTGAAAGAAATAAAAATTTTCTATGAATTTCAGAGGTCAAAGTTGGACTTGAAATGATAGTCAAATAAAGGTGATATGAGTTATGACTCATTATAAGAATATGTTGGTGGAATTGCGATCGAAAATTTTAGGTTGATTATGGATCGATAAGTCTGAATTGATGGTGAAAATACGTATGTATGACGATATAGTGGTAATTGGAAGATGGGGTCAAGATGGTGAGAATTGTGAAAGTTATCATGGTTAAGTTAATTTGTTATTTTGTGAGCACATATTTAATAATGGGATCACCATGACAAATGTGAGAATCGAGCATGTAAGAATTATATGTGTGGAGATGATATAGGAAGTAATTTATGATATATGAATAATTGATAGTCATGGTTCCCATAACTCAAGGTCTACGATGAATTAGAGTAATGCATGAAAGTGCTTATAGTGATGGATCGAAGATAGATTGAGAGTGTTAAAGATGTTATTGTGTGTGATGAATTCGAGGAAAAAGAAGAAAAATTTTTTCCTAAATAAAATGAGCTTAAGATATTTTAAGCATGAGTTATTAATTAGTGAATTGTCTTAAATACATCTCTAGATGAGATGTAATGATCATGAATAGTTAAAAGTGACCTTTTTGGGGTATTAAGAATGTTTGATAAGCAATGATGGGAATAGTTGATTGATAAGGATTAGATGAAAGATATAGTTGATCGTAGCAAGAAATCTTCTTTGGCAGAAGAAGTTCACCGAATAAAGTTAAGTTGACCAAATGGTTTACTTTTAAGAATGAATGAAAATGAAATAAATTAAAGCTCTATTCCTAATGAAGACTTATGCATAAGATATAAAATGTGCTACTAAGAGTGTATGCATTTTGTTTGAGGTAAAGTATCCAACTATGTGATTGGATTCTTGAATCTGGGGCAACACTACCTAATGTGAATTGAACTTAGGTCGCATTATATTATGTGAAACTATGTTCTAGGAATACAAATTGATTTGATGAGTAGGTTGCCAACACAGGAAGATTACTTTTGTGAATAAATTGAAATGAGTGGAGACACTAGTAAGAATGGTTTGACATTATAATAAGCCAATGTGAAATAAGAGGAAATCGTACAAATGGAAAAATAATTCGAGTAAATAAGTCAATTGGGAAATTAACAAAAATATGAGATAATATTATGTCATTGAGGAATCAAGTGCGTAAATTACAAGAACAAATCATGGGAACATAGAGTTTTAGCAATATTTGTTAGAGTTAACCACACCCCTGAAAGTGTCATGATATTGAAGAATAAGGAGATCCAATTTTGTTTGATCAATTAGTGGTTGTGATCATATCTTGAATGTATTTGAAGAGTTGAAAAGAATATTTTGATTACTTAAGAAAGTCTGTGGTTTCGAATATATGTATGAAATTCTGTCTGTGCATTAAAGTGAAAGATATGTATAGCATAATTTGTTATTCGATGCATATCATATAATGCATGTTTTGATAAAGGTGTTGTCATCGGAGTAGCCAGTCTAAAAGGGGTTTAAGCTCAGAATTCTGCACGTAGAGCTTTGCTCCGTGATTTTTGTTTCTAACTGAGCCTAATGACCAGTACCTTTATTTGTATCGGAAAGGCACTTGATCACAACAAATAGTATCTAATTTGGAGATTTTGTATTATGCAATGAGGTTCCCCATCAGAAATTAAGATGCACTGTGTTGCAGCATACCAAACTGATTTTTGTATGCATAGAGACAATTAGTCTCTTGAGTTGAATGTTTGATATATGATTTGAAATTTGTTGAAATAGCCATTTCTTTGAAAGCTTGGAGACACTATTGGTTTAGTGAAACATTTTGAATTTATATTCAGATAAATAAAGTTTGAGGTACTTATTGAGTTTGAAATAATTTTTGTACGAGAGTGTGACAATAGACAGAAGTATTGAAGGACTATAGGTATTCAAATGAATACTAATTTGGTAAAACTAGTGTACATATTTGTTGCTTGACCAGAAAATTCAATAAAGGAATAGTACAAATTCAGATATTATGGTTACTAAATCTAGTGCAATGAAGAGCATAGAATATTGAGTTAACTTTTGGGCAAATAAAAGTACTATTAGCAAACGAAGGTAAAATTAGTTTTGCATGAGCAGATTAGCAAAGCCTAACTTGAGGATTCAGAAATAATGAATTTTATTGAGAAAATTGGAAGTCGATAATGAATATGAATATTGAGTTGAACAGGAAAAGAGTACCTTGTGATTGTAATATGAAGTTTGTGTGCACAATAAAGATTATTGAGTAAAAGATTGTCATGGATGGCACAAATAACAACCTATGCTATACATCCTAGTAGGAATTCGATGAAATAATGTTTAAAGTGACTACATGTAATTGTGCCAACAGTCTTAACTATTAGGGATACGTCTCCTAAAAGTTTATAGTTTGGAGTTCATATAAAATGAGGTCAATGTTTAGTTTTAATTGACTTGAAGAATAACATTCAATATCATTGTGATATCATTCGAAGCTTATATAAGATGTTACATGACAGAATGAGTCGACCACCTTTATATTTGGGTGAATAAGGCCTAAAAATAGTTTAAGGCCAGAAGTGATAGGAGACATTTATGATAAGTGAAATTTATGTGTATTAGAATTAAGTGACTCAAGAAAGAAGAATGAATTAGGAAAAGCAACACCGAAGATTTTTAAATAAAATAAGATAGAGACATGAGTTAAGTGTATTAACACTAAAGAGATGAATTGGTTCTGAGAGTATCACCTTGCTAAGGTGTACTTAGGTTAGGAAAAGGGTGAGTTAAGCTCGACATAAAATTACCCATATGAAAATTTTGTAAGAAAAGGACCATTAACATGATTTTGTAACACCGACAAGATGTCTTATATACTTTAAGTATGATATGTGAGTGTGATAAGAAACAGTGATATGATCTGACCTAGATGTAATGTCAGAACTAGAAGTGAAAATTTTAAAGTATCCAAAATTTATTGAGGAGACAGACAAGGTTGTGTGATATCTGAATAAGTAACGAGAAAATCGATTGATTCCATTGACTATAGTTAAGTAAAAGAAATTATTCGAGTGATAATGCCAAATGGGAAATAGTAGAGAATATGATGAAAACATACCCCTACCTATTTGATCAATCAGGTAAGAATTTCGAGGACGAAATTTTTGTTAGGAGGGGAGAGTTGTGACATCCCCTTACCTATGTGAGGGATAAAATTATGACTTACGAGAATTATTGAGAAATTAGAAAGTGCAATTCATGTTTATGCTAAATTTGATATGCACAATTTTTGCACATTAATATGATTGTACATGCATTCATGACATTTTTCAGGTATAATTGAGTTGTTAATGCGATTAAAATGTGATTTGGCAATTTTGGTCTATTTAGAATATTTCGAAATTTTTGTTGAATTTTTATAAAAATATTAAAATTTGGACCAATCCTATTGAGACATGTGGACTGATCATTTAGTGACAAATGACCTCCATGCAAAGGTGACATATGGCAGTATGGAATAGCGACATGTGTAGGACGTGCAATGTAAGCACGTAGTGTATAGACTTCGGTATAGGTCATTCCTCCGTTGTTTTCTCTTCACCGAATGCATTGTTGAAAAATCTTCTTCTGGTTTTACCAAACGCCGATCATCAGTCGTTATTGTTGTGTCAGTGATTCACTCTCACTGTTGGGAAATATTGCTTAAGCAAGTAAGTTTACGGTATATATATATATACATGCATGTGAAGTTACACAGTGTAGTCTCAGTGAATGCATAGATTAGAGGATTGTTTTGAGAATAAGAATTGTTTAATATGGTGTTCAATTAACTCTAGATTGAATGATGCGTATATACCCTGTTCGGGTTAGAGAAAATCGAAATGGGTGTGCATGCATTTTGTTAGAAGTGAAGTTGCATGTCTGAGGGTCGGATTTTGATGTTTTAAATGAATCTTGAATTTGATCTTATGTAAATGATTCGAACTGGATTAGGAGTTAATTGGAGTGAATTTTTAGAGATTATTTTGTGTATAGAAGTGAAAATTTTGGAAAAAGAAATCGAGGAAGATGAGTTTCAGAACCAGACGTCACGACGTGTTCTTTTGTACGTCGCGACGTGTAGCTTATTTTGTTTATTCGTCGAGACGTCCATTTTTATCCTCGCTGCAGCTCATTCCTCTTTGTACGTCGTGACGTATGAGACCCCCCTTGAGTTCGTCGTGGCAAACATTGAAAAAATTCTGAGAAAATTGATTTTTTTGGGCTGTACGTCGAGACTTCATCTTTTCTCCACGTTTCGACGAGCACCCCTCCTTCGACTGCTCGAACATCCTTTCATATTTTGACCATAACTTTCTCTATACTGATCCAAATTGGGTGATGTTTGATTTTCTGTAAACGAGAGACATAGGGCCACAACTTGTATGAAGAAATGAAGTTTTAATTCTGCCTCTAAGAGTTTCAGGTTTTGGTTGGAAATTGAGGTATGAATTTTGTTGGAACTTATGAACCGTCTAGAATATTTTGAGGATATCTCTTGGTATACTGATCCAAATTAAATGCTTTTTGTGTATTTAGAAAGCTAAGAAATGGGAGAACAACTTTTCAAAAGAAAGTTTTGTCTAATTTGGTCATTTACCTTATGTGATTTAGTATGGAAAGTTGACCCGAATATGTTTTATAGGAAAAATCTGAAGTGGCCAATGAAGCTATGAAATTATTTGACATTTGTTTGATCCAATTCAATTATATAAATACATGGTATTAATGAGGGCCTTGATTCCTAAATGATTTTTGTTAAGGATCACATTATTGTACCCCAGAATTGTCAATGAATATGCATTGTGCATACATTCTCTACATTGATATTTTTATGAAAGAACATTTGTGCAATTGTGCAAAGTGTGATATTTGTGAATGTGTTTTGCCTATTTTAGAGGAGCATATCGGAAGCCAATCAGACATTGCCGGACCATCTAGGCAATAGCTTATTGGAGCGTACTACGAGTCAAGCTAGATGATTTCCTAGGATTGATTGATTTGATTTGTTTACAACTTCCCATATTATTAAATTGCTTGCGATTTGTTTATGAATTCCGGACTTTAATTGTCCGAGGAGATCAATTTTTGGGAATGTATTGGAAGTGCTTTGATTGTGGCTTTGTGTGCTCTGAAATTCTGAATATTATGTGAATTATCAATGGAAGTTGAATGCCGGACTTAGGTCCGATGATTATGAGTTTTGTATAAGCACCATATGTGATTGCTATGTAAGCCATATTCAGTTTTGATGCATTGGAAGTGTGCTGAATTGATGTGGAATCCTTTATGATATGTGAATTCTCAACGGATTTTGAATGCCGGACTTAGGTCTGATGATTATGAGTTTCTGACTGAATATCATATGTGATTGTCTAATATGACATAATCAGTATTTGATGCATTTCATAAATGCATGCGCAGATGAAGGCGTTGTGACTTGAGTTGCCAGTATGAAGCGCTTCCACGTAGAGCTTTGCTCTGTGATATCTGTATGTGCACGTAGAGCTATGCTCTGTGATTCTATTCTGACTGAGCCCTATGGGCCAATATTTGTATAAGTATGTGATAGGCACTCAGTCACAACAATAAGAACGAATGCGAGCCTCATGCATATAACATTCATATAAGACTAAAACTCCTTGAATGATTTGCAAAGCTGAAGTGAGTGATACATTGATATGAACCGTTGCTATACTTGGCTACGTAAATTGAATGATCACATGAGATGCCATGTTATGTGAATATCATAAATAGTTATATGTTCTGATTGAATATATGTGATATATGTGATGTTTGTTTGTAATCCGGTGAATTCATGAATGATGGTTCACTCACTGAGTTGCAAAACTCATAAAAAAATTACAATGTGGCTTTTCAGGTTCTGAGGAATTATTTCAGCTAGGCTAAATGGAGTATAGCCACTGAGGTCTGATATGGATTTAGGGGTTGACATCAGTTTGTACCTGCACATGTCTTCATTGACTTTATTTTTGAATTATGTTCTACAAGAATTGTACAAAGTGTATGTAAACGATTTGGTAATGAAATGACTTTATGGTTTCAAGTGTTTTGTATCTGAAATGGGCCCAAATTTAAGGTTAAATACTAATGTTTGTAAAGATAGTAGCTTGGAAATGGAAATGTTTTCAAATGTCATGGGCCCAATTTGATTAGATTTTTTTCGTTTGCATGTTCCTTATTTTTAAAGAAACAAAAGTTTTGTAATGAATTTTGACTAAATGATCGTTTAAGATGCCACTTGCAAAGGGCGACTCGGATATCACCATGGATTTCGGCTACGTGTCTTATGAGAGTGGGGTGCTACAGTTTAGGATATTATCTATTTGATAGAGATTGTTCTTTGATTTCCAAATTCACTAAAGATGGAAAAGTTGCTAAATGTGCTAAGTGTTTGAAAGATGGTCATATAGAAATTGCATGCAAGAGTATTAGGAGATGTATCAATGTTAAGAAAATTTGGGTTGAAAAAGGTACCATACCTCCTAATGTGGTTTACATGACTAACCAAAATGGACCCAAAATGGCTTGGGTACCTATAAGAAGAAAGAATGTTTATGTTGTAGGTACAAGCAAGGAATGAAAATTCATCAAGCACATGGTACATTGATAGTGGATGTTCAAGGCATATGAGCGGAGACAAGAGCCTATTTGTAGAATTTAGACCAAAGAATCAAGGATATGTCACATTTGGAGACAACAACAAAGGTAAAGTCATTGGTATTGGTAAAGTGGGTAAGGAACCTTTGCCTACCATTGACAATGTCTTGCTTGTTGATGGCTTGAGACATAATTTGCTTAGTGTTTCAATCAGGTGATATGAATTTTAATGTGACATTTGAATCATCTCATTGCATGGTCAAGAAGGATGAAAATGTTGCATTCATCGGTTTGAGACATGGTAATACGATATTGTTGATTTGTTTGATGATAGTTCTTTAATGAAAATGTTTGGTGACATTAGAAGAAAATGCATTTTATGGCATAGAAAGTTGGGACACGCACCATTGCCTTTAATTTCTAAGCTTTCTAAAATGATATAGTGAGAGGTTTGCCTAAGATCAAATTTGTTAAAGATCACCTATGTGAATCTTGCTTGAAAGGCAAACATGTTAGGAATCGCTCAAACCAAAGAAAGAAATTTGTACATCTCGCATTCTTGAACTTGTTCATATGGACTTGATTGGACCATCTAGGCATGCTAGTCTAAGTGGAAAATTATATGTTCTTGTAATTGTTGATGATTTTTTTAGATTTACTTGGGTGAGATTTCTTATAAATAAAAGTGATGCCTTTAACGAGTTAACTAAGTGGTGTAGGTTGGTTCAAAATGAAAAGAATTTGACAATTGTTGCAATAAGGACCAATCACGGAGGTGAATTTGAGTGTGAACCATTCGAGAGGCTTTGTGACAAATATGGAATGGAGCACAACTTCTCAACACCTAGAACACCACAACAAAATGGTGTTGTAGAAAGGAAGAATCCTCACTTGAAGAAATGAGTAGAACGATGCTGAATGAATACAATCTTACTAAAGCATTTTGGGCGGAAGCAATCAATACCGCATGCTATATTATCAACAGGGTACATCTCAGATGAGCCAAAAACAAGACACCATACAAGTTATGGAAAGGTAAGAAACACAACATTTCATATTTTCACCCATTCGGTTGCAAAGTTTTTATTCATAATAATGGAAAGAATAACTTAGGAAAATTTGATTCAAAATCTGATGTTGGTGTATTTCTTGGTTATTCTCTAACTAGTAAGGCTTTTAGAGTTTATAATAATAAAACTAAGCGTGTTGAAGAAAGTATTCATGTTAAATTTGATGATATGATTTCACCCCCGAGAAAGATTTGTTTTGATGATGATGCAGGAAATTTAGGAAATGGAGTTGAAGAAGTGGAATCCAAGATTTAAGAATTAAAGCTAAATGAGGAAGATCATGTACCAAGCACCAAAACTTAGGAAAGAGCAAAGAATCATCCTATGGAACAAATTATTGGCAGCTTGGATGATGGTTTGGGAACCAAAAGAAATGTTTATGAACACATGAACAATTCAGCCTTCATCTCATTAATGGAACCCAAGAATATAAAAGAGGCTCTTGAAGATGAAAATTGGCTATTAGCTATGCAAGAAGAGCTTAATCAATTCAAGAAGAATAATGTATGGGATTTGGTAGCTCTACCAAAAGACAAAACCATCATTGGAGTCAAGTGGGTAAATAGAATAAAATATGATTAGAATGGTGAAGCAATCAAGAATAAATCAAGGTTAGTAGCTCAAGGATTTTATCAAGAAGAAGGCCTTGATTATAATGAGACATGAACTCCTGTGGCTCGATTGGAGGCAATTAGATTATTATGTTCTTTTGCGTCACATAAAAGGATCAAATTAAATCAAATGGACGTAAAGAGTGCGTTTCTAAATGGATACATTCAAGAGGAAGTTTATGTCAAACAACCATCGGGTTTTGAAGATCATGAACATCCGGATTATGTCTACAAACTCATGAAGGCACTCTATGGGTTAAAACAAGCACCTAGAGCATGCTATGAAAGGTTAAGTACTTTTCTAACTCAACATGGGTATATTCGTGGTAAGATTGATAATACGTTGTTTGTTAAACATGTTGATCAAGATATGATAATTTGTCAAATATATGTTGATGATATTGTATTTAGTGCTACTAATGAATTTTTATGCAAAGAATTTAGTGATTTAATGCAAAGTGAATTTGAAATGAGCATGATGGGAGAACACAAGCTCTTTCTTGGGTTGCAAATCAAGCAACACAAAGATGGTATCTTCATTCACTAATCAAAATATACCAAGGAGCTTCTAAAGAAGTTCAAAATGGAAGGATGTAAAGTAGCAGCAACACCAATGGCAACAAATGTGGTCTTGGAAAAATATGAACATGAGGAAGATGTTGATCAAAAATTCTATAGAGGTATGATCGGCTCCCTTTTGTATATAACTATTTCTTGTGTGCTAGATTTCAATCTTGTCATAAAACTTCTCATTTGAGTGCATGCAAAAGAATTTTTAGATATCTGAGTAGAACTGTTCATCATTTCTTTGGATCATCCTTGATCTCTTGGGCTAGTAAAAAGCAAGTTAGTGTAGCTATTTCCACTGCTGAATCTGAATATGTAGCAGCTGGTAGTGCATGTGCCCAAGTTCTTTGGATTAAACATCAATTGCTTGACTATGGTATTGTGGTTAAAAATAATCCTATTTATTGTGATAATACCAGTGCAATTGTTTGAGTAAAAATCCAATTTTGCATAGTAGAATGAAGCATATAGAAATTAGACATCATTTTATACGTGATCATTATTTGAAAGGTGACATTTGTTTGAAGCATGTTTCATCTAGTGACCAATTAGCTAATATATTTACTAAACCACTTAAGGAAGATGTGTTTGTGAACATCAAATTGAAACTTGGTATGTGTGATTTAAATTCCTTTGGTTGATTTTAAATTTCTGCATACATTAGAACAGTAAAATGGTCAAAATATTAGGCAAATATGCAATTCCATCATAAGAACACATCATCATGATCTACACTTAGGCTAAGTAGAGGAATTATTTGAGCTGTTATGCTTTATTATAGTTATAGTTGACTAACAGTCAACGACCAGTCGACTAATACACCTATTTTTTTTAAACCAGTCGACTAACTCAACACGACCAGTCGATTAGTTTTCTATCAGATAACCCCACCTTTCCTTTTATTTTTGCTAGTTGACTAACCCCATCCTAGTCAACTATAAGTCATCTGGATCCCCTTTAAAAGCTCATTTTCCCCAAAACCTTCGAAAAGGCTATCTCCCTCTCCTTTGAAAATTTTCCCTCCTAGTTGATTGCTCTTTCCTGTTTTTCTCAAAAACTCCATACCTACTGTCAATCGATTCTCACAAACACCAAACCCTTTGATAAATTCTTCAAATCCTCCTCCTTCTCTTAAAATCCCCTTTCTACTCTCCTAAACCCTAACATTCGAAATTTTCTTCTATCTTTCTTAAATTTGTCAATTTCTCACGATGGCTCTAAGGAAATCTACTAGAAAAGGGAAGAAGACAGCCACTCCTCCACGAGGTCCAAGAGTACGTGGGTCTTCTTCAAGAGAAGGTGGTGATAGAGAAAATGAAGAAGTTGAAGCAAGGTTCATTTCATGTGAAGCTCAAACCCTCTATTACTCGGTGCTTAAAACAGAGGTATTAATACCATCTATGAGATTTGATTGGGTTGAGTTAGAGCATAGTGAATACACGGATTTATTTTCTGAAATCACAAGTTATGGACTGCGTTATTTCTTGGGGTATACTGATAACATTTATGAGGACATGGTGAGGGAATTTTATGCAAATCTTGTGGTAATTCGGAGTAATGTGGATATTGGTACACACTTGAAATTTGATATTCAAGGCAAAGAAATGTTTATTTGTGAAGATTATTTATCAAAAGGGTTTCAATTGCCTACTGGTGGAGTTAGGCCTAGTGCTTCTTTGTTAGATTTGGATATTTTAAGACATGAAAATGGTGACACAGATGAAGAGGCTAAGGAAAATTTTGGTTACACTGAAGCAAAGGGTGATGATCTACTTGCTCGATTATGTTCCGACCATTCGCCACCTTTTGAGGCAATGGACTTGCCCTTAAACTATAGACTCTTACATTATGCTATAAATCGTGTGGTATATCCAAAGAAGGCAAGCAATAATAACATCACCTCTTTGGATAAGGAGATACTGTGGCACTTGGAAGAAGGAAGAAAAATAAATTTTCCAAGCTTGATTATACAGATGATGAGAAAGAAGGCCAATTTACTCAGGGGTGAGCTGAAAGGAAAAACGGGCAAACATAAAGGTATGCCATATGGAGCCGTGATAACTCACATGGTCAAGCTGCAAAAATGCAACTTGAATGCCTATGACCATTACCCTATCCTCAGAGTTGGAGATTTACTTCTTATAATCTTCACAGTATGAAATTGGTCAAAATAATTGAGAGAGGTTGGGTTTATTCTTACCATGTAGAGAAGCTGAGTTTGACCTTGGAGGGTGAACAAGTGCCTAGGAGGCAACGATCTAAGAGGGCAGGTGATCACCCTAGAAGCTTCTAACCAAGTAGTGTCCGAAGGAGTGAGGTGTCTCTTGATGACCTTCGGGAGTTTAAAGACCAATTGGAAGAATTAAATGACCGGGTTGATGAACAACAAAGCATGCTTATACCCCTAGAGAAGAGTATTAAGAAAATTTTTGACAAGCTCAGTTGCAGACATGATGATTCTTCACATTGATGGTTATTGCATTTTTCCTAGACCGATATCTTATATAATGCTCTTTCTAGTGTTTGAAGTTTTTTTTTTCTATTTTTCCTTGAGTACTGTTTAAGACTTTTGGTGTTTGATGGCTTGTTTCTATGTTTAATGTGATTGCGATACTTTTTCATCTTTATATTTGTGTTTGTTCTTCATACTAATACCTATTTGTGATTCATCTATTTCCTCTTGTTGATTTGTATTAGTTGTTTTGATTATGACAAAAAGGGGGAGTAAAATTGGAATTTGGATATTCTTTAGTTACTTGATTAAGGGGGAGTTTGTTAAAATGTCTTTGATTTGAGACTATCTTGATTTCAACTTACTTTTACAAATATGATTTTACAAGGTTATAAAATTAAAAATTTTATATGATTGAGGGGGATACTTCTAACAAAAATGACAAGGTATAAAAACCTTGATCAATGGTTCCTTGTTCTCATTTCTTAAACAATTTCTAAGTGTTTTGTCATTATCAAAAAGGGGGAGATTATTGGACCAATGGTGGTGAACAAATTAAATCCCACTTACGTTTTGATAATAATAAAAAGTATAGAATTGGTTAAGAAATTATTTCAGGTGTTGTGGGTTGAAATAAATCAAGATAGCTGATAAATTATGGTGAAATCAATAAGGAAATAATTTTCAACATGCCAGAGACATTAAACATGAAGATTATAGAAGATTTGATTGAATATATTCGTTGGAGTCAGCGACAAGTCGACTAGTATTTCATAAGCCGACTAATAAATTAAAGATCATCAGATGGGGGTTGAAACAAGTCGACTAATATGTTACAAGTCGACTACAAATCAATTGAATAGGGACACTAGTCGACTATCATGGCACTAGTCGACTGATCGAAGAGCGAAGTTAAAGCCTACAGTGAAAAATGCTAATACTAGTCGACTATTACAGCTCGACTAGTCGACTATTAGGTAGAGCTAAACAAAGATGCGTCCAAATTATTCACAAATGGAAAGGAGAAAGTTAAGGAATGTATATTTGCAATCAAACAATGGCTAGTGAACTTCTCCAACGACTATAATCATCTTAGAGCCTGCAAATAAATAGAGATACATCAAGGGAATTGTATGGGATGTAAAAATCAGAGCATACTACTATAGTTCCAAAAATTTGCTCTCATACTACTCTTAGCTTGGTCTGAATTCCATTCATTTTTGTACTGAGAGTTATTGCTTTCATTTTCTATCTTGTTATTATTGTGAGTTTGAGTGATTAGTGAAAATCACTTGTGAGGTAGGATTTGTGCCGGGAAAACAAATCGATTGTAAGGGTAGCTTGAGCCGGAAATCAAGTGGTTTTGTAAGAGTTCACACTAAACTAAAAGGTGTGCAGTAAAGTGGTTTACCAAATCCTAAGTGGGAGTTTAGGTAGAGGACGTAGGTCTTAGCATTGAACCTCTATAAAAACAGTGTTTGTTCTTCTTCCTTATTCTCTGCATTTAAATTTGTTTAATTTATTATTATGTGAATTGACTTCTGATTTTATTGTAGAACTTTACAAAAAACTTTAAATATCTATTCAACCCCCTTCTAGATCGCTTACATTTTTTACACTTATGTCTCTTTGACTCTTATAAACTTTTTTCAGGAGTAAAGGTCTAAGTGTGGGGGAATTTCATTGAGCCCAAGTTTATTATGTAAATTGGCAACACTTTCACGGCCTTTACTATACTTTTTGTCTCCTAATTCTTGATTTTGTTCTTAAATTAATTCTTGAGTGTGCACTTTTATTTTATGCAATTTGATAGTCAAATTGTTACAATTCGTATTAATTGTAATTATCAATTTTTTTTAATAACAATTGATAATGCAAATTGCTAATTTCGATTGTAGGAACTTCAAGGACAAGGGAGTCAATGTTCTAAATTAAAGTCAACAGGAGACTAGAGCTTTGGGGAAAAGTTTGCTGCGGCGAGCCCATCTGTCACCACGGTGGAACATAAGAAATCCAGGCTGAGCTTTCGGGAAAAGTTCGTCACGGTGAAAATTTATTCTTTCGCCGCGGCAAAAGATCCAAAATTCACACAAAACCATTCGGGAAAAGTACACCTCAGTAAGTTTGCCTGTCGCCGTGGTGAAACGTAAAAAACCTGAACATATTTGAAAAAATCTCTCACTATTTTGACATGACCCGCCAACCCAACATTTAAAAACATGTCAAATTAGGTTATGAAAAGAAAGAATATACAAAGAGAAGAGCCGACACTTTATCTCTCTTACTCTCGACCTTCATCCATCAACCATTTTTTTATTTTTCATCTTCGTTGCTCTCATCATTTGTGCTGCTACCATAGATTCTATCGGTGTGTCTACAATTGTGAGTGCTCAAGGAGTGATGCTTGGCTAAACACCATTTCCTCTTGAAGATGTAGTGATGGCTTAAGTTCAATAAGCTTCAAAGAGGAGTAGTTCATTTATGTTTAACTTGTTGGGACCCGATCTTGAGATCAGAGCCCAACCGGAAAACAGAATCCTAAATGGAAATAGAAAGCGAGAAAAAGAGGACGAAAGCTAAAGAACGGATCTCAAAGCCAAAAGTGGGCCAAAACAAATGCAAAAAGCGAATCAGATCAAATAGCGTGCGAAACACAAATCGGATCGGAAGTCATAAAGCATAAACAAAATCAAATAGCGGAATCGAACGAACGGATTCATCGAAAACAAATCGCTTAAGAACAAAAACTTATCTCCGACATCCGAAAACAAATATTTTAGAAAAACATCGCGTTGGAAACTTAAGACGCACTCGGTCTAAACCAATCCAAAATGGTATAAATTTTTTTCTTTTTCATTTTATTCATCAATATTCAAAACCATTCCAATATCCCATTTGGAATTTATCAATTCCATAAACTCAATTCTTTTATCCTTCACAATCATACATATCTCATAATTCATCTTTTAACCAATTCTTAATTTTCTTTAAACATATCACACATTGCTATACACAATCAAGCCATAAACAAAGAGCACTTCAATATTTCAATTCCAGCAACACAATTCATCGGACCTCCTGTCCATAATTCAAACGCAAATCAAACTCATACATAACTAAAGCACTTCAATAATTCTCAAACATCAGTATCATCGGACCTCCTGTCTGGAACCTATATCACATTCATATCTCAATTCAATGCACAAATTTATAATTCCATACGCAATTCCATAATTCATTTACATCATGAAATACATGCTTATAAAACATTAATGGCATTCCAAGCCATATACAATACCAATACCAAAAATCCAAATTACACAAAATACAAGATATGCAAAATCGAAAAAATGGCTTGACTTTCTTTCATCCGATCTCCTGCTCGATATTTGGAGACGGGGATGAAAGGGGGGTGAGCTTTACAGCTCATGGATAACATGTTTATAAATCAAAAAATAAGCAAAAATCATCTTTTTAAAACTGTTGCCATTTTATAAAATTTTCGCAGTAGAAATTCATCAAATGTTTATTTCTCAAAATTTCTCAATTTATCAAAGAATTCATGAACATTTCTTAAAACATGTATGCAATCACACTTAGAAACAAAACAAAAACACATAAACACATCAGAATGGTCTGGGTCGGCCCAAAAATAGAACATAGTGCACATTCCTCAAGATAGCGATCCTCAGACACCTTCCCAGATAGCGTCCGGTGTAGCCGTGAACTAATGGGAGTCCTTAACGAAGCTCCAATGCCACTAGCGAGCAGGTGGGCGAAGCCTAGACAAGTGCACTTGACCCTCTTATGGGACCTAACCAAACCCACATAACAGACAATTCACACTTGAAAATCGGACTGCCCGAAGGCATATTTCAAAACTTGGTTTTCATACACATATCATATCCAACACAAAATTGCCCTAAGGCACTTTTCGAAAATTTGTTCTCCATACACATGTCGTATAGCAAACAAAATGCATTCACAATTCATCAATCAATTTCATAACAATCAAATTCATATTCAATTCTCAACTATTCATAAACAAGGAATGCAACACTTTTGACAATTTATCAAAATCGTTCATAAATAATAAATGTAACAAATGTATCAATTTTTGTTGAATCATTCTAAAACAATGAAATTAATCTTTGGAACAATTTATCAAAATCATTCGCAAACAATAGAAAAATATTTTTTTCTTGGTTTTTCGAAAACACATAATTCGCTTATAATTCAAAATATAAACATAGTACCCACCTCATTTTCGTGCTTGGAACTTGTTCAAGGCCTCAATTTCTCCATTTCCTCTCTTCATTTCCCTAATTCATGGAAAAAAACCCCTAATTCATAAACATCCAAAATTGAATAATTCACACCATGTAATCACCAAAATTAACTTTAGAAATCATAAACCCATTCAATCCTCAAGCTATCTAAACCAAAATCTTTTCACAATTTACCAAAGTAAAAATTTTTCTTACCTTAATCTTCTCCAAATTTGAAATTTCTTGGCTCATAATGGAGCTCTCTTCTTCTTCCATCTTTTTCTTTCTTGGATCAAGTTAAAAATCTTACTTGAAGACCCATAAAAATTGAAACCTAGCTTCTTTCTTCTTTCCCCTTTCCTTCTCCACCGAAGCTACTCTTCTCCTTTCTTTCTTTCCTTCTTCTTTCTCCATTTTAATTTTGTGCTTTCCTTGCTTCTTAAATGACAGCCACATGTCTTGCCCTTTAATGAATGCAAAAAGACCCAATTGCCCTTCCTTAAAAGCATTAAAACTTAACACTTTAAGTGATCTTCCAAATTTGCCCCTAAAATTCATTTTAATTTAAGCTTACAATAAGACATTTTTCTAACTATCGTATTGAAGGAATTTACTAAAACTTCCTTCCAGAGAAATGTTCCTCATAGTATCAATTTCACAACGCCACCAAAATCATTTAATTTGGTGCACTACTCCAAAAGTTACACCTCAAAAATTTCGGACTATGCCTATGCTAAAACATTTTCCAGCACTTTACTTCTATCCAAAAATTGAAATTCTTAATGACTAAATTGAAACTCGAGTCCTTCAAAACATTTGTATCCCTATTTCTCTTGTTTAATCTAAATCATGAATCACCTCATTTGGATAACTAGAAAAAAGTTATGACTAAAACACTTTCAGCTCTTACTAATCCAAGACTGAACATTAAACCCAACTTCAATTCAGAAATTGAAAGTCTTATAGGCAAAATTAAAATTTAATTACTTCATATGACTTGTAGCTCCATGTCTCTAGTTTATTTTTCAACAAGAATCAATTCAATCGGATCTCCACAGATCAAGAATTCACCAAAATACTGAACCATGTGCAGAAAAATTTCCAACTCACTTTGATTAAATCAAACTCTTTATTTTAATCTCAAAAATCCCCAAATTGTCCATAGGCAGATAGAGGGATGTCTTAGAAATCCAACGCTTTAAAAATAAAGTGAATCAGATGTCGGACGGAAAAAATATAAACAAGAGAGTGAGAGAGGGTCGGATTAGGTCGGGCAAAACCAAAAGATGGATTGGTTGACCAAAACAAAGGGTTGATCGGTCGGCCAAAAAAAAGGGTCGATCGGTCGGCCAAAAAAAAATCAGTCAGGCAAAACAAATGGTCGGATCGGTCGGCCAAAACAAAGGGTCGATCGGTCGGCTAAAACAAAGGGTCTATCGGTCGATCAAAACAAGATCGGTCGACCAAAACAAAGGGTCAGATCGGTCGGCCAAAACAAGATCGGTCGGCCAAAACAAAGGGTCGTTCTAAAACGCATACCTAAATTTCAAGAATTCACACCTTTTTACACAAAAGTCCAAAATTCACAAATTTGGTATCAAAAGAAAGCTGAAAGGAATCTATACAACTTCCATGAAGAACTGAAAGATCAATTCCTTCTCTACAGGGGTCAAAAATCCAATCAAAGTCACTGCCCCTACTTGTCATCCCAAAACAGTAACTCAACTTCTAAAATTTTTATTTTTCAACTCCAAGGTCCAAACATGCCATATTTTATATCAATGAAAAGATCAAAAAATAACCTACAACTTTTATGAAAGACAGAATAATCAATTTGGCCTTTAAGAGAGTCAAAAAACACATCAAAGTTCTTGTCCACTAATACTCTTCCCAACAATAACAACTTGTAAAAATTCATAACTTCCTATTTCATAGCCCAAAATTTCCATACTTTACATCAATGGAATGATCAAAACATAATATAAAACTTTCGTGGAGTATTTAAAAGCAATTTCAACCTGTAACTAGGTCAATTTTTTAGTCAAAGTTTCTGTCAGAAAAATTGGTCATCCTATACCACACCCAAACTTAAAAAATTCATATCTTCCAATTCTCACATCCACAAATAATATATGATAAATTATTGAAAAGCTAGGAAAATCTTCTATGACTTTCATGTAGACCACTTAACTCAATTCAAAACATATCAGTTCATATTTTTTCCTCAAAACACTGCATAGAAAATCCTACACTTATGAGCATTTTCAAAAACAAAGTAACATACACTTCAATTTGATTGATCATAAATGTCAATCCCGATATCGAAACATGTCACACTTTAGGGCGATAGAAAGCTTTCAGCAATTGCTCAAAGTTTCATGAAGATCATTTTACCAAAATCCCTCAAGATCAATCCAGAAAAATTCACAAAGATTTCAAATTTCAAAAGTCAACTCAGACATTATTCATCCCAAAAAAGTCAAACTTTCTTAATTGTCCAAATTCTCTTTTACTATTTATTTCTTGCTTTTCAACTTCCATTTCAATCAATTCATTCACTTTAACTTTTATAATCCATACAAATCTACTCAAATATCAAAGTCATCAAAGCCAATCAATTCTTTTCTCATCAATTTCCTTAAAGCACAAAACCACCCATAACATAATACATACACAAAAACACTCATTTCATACATTTAATATTTCTAAATTCCACCAAAAGAATGGGGTCCAACATTTCTCCCCCTCTTAAAAAAATTTCGTCCTCGAAATTCCTACTTAAGTAATCATCAAATAACTTATCCTCTCAAAGAATTTCTTCTAAAAGATCATAGTCATTCACTTTCTTATCTAATTTCTCATAATACATGTATCTCAATTTATTCACAATGTTTCACTTCTTATATCTAATACCACCAATACCATGTCAAAATCACTATATCCACAAATCAATATTTCTTAACGTATTTGACTCAAGTCAATGGTCCAATTCTTAAGGAACCTTAATATGGACCAATCATCATTCAAAATCAACCATTTGAACTTCTATACATATATCTCATCATTAATCTCATCTTTTAAGTATTCCTTATTTCATCTCACAAATGTATATTCAAAATCAAATCAATAAAGTGATCAAGAAGCCTAATCATCATGAAATTCTAACCTCAATATCATACACATTCTTATGATCGATCATATAACTCATCACCTCAATCAAACAATCAATTAGGTTCTTCATTATAAATCATGAAAATTTATTCAAATCAATATCACATTCTCACTAATTCAATCATATCCATTCACTAACTCTTATCAACTTCTCATGCATATCACTTATACATATGTGCCCATGTAAGATCCTAATACCGGCGCTCTGATATCACAAATGTTGGGACCCGATCTAGAGACCAAAGCCCAACCGAAAAATGAAATCATAAGCAAAAATAGAAAGTGAAACAAAGAGGACGAAAGCAAAAGAACGGATCTCAAAGCCGAAAGTGGGCCAAAACAAATGCAAAAAGTGAATCGGATCAAATAGCCTGAGAAACACAAATCGGATCGGAAGTCATAAAGAGGAAACAAAATCAAATAGCAGAATCAAAGGAACAGATTTAACAAAAACAAATTGCTTAAGAACAAAAACTTATCTCCGACATCCAAAAACAAATATTTTAGAAAAACATCGCGTTGGAAACTCAAGGCACACTCTGTCTAAACCAATCCAGAACGGTATTTTTTTTTTTCATTTTTTTCATCAATATTCAAAACCATTCCAATATCCCATTTGGAATTTATCAATTGCATAAACTCAATTATTTTATCCTTCACAATGATACATATCTCATAATTCATCTTTATACTGAACCATGTTCAGAAAATTTTCCAACTCACTTTGATTAAATCGAACTCTTTCAATTTAATCTAAAAAATCCCTAAATTTTCCATAAGCAGATAGAGGGATGTCTTAGGAATCCAACGCTTCGAAAATCAAGTCAATCGGATGTCGTACGAAAAAATATAAACAAAAGAGTGAGAAAGGGTCGGATTAGGTCAGGCAAAACAAAAAGTCGGATCGGTCAGGCAAAACAAAGGATCGATTGGTCAGCCAAAGGAAGATCGATCGGCCAAAACAAAGGGTCGGATCGGTCGGCCAAAACAAAGGGTCGATCGGTCGGCCAAAACAAAGGGTCGATCGATCGGCCAAAATAAAGGGTTAGATCGGTCGGCCAAAACAAAGGGTCGATCAATCGGCCAAAACAAAGGGCCGGATCGATCGGCCAAAACAACATCGGTGGCCAAAACAAAGGGTCGTTCCAAAATGCATACCTGACTTTAAAGAATTCATAACTTTTTACAAAGAAGTCGAAAATTCACAAAATTGGTATCAAAAGAAAACTGAAATGAAGCTCTACAACTTCCTTGAAGAACTGAAAAATCAATTCCTTCTCTAAAGGGGTCAAAAATCCAATCAAATTCACTGCCCCTACTTGTCATGCCAAAACATTAACTCAACTTCTAAAATTTCTATCTTTCAACTCCAAGGTACAAACATGTCATATTTTATATCAATGCAAAGATTAAAAAGCAACCTATAACTTTCATGAAGGACAGAAAAATCAATTTGGCATCTAAGGGAGTCAAAAACCACATCAAAGTTCCTGCCCACTAATACTCTTCCCAAACAGTAATAGCAACTTGTAAAAATTCATAACTTCCTATTTCATAGCCCAAAATTTCCATACTTTACATCAATAGAAAGATCAAAACATAATCTAAAACTTTCATGCAGAACATAAAAGCAATTTCAACCTCTAACTAGGTCAATTTTTCAGTCAAAGTTTCTGTCAAAAAAATTCTTCATCCTATACCACATCCAAACTTCAAAAATTAATATCCTCCAATTCTCACATCTACAAATAACATATGATAAATCATTGAAAAGCTAGGAAAATATTCTATGACTTTCATATGGACCACTTACTCAATTCAAAATATATCAGTTCATAATTTTTCCTCATTCCTCAAAATACTGTATACAAAATCCTACACTTATGAGCATTTTCAAAAACAAAGTAACATACACTTCAATTTGACTAATCATAAATGTCAATTCCGATATCGAAATATGTCATACTTTATGGCGATAGAAAGCTTTCAACAATTGCTCAAAGTTTCATGAAGATCATTTTATCAAAATCCCTCTAGATCAATCCAGAAAAATTCATAAAGATTTCAGCCCAAAAAGTCAACTCTGCTACTATTCATCCCCAAAAAGTCAAACTTTCTTAACTCTCCAAATTCTCACACTTTTACTATTTATTTATTGCTTTTCAACTTCTATTTCAATCAACTCATTCACTTTAACTTTCATAATCCATACACACACTAAGATGCATTCAACCAGGTTTTAAGAAATGAAGTTCATTGATTAAAACCTTAGACTTGAAGAGTTCTTTAAGGTTTATCATTTGGAAACTTTGTGAATTTCACTCCCAAAAGATTTGTTTTGAACTATGATAGCCAAAGCTCATTTTCAAGAGGATTTTATCACATTTGATCATTATTTGAGTTTTCACTTTTCATTTCCCCAAAATCCAAATACACCCTTTTTATACACTTTTATTTCATTTAGTTCAATTTACTTAGTTCTATCAAAAATCAAAACCCCACTCTTAACTAATTTAGTTTACATTCCATGACAATTAGGCTAGCTTAGATCATTTGCACTAGGTTCCGATTAAATGAGACGACCCGAGGTTGCACTCTATATTGCAATCCTTAGAATTAAATTTTTGATTTGGTTTCCAAGGGAGTCTGATCGCGGCTTTGTCGATTCGACCTTACGATCGATCCATGGAAACCGGTCAAAAATAATTTATACCAAGGATTGCAGCATAGGTTGCAACCTCGGCTCGTCTCACTTAATCGGAACCTAATGAAATGGACCTAAACTAGCCTATATGTCATAAAATGCGAGTGAAATCAGTGAGGAAAAAGGGGTTTTGTTTGAAAACATTAACTACACTAAAAAGCATATAAAAAGTATTTTTGGATTTTTTTTTAAATAGAAAAAGAAAATACTAAAACAAGTGATAAAATCCTCTTGAAAACGAGCTTTGGATATCACAGTTCAAAACTAAGTGTGAATGGTAAACCTTAAAGAACTATCTTTAAGTCCAGGATCTTGATTAATGGACTCCTGTCACTCTCGACTCCATTTCTCAAGACCCCATTGAGTGCTCTTAAGCCTCAGAACCTTGAAGGACTCTTTAAGTCTAGGATCTTGATCAATGAACTCCATTGCTTAAGATCCCGTTAAGCTCATCTTAGTGTATGCGGTGGGATTAGAAATCACTAAGTTTGAATGGTAAACCTTAAAGAACTATCTTTAAGTCCAGGATCTTGATTAATGGACTCCTGTCACTCTCGACTCCATTTCTCAAGACCCCATTAAGTGCTCTTGAGCCTCAGAACCTTAAAGGATTCTTTAAGTCCAAGGCTTTAATCAATGAACTCCATTGCTTAAAACCTTGTTAAAAGCATCTTAGTGTGTGCGGTGGATTTGTCAATGCAATGGGTCAAATGAAATCTAGCATCAACTCAATATCAAACACAACTAGGCAGATAGAAGAGAATCAACAAGATCACAAGTTGACATATATGAGACTTCATATATTTAAGCACATAATTCTACATAAACAAATCCATAACACATTACATTGTTCAATGTTTAATTAAACTCTAATTAAGCTAATCTAACTACAAAGCAATAAACCCCAACTCGGCTGTTCATAACAATGTAGTTAAATGTGACAATGTAAACTACCAATCCAAACAACACATTAAATGTCAAACATTTAACTATAATCAAGTAGCTTCACTACAAATTACAAACTCCTAAACCTAGGCATTTATAAATCATAGCTAAACTACAGATTAAGCTACGCCCCTTCGGTGAACTCCAACCAACACTGCATCTTCAGGAGAAACGAATGCCTAACCATGCATTTTAACCGGAACCTTCACAACTCGTGACAAATCCAAGCTACCCATGATGGAGTCGGCGGTGAAAATGAAAAGAAAGCCTATACAAAGGTTTCACCCAGGGAACCCCGAAGGGAACCCTGGATGGTGAGGCCGTGAATCTCTCCTCTTTCTTCCTTGTTCTCCCTCCACTTGTCTCCCTTCTCTCTGCCGTATATCGATCTCCCCAGCCAGATGATGATGCTCGTTCTAACCTAATTCAGCAATATTTAAGGGATGGTTCATGGGTCGGGTCAGTACAGTGAGTGATTTTTCCATTTAAAGTCCGAATACCCGTCTGGACGTCGCGGCGTGCAAATTAATATTTGTCGCGGCGTATGGAATTACTTGCTCGTCGCGACGTATAAATTAATATTTGCCGCGATGTGTGGAAATGATTTGCTCGCCGCGACGTGTTGAATTGTTGATGTCGCGACGTACGACCATGTGTTGATGCGCCGTGACGTGGGAGTTACATTTTGCCGCGGCATCGCCGCGGCGAGGTGATTAGTTCACGCCGCAGTGTGCCTTAAGGACTTCATGCCGACTCTTCAGATCCTTTTTGACTCCTTTTCTCCTGCAATATAAGATAACAATTTGCAGTATTAATTGTTCTTAGAAAAATTATAATGCAATTAATGTCAATTTGTACAATTTAACTAGCAAATTGCATAAAACATAAACTCATCATAAGAGTCTAATTTAAACATAAAAATCATGAATTAAGAGTCAAAAAGTGCATTAACAACCATGAAAGTATAGCCAATTATATATTAAACTTGGGCTCAATCAGAGTCATCCAAAGACTTAACCACACGCCGATCACTTAGGTTAAGAACTAGAAATATATTAACTTAAGTCGTAATTATCAGTTAGGTTTCCATAATTAATTTGGATTATAAACTTGTAGAATATAAAAGTTAGATTAGGTTGTTATTTGAATTGATTTTGAAACCCAGTTCCCCTTAGTCATTTATAGGAGATTAAATTAGTGAAATTAATTATTAAGAGTTTCCTACTTTGATTAATCTATTCATTTTTGTCTCTATTTAAATTAGTTTATTTCTTAATTTAATTTTGTGATTTTCTTTAAAGCCTTCGCTCAACAATCGAGATAGAATGTTTAGGATTTCATCTATTATTATTTTTGCTCAACATTGATTTAAGTGAACCAATTTCACCTTTGTGGGAGATGACCCTGGGTAATCAACTACAACTACCTCGTATACTTACGAGTAGGATACCATAGTTATTTGTAGAACTTATTTTGGGCATAATAGGTTTTTGGCACCATTGCTGGGGAGGTGTTTAGTGTTTGGACTTGATTTATTTTTTTTCGATTGTTTTGTTTGTTCATGCATAATTTTTTGTCGTGTTACTTCATTAAGTTATTTTAGTAATTTTCTTATTAATTCACTATTTTTTTAATTTTATTTATGTGAGGAAGGAGGTCTCAGGAAATTAAAATTGCTCTTTTTATTGACAACATGCATCATATAAGAGGACCTCAAAGGGAGTTTGAATACATTCTCGAGAAAGCTAAGCTTGAAGATCAAGAGATGGGTGAAAGGTAGCCAGTAATGAAATAGTATGCCAAACTAGTAATTTGTACTGCCACTTTATGCATACTTTTGGAAGAGGTAGTCAAAAACTTTTAATTGAAAAGCATTCACTACAATATTCTACCATCTTTTTATCGGGTTCCTAATGAAGATCCTTTAAACTTCATTTGGGAATTCTATACCACTCTACAAACCTTTCCTTTAAATGGCCTAAATGAAGATCAACTCAGGATGAGTTGCTACCTACACACATTTAAGGATTGGCTCCACCTAGTTCATTGAATACATAGAGGAGGTGTATAATAAATTTCTGGGAAAGTTATATTCCCATCAAAAGACTTATGAGTTGCGAACGAAGATAGCAACCTTCACTCAGATAGAGGGAGAGCCATTCCACGAGGCATAGGAATGCTTCAAGCCCTTACTCATACAGTGTCTACACCATCATTTTCAATTTCACATCTAGAACCAATTCTTCTATAATGGATTAGCGCAATAATATCAGTATATAGTGGACAATGTAGTAAGAGGAGCTGTGGGAGAAAAGATTGTCGAAGAATGAATGAAATCTAGGAAATGTTGGGGGAAATTCTTAACAAAAGAGCATGAGGGGAAGAAGAGTTGGAGTTCATAAAGTAAGTTTGAATTCAGCACTAGCTATACAATTAGCTGAGTTAACAAGCCATGTAAAGATGCTAACTACAAGACTACCCCAAAATGTTCCAAATCAAGAGGTATGTGGTATATGTGGAACTTGTGGTTATGAAGCTAATTTTTGTTCGTAATCTTGTGAGTCTTTTGTAGTCTTTTGTAGATGGGGAAGAACAAGTGAACTTATTCAATGATTTTCAACCAAGGGAGCGAAATGATCTATACTTATACCCTTAAGACCTAATTGGAGAAATAACCTCAATTTTTCATGGAAGAATGACAATCCATTAGTATAACCCCAATCGTAATACCAAAATTTCCGGAGGCCAAGTTATTATCAAGGGTAATCCTTACTTCAAAACCCACCAAGCAAGCTTTCTTTGGAGAAAAACATGAATGTGTTATTCAAGTAACAAATCCTTATCAAGAAATGAGCAATAAGATATTTGACTCCTTGGAAGCATTTGTAAGGAGGATTGAGACTCAAGTAGGGAAACTCATGGCTTACAAACACAATAATCAAAAAGGGAAGTTACCTAGTCAACTCAAGCAAGCCGTAGATCTATATAACATGTTTTTCAAAGTTAATATTAATCTGCCTTTGTTAGGTGTGATCAGGTGTAGGGTTCTGATCATGCATCTCATATATAATAGATATCAAATATATGTAGCGGAAAATAAAATGGAACCTTAAAAAATAGATCTATTTTTATATATAGATACAGAAAACAAAACAAGAAATGTAAGATGTTTTTATACCTTTCTAAAAATCTCCTTCGTTCTTTAATCTTCTCCTTGTTGAGTTGCTGTAAACCATAATGATTAATGTAGACCATCTCTAATGAAAGTCCACACGAAGATAGAAGGATGAAACCTCACTAGGAGATGACTAGAATTCTTTCTTTTATGCTAGCAAAGATAAGAACTCTTGTAAGAGTTAGAGAGAAAAAGAGCATTTGTGTAAGAAAAAACTTTCCTTTCACTTGTGTCTTACATAAGATGCACAAAAAACATCTCTATTTTCTACACCATTTGGCCTTATATAACCCCCATCACTAACAGAGAGTTATGGGAAGTTAATGGTCATGAATAGTATGCATTAATGGAAGTTTGGGAAGTTAAAGACCATGAATAACATGCATTAACGGAAGTTTGGGAAGTTAATGGCCAAATTGGTAGCTAACAACACTTGTTTCTAATCCATTATATGCAACATTTTGTACAACGATCACATCGCGATGCAATCCCAAAACTCTCTCTTATATCTTGAACCATCATTCAAGACCATTTTATTCATTCTTCAGATCTCCTATGTGTGTGACCTATTAGGTTCCTAATGATGTTGGCCACTTGAATTAACAATTAATTCAAATAACTCAATAGTGATATCTAGAAACACGTCATCATCCTTTATTGACCAGAAAATTAGAGGTTTGACTTTGAACCCTTCCCTATGCAATGTTGCCATGTAATTTCTCCTTTCACCATCTATACCCCACTTGTTCAAAGTATGATCAAAATGTCAACTCCCACTAGATTGACTATGTCACATCTAATCCAAGTGACATTAGATCTTGTCTTGAGGATCTCATTACTCTATGTATCATTAAAGGCTCTCTTTATGACACATTTGTTTTGTCCAAAGACTCCCAAGTAATGACCCCGACAAGAGGCCATGGGTATCATCTCCTTCTATTGTGAGTGGTGAATCCATTATTGACTACTTAGTTACCTCTTAATACCTTAAGCTATACCCAATCACCACCTTATGAGTAACTCCTAAAAGACACCGATGAATGGAGTCAAAGCATAGGATTAGTATCTGAGATATCTACCTCAGTTAAAAGATATTTACACCATTGCTATGATGAGACTATCATTGAAACTAGAACAAATATCTGTATGATTGTCTCATAGTACGTTAATCCAATGTACTTACTACCCTTAGTAAGAATCCACATGTTAACTCTAAACAACTCATGTCTATGGCTTAAGAGATCTATTGTTGGATCTAATCAAGCAGTATAACATGTACTAGTCTATCTGGATTAATCATATCCCATCCTATTAATCCTATGGCTAGGGAAAGTTTAGATACTAACATAATTACACATGATAGGAATCTCATTATCATGCTTTCCTTCGTCTATGTTTTATATCAAGGACTTCATTAAATGAATTTAAAATCAACATCAAATATATAAATGTATGAACATTTAAATAATGAAAATGTCTTTATTAATCATAAAATGATTTGTAATCTCCTTGATATTTAACACTATAGGCGTACATATGACAAAAACTCTTTTAGTAAATAGGTATAGTCAATAGATCATCTATATTCTGATTGACTGGAACACTCTCTTATGATGAGACCTCGATTCCTTTGCTTGTGTTATAGACTTGTTATTGTCATAATACAATTGCACTAGGTCAGCAATGCTTGGAACAATACTAAGTTCCATGATGAACTTCATAGTCTAAACTGCTTCCTTTGCCGCTTTTGAAGCTGCAATATACTCTGCCTCTATTATTGAATCATTAGTCGTCTCTTGTTTGAAACTTTTCCAACAGACTGCACCACCATTTAATATGAATACATATCCATAATGGGATCTAGAGTCATCCCTATCAGATTGGAAACTAGCATTGGTATACCCGCTTATCAAAAGACCACCTTTTTCATATACCATGAATACATCGTTAGTTCTTCTCAAGCACTTAAGGATATTCTTGACAAATACCTAATAATCCTCACTAGGGTCTGATTGGTATCTGCTCATTACATTTAGAGCATATGATACATCGGGTTTAGTACAAAACATAATGTACATGATTGATTCTATAGCTAAAGCATAAGGAATCAAACTCATACAAGTCCTCTCATTTTGTCTCTTTAAACATATAGATTTAGAAAATGTAATATCATATGCCATGGAAAGATAACCTCTCTTGGATTTCTCTATACTAAACCTTTTTACCATCTTGTCATGCAGACTGAGAAAGTCCAAGCAACCTCTTAGATCCATGTCTATAGATCCTTATCCCTAAAACGTAAGTTCCTTATCCAAGGTCTTTCATAGAGAAGTTCATAGCTAAGTAAATTTTAACTTATTGCAAAGCAAAGGCATCGCTTCATATTAGCAATGTGTCATCTATATACAGTACAAGGAACATGATTACATTCCAACTAACCTTATTATACACACACGACTCATCCTAATTTTGTGAGAAACCAAACTCTTTGATTGTGTTATTAAATCGGATATTCCAACTCCTAGATGCTTGCTTCAATCAATAAATGGAGTTCTAAAGCTTGCATACCTTTTCTTCATTCATGGATATGAATCCATTTGGTTAAGTCATATACACATCCGTAGTTAGGTCTCCATTAAGGAAAGTCATCTTCATATCCATTTGTCGTATCTCATAATCATAATGAGTGGAAATGGGAAGGAATATCCTAATGAATTTAAGCATAACTACTATGCTAAACATTTCATCATATTCAACACCTTGCCTTTGACGATAACCTTTAGTTATAAGCCTAGCTTTATAGGTAAATACATTACCCTTCATGTCAGTTTTCTTCTTGAAAACCCATTTACACCCTGTTGGATTTATCCCTTTGAGTGGGTCAACCAAATTCCATACTTGGTTTTCATATATGGAATCCATTTAGGATTTTGTTGCTTGAAGCCATTTGTTAGATTCTAAACTTTTCAGAACCTCTTCGTAGGTAGTAAACTCATTTTCTTCTATGAGCAATATGTTATTAAGGTCACTTATGAGAAATTCGTATCTGTAGGGAACATGACGTATCCTACCTGACCTATAAACTTCCTGTGTGTTAAAAGGTTGATCTTTGTGAACAATAGCCACAGGTCTAGGCAATTGATTTGCATCCGTTTGAGCATCTTGAACTTCCATAAGTTCAATTTTGCTCCCGTTATCTTCTTATAGATGAAACTCTTTCTCTAAAATTACATGTTTTGAAAGAAACAACTTTTGTTCCAAAACATGGTATAACTAATATCCTATAGTTTCCTTAGGATATCCTACCAATAAACACTTGTCAGATGTAGCTTCAAGCTTATATGACCTAATCCACTTCGCATAAGCAAGACAACCCCAAACTTTCATATGACAAAGATAAGGTTTCTTGTTAATCCATATCTCATATGGATTAACATTAACTTGCTTAGATGGGACCCTGTTTAATACATAAAAAATGTTTCAAGTGCATACCCCAAAAAGGATTTTGATAAATTTGCTAAACCCATCATAGACCTCACCATGTCTAATAAGGTTTGGTTTCTCCTCTCAGTCATACCATTGTGTTGTGGTGGGCAAGGTGGAATCCACTGGGATAATATTCCATTATCCTTGAGATAATCCAAAAGCTCTTAGCTTAAGTATTCCCCACCTCAATCCGATTGAAGTTATTTAATTCTTCTCTCAAAAAATGTCAATTTTTAATTCTTTTAACTTTTTAAAGGCTTTAGACTTGTATCTCTTAAGATACACATACCTATATCGAGAATGATCATCGATAAAGGTAATGAAGTACACAAAACCACCTTTGGCATATATAGACATTGGACCACATATATTTCTATGTATTAGGTCTAAAAGTCATTAAATGCCTTCTTTTACTTCAAGGACTCAAGATACGCCTTGCAATTTGTCTTCCAGTGACCATCCTTGCTGTAGTGGTAGCAAGTTCCTTTTGAGGCAGTCTTCTTTGTTTTCTTGACACCTACCTTAGGCCCTGCAGACTTCGTCTTTTAGTTCTTTTCCATCAAACCAGAAGATTCTACCAGCATCATAACCTTGTCCATGTGGATAGATGACTCAACTGCCTTGAGCATATTGACCAGCTCAAGAATTATGTTGTATATATTGTTCATCCGATAATTAAACACAAATTGTAAGTAACTATCAGTTAAATATGTCAGAATTAAGTCAATACTTAATTCATGATCCAAAACAAAACCCAAGGAGGCCAACCACTCGATGAGTCATTCATCTTTATGTGTATTACACAGGAGATATCCCCTTAACCATAGTGGAGCAAAAGAGCAATCATGAAGTCTCTAATCTTTCAGACCTTGCTTGTTTATTAAAGAACTCCCTAAAATGATAGATTGTGATATGAGCATCCATAACCTCGTGTTGCTTTTACAGCTCTGGTGACATAGTGGCTAACATAATATAACTATACATCTTACTATCATCGAGAAGCTTCTGATATACCCTCCAATCATCATCAGAAGCTTCAGCAGTAGGGCGATCAGGAAGTGGTTCTTCCAATCCATAAGTAAGCTTCTCGGACTTGAGAACTATCCTCAAGTTCCTATGCCAGTCAAGGAAGTTTGACCTCATCATATTGTTAGCTTCCATCAGAGATCTTATAGTAATAGTAGTACTCATGTTGTTGACTCGGGCAATAACAACCTTTCATCAAAGAGACAAAAATTAGAATATACATAAATGCATGTCTATAAGGACTTTAATAACACGCATTATGGCTCCCACTATTTTTCACGAATTCATAACCCTCAATATAAATCTGAGAGAACTCATAGAGAAATTTTTCTAGTGGGTCGATATCCACTATCCCTAAAAATGACCCTGGGTTTGCCCAACAAGGAACCTTAGTTCAACCTGTAGGTATCAATCATACCAATTCCATCTCCAATGCAACTATTGAATCTAGTACTACCAACTATTGACTACCAACTATTGATGTGTGCACATTCATTAGGCTGTCAACTATTGACACATGTACATCTGATGTACACTACCTAACTTCGACTCTACCCATGTTGATCTTGGGTTTGCCAAACAATCCAATGCTTCTAGTTAAAATCGACCCATTAATCCAAAAATCTTATTTCATGGTTTGAACATATCCGTGTAAAGCAAGCTAGGGTTTGCCCAACAACCCTAACTTTAAAAAGACTCTAGTTCTTTCCAAATTAGAGGAAGGCATTAGTTTTAATATTATTGAGAGGACTTAGATAATCTTATACATATAACTCATATATGTATACATATAGTTACTATAAATACATGGCATGATATGGACTACCCAATCAAATTGTGCTTAAGCCCATAACCATCCATCATGCAAGCCCACACATTCTCCTAACCTTGCATTCTCTAATGCCTATATGTAAACACATCATTTTGGTTATGACATCTTATGGATCCTAACATGAAATGCCCAATCCAACACTTAGATTTACTATCTTTCTTTTACTAACTTGCTAAAGTTACTATTGTATGTTATTTCATTTGGAATATATTAATCTAATTAACTTGAAAGCCTAATTATACAAATTAATTCATAATTAATTTACCTTAAAATAATTATTTGACATCTAAAAATTAAACAATTTCAATTTTATTACATGCCAATTTTCTAGTCTTACTAGAAAATCTATTGCTCTACTACAATTAATTCAAAATTAATGTCCATCATTTCCCAAAATTTTACAACATCAAATCATAATTACAAGCATCAAATCATAAAATAGTTTAAGAGTCATGCAAAATTATTATGGTCCTTTGAAACACCGATAAGACAAAAATTACAAATATGACTTCTAAAATTTTTATGGAAATTGATTTCAAGAAAATTCATTTAGGCAAGAATGAAAATCAAATTAACATATTTTATCACATAAAATATTTTTAAGGTTCTCAAACCGAAATATAAACATACAAAATATCAAACAAAACATATCCTAGAATTTTTGGAAAGCAATGCGAATCTAGAAATTTTTTGATAAAATTATTAAAAGTTTTTAATAATTAAAAAAATTACAGAGGCATAAAAATCCTAAATATGTTCAAATCATTTTCTATATGCAAATTCCAAGAAAATCATGTGTAACCTCATCAATTTAGTTAATAGACATCATATGCCCAATAAAAGACATATTTCATACATGTTTTTGTAAATTCGAAATTAAATATTTTAATCACATTAAAATATTTTTAATGACAATGAATCATTCACTTATAGCTTATGAACAGATTGGTGAAAGAAAATCGTGAAAACCATTTTTCTATAATTAGTTTGGAACAAAACGTTCTAGGACCCTAAGCTATCACACCCATTAAAACAACTTTCACACGTCATGTATGCTACATCTAACAGGATAGAAGATGGCTCTGATACCTTTTGATCATGAATCTCATTTATAATATATATCAAATATACACAAAAAATAAAACATAACCTTAAAAATAGATCTACTCATGCATATATATACAAAAAACAAAAGAATGAAATGTATGACGTTTACATACCTTATCAACTATCTACTTCATTCTTCAATCTTCTCCATAGGGTTCTCATAAATCACAATGATGAATGTAGACCATCTTGGATGAAAGTCAACATGAAGATAGAAGGATGATACCTTACTAGGAGATGGCTAGAATTCTTTCTTTGTGCTAGCAAAGACAAGAACTCTTATGAGGGTTAGAGGGAAAAAGAGTGCGTGTGAGTAAGAAAGAACCTTTTTTTTCACTTGTGTCTTACACAAGATGCACAAAAAATCATCTCTATTTTCTACACCATTTGGCATTCCATAACCTCCACTAATAGAGAGTTATAGGAAGTTGATGGTCTTGAATAATATGCATTAATGGAAGTTATGGGAAGTTAATGACCATGAATAACATGCATTAATGGAAGTTTGGGGAAGTTAATGGCCGAATTGGCAGCCACCAACACTTGTTTCTAATCCATTCCATGCAACATTTTCTAGCACGATCACATCGCAATACAATCTCAAAACACTCTCTCATATCTTGAATCAGCATTCAAGATCATTTTACTCATGCTTTGATCCTTGGTTATGTTGGCCACTTGAATTATCATTTAATTTAAGTAATTTAAGAGCAATATCTTGCACATGCCATGACCCCAAATTGATTGGAAAATCAGTGGTTTCATTATGTAACCTTTCGTAGGCAATGTTGCCATTCAATTTGTCCTTTCACCATTTATACCCTGCTTATTATAGATTATGGTCAAAGTGTTAACTGCCACTAACTAACTATGTCACACCTAGTCTAAGTGATATTAGATCTTGTTCTGAAGATCTCATTACTCTATGTAGCACTGAAGACTCTCTTCATGACAAATGTCTGCTCTGTCCAGAGACTCCAAAGTAATGACCCCAACAAGAGGCTGTGGGTATCATCTCCTTCTATTAGGAGTGTTAAATCCTTTATTGACTACTCAATTACCTTTGAATACCTCAAACTGTACCCAATCACTACCCTATGAGTAACCCCTAAAAGGCATCGATGAATAGAGTCAAGGCATAGGATCAATATCTAAGATATCCTTGAGCACCTCAAGTTGAGGATACTTCCACCATTACTATGATGAGACAATCATTGACACTGAAATAAAATATCCATATGATTGTCTCATAGTAGGTCAATCCCAAATACTTGCTACCCTTAGTAACCATCCACATGTTAACTCTAAACAATATCGCTTATGATATCTATTTCTTGATCTAATCAAGGAGTATAACATTTGCTAATCTATTCAGATTAATGATATCCCTTCTCATTAATCCTCTGACTAGGGAAAGTTTAGATAGTAACATAATTACGCATGATAGGAATCTCATTATCATCATATCATCATGATTTCCTCCTTGCTATGTTTTTTATCAAGGACTTCCTGAAATCAATTTATGATCAACATCAAATCTACAAATGTTTAAACATTGAAATAATGAAAAATGCCTTTATTAATCATAAAATGATTTGTACAATAAGTGTTAAAGGTGATTTCCTTTAGAGCACTTAACGAACGAACTCCTACTTTCACTAAAACCAATCGCCTTGATAGCTAACACTATAGGTGTGTACATGTGACACAAAACTCTTTTAGGAAATTGACTTAGTCAATAGATTGGCTATATTTTGATCAGTGGGTGATTGGAAGCCTTTTTTTTCTTACCCTTGGAGGTTGAATAAAAAATTTAATTCCAAAGATTGTAGTATAGAATACAACCTCGGGTCATCTCATTTAATCGGAACCTATATAAATGCACCTAAGCTAACCTATATGTCACAAAATGCAAGCTATGTTAGTAAGGAGGGAGTTTTTGGTTCTTTTAGAAAACTAAACAAAATTGAATGAATTGTAAGAGAAATGTGTAAAAATATTTTTGGATTTTTAGGAATAGAAAACGAAAAGATAAAACAAACGTTCAAATAGTGATAGGATCCTCTCGAAAATAAGCTTTGGCTATTATAGTTCAAAATTTATCTTTGATAGGAGAAAAAATCACTAAGTTTCAAATGGGTAAACCTTAAAGAACTCTTTAAGTCTAAGATCTTAATCAATGAACTCCATTTCTTAAGACCTTATTAAATTCCCTTAGTGTGTGTAGTGGGTAAGTCAATGCAATAAGTCACTTTGGGATTTGGAATCAACTCAATATCAAACACAACTAGGCAGATAAAAGAGAATCAATAAGATCACAAATAGACATATATGATACTTCATATATTTAAGCTCCAAGTTCTACATCAACAAATCCAAACCATACATTGAATATCCAACACTTGACTAAACTCTAATCAAGAATGTTCAACTACAAATTACAAATCCTAAACCTAGGAAATCATAAATCACAGTTAAATATGGATTAAGCTACTCCCCTTTGAAACCCATTGAACTCTAGCCATCGCTACATCTTCAAGTGGAGCGAAAATGTCTAGCCATACATTGCAATTGGAAACCTCACAACTAGGAATGAATTCGAGCTAACCATGGTGGATGTTGGCGATGAAAATGGAAGAGAAAACATATGAGACAAGTCTCCCCTCGGGAACCCTAGTGGGACCCGTGAGTGTTAAAGTAGTGAAGTGTGTCGCGTCTTCTTCTCCCTCTCCAGCTGATGGAATATTGATGTATATATATGTCGACTCTCTCTAACTTATCCAAAAATAGGTTTCTTCTTAAAATGGGTTGCTAGGTCGGGTTATACAGTATGTGAAATTTTTGGAACCTAGAATCGACTTAATATCAAACATAACTAGGAAAATAAAAGAGAATAAACAAGATCACAAATAGACATATATGAGACTTCATATATTTAAGCTCCATGTTCTACATTAACAAATCCAAACCACAGATTGAATATTCAACACTTGATTAAACTCTAATCAAGAATGTTCAACTACAAATTACAAATCCTAAACCTAGGAAATCATAAATCACAGTTAAACATGGATTAAGCTACTCCCCTTTGAATCCCATTGAACTCTAGCCATCGCTACATCTTCAAGAGGAACGAAAACGCCTAGCCACACATTGAAATTGGAAACGTCACAACTAGGATCACAACTAGGAATGAACTCAAGCTAACCATGGTGGATGTTGGCGGTGAAAAATGAAAGAGAAAACATATGAGACAAGTCTCCCCTCGAGAACCCCAAAGGGAACCTTGAGTGTTAAAGTAGTGAAGTTTGTCACGTCTTCTTCTCCCTCTCCAATTGATGGAATATTGATGTATATATATGTCGACTCTCTCCAACTTATCCAAAAATAGGTTTCTTTTTAAAACTGGTTATTGGGTCGGGTTATATAGTAAGTGAAATTTCCAAAAATGGTTCGAGTTTATCTTTTCACCGTGGCGAACTTTTCCCAAAAGTTTAGCTTGGAGTGTTGATTTTTTCACCACAGCGACATAATTAATTTTTCTCATGGTGAACTTTTCCTAAAAGTTTTGCTTGAATTCTCTGGTTTCATCATGGCAAAACTCTGACTTCGCCGCAGCGATCTTTAATGGTTTCGCTACATGTTGGACCCCACACCCCACCCGTAGGTGTTTGCAGGTTATACTGCGGCGTGTGTTTGCCGGTTATACCGCGGCATCCAACACAAATTAGTATTGTCCCCTCTGGTCTTAGGTGAGTTCTAGCCCTCGAACCCAAGACCTCAGTGTTTTGTTCCACTTTACGTGGACGCCTCTCACCATTGAGCCAATTCTTGGGTTCGAGGCTAGACCTCACTTAAGGCGGAGGGACAATACTAATTTGTGTTGGATGCCATGATATAACCCATGAACACACGCAGCATTAACTTCAAAAACACCTACGAAGTGGTGGAGTCCAACGATAAAAAGGCACCTTTTAATGTAGAGCCCGACCCCTACCGCCATCACTCCAGGTATTGTCCTCTTTGGTCAAGGGTGAGCCACGACTCGAACCCAAGACCTAAAGGTTTTGTTGCACTTTAAGTGCGCGCCTCTTACCATTGAGCTACTAATGTCTTGCAGTCTTTCATCCGATCTCATCACGAATACACGGAGATGGGGATGAAAGAGGGGCTTCGGGCTTCGTGGATAACATGTTTATCTATCAAATGATAAGCAAAAATATTTTAAACCTTAATTTCAGTTGATCGAAAAATAAATAAGGTTTATTTCTCAAAAACTTCACAATTTCAAAATTTTTCATAAACATTTACAAACAGTTTTTTTGCAAGACTCTCATAGTTGAAAATCCCAATTTTTCATTTGTTGAAATTTCAAACCATTGACAACATGAAATGCATCACGTATAAATGCAGCATATTCCAAACAAAGCAAAACACTTAAGACATCAATCGGTTTGGGTTGGTCCAGAAAATAGGACGTCTTGCACATTCCCTTAAAGCGATCACAATGCGGTAAATGAAACACATGGGGAGTCCGAAATTGGAGCACCTATGCCACTAGCGGACAGCCGGGAGAAGGCTTTAAAAATGAGACCAGTGCACTGACTCCACATGAAGGACCTAACCAAACCCATATAATCACATATTCATGTATGAAAAACTAAATGCCCGAAGGCATACTTCAAAATTCAACTTTTCATATAATCTCAAATTCAACATGCTGTCAATCATTCACAATATCACACAAGTTCACATAATCAAATTATCAATGAATTTAACACAATGAACTCAAATAAGTATTTCAAGTTTATTGAATAACAATTCAAGTCATTTATGGAAAATTCTCCAAAACAATGGTAGAACTTCTTCGTAAATCATTTGAAAACAATAACTTTAACGATTCATAATCATTCCAAAAGTAATTGATTCAACCATTTGTAAAACAATAGCTTATAAAACCAACATTTATAATTTGCTTAAAATTTGAAAGATAAACATATTACCAACCTCTTATCCATGCCATGATCTTGTCCAATGCCTCAATTTGATCTTTACTTCTCTCTCTCTTCCAACTTAAAATCACCTAAGCAATAATCAACCAAATTCAACAATACAACCATCATACTTCTCTAAATTTATTACATAAATCACAAACCCATATGAATCTCAAGCCAAATCAACCAAAAACTCACTAAAAACCCAAAGATCAAAAACATCTCTTACCTTTCTCTTCTTAAATTTTGAAAATTTTCTTGGCTTGGAAGGTAACTCTCTTCTCCTTCCCTCTTTTTCCTTCATGAATCAATGAAAAACCCAACTTGGAATCTCTAAAATCTAAAACTCTAGCTTCATCTTCCACCTTCTCCCTCTTTTCCATCGAAAATCTCTCATTTATCTCTTCTTTCTTCTTATTTCTTCTTTCTTCCTCTAGAAAAATCGTGATTCTTCTCATCCTACAGCAGCCCTTACCTTTATAATGCCAGCGCATTAAAAATGGGTAACTAATGACCATAATACCCCTCCATGTTAGACTAAACTCTTAAGTCTTTAAGTGGACTTCCAAAACTGCCCCTGAAATTTATCCTACTTTAGGACAATGTTTTCACCATCCAAAAAGAAGGAATTAGTCAAAAATTTCTTCTAGAAAATTGTTCCTCTATGTCTTAATGTCGAGCCCCGACCCGGAGACCGGATCCCAACTCTTGGATCCCGTTACCGGAGTCCAACCCTTGAACCGTAAAACATGACGCTTGATCATCTTGCCTTGTAGGGTTCATTTCATTTAACCCTAATTTCAAATTGATTTCTCTTGTAAATCATAACCTTATGACTCTTGTTTTATTTAAGACAAGAATCGCTTCAATCGGAGCTTATATAACTCAAGATACACACCAAAAACCAAAAAGAGTTCATACCCGAAGCATGCTTTCTTAACTGACCTCTCACATGCATTAATGCAAACCTCCTCAATTAACTCCAAATGATACCAAATTTTATGGAGTGAAAGATATATGTCTTATAAATCCAATGGTTCAAACCTCACCTCAATTAGAGGTCGAATGAGTGTTTTATGCCCAAAAGAATAGACTGTGCTCACTCCCAAAATCAAATTGAATATCTTTTGGCGCAAATGCCATAAATTTCACTATAGATGTCGGAATGACTTCGTTCTTAGCTAGTTAGAAAATAGACATCAAGGGCTACAACTTTCGTGAAGATCAAAATTCGAAATTCTGTCATTATCGAGTTACATGGACCGTGAGAAAATCACACAGTCTGTGTGAAAATTCACAAAGGCTGTGTAATTTTCTGCTACTGCGTCTCCCTGCACCATAGATTTACACAGTCTATGTGAAAATTCACACAGGCTGTGTAACCCACTGCCACTGCCGTCTCCCTGCACTAGAAATTTACATAGTCTGTGTGAAAATTCACACAGGCTGTGTAACTCTTCTATAATCTACGCCTCCTACACCAGAAAATTACACAGTCTGTGTGGAAATTCACAGAGTGTAACTTTCTACCAACAACCACATTTCACTCTCTAAACCCTCTTCAATCCAAGTACCGACATAAAAACTTAAATCCTCCATATCCCACAACACATAACAACCTAATTATCCCAATGGATTTTCAATGGCAACAACACACTCCTAGCATTCTAATCAAACCCAAACCATAATGATCTTGTACAATCACTCATGCAAAACTTATTAACCATAACCCAATCACATTCTTACTTCTACATAACACTCATCAATCGCAACTCTATATATGTCTTCACTTGAACTAAACATGCATTTCTACCCACATGGATTCCAAAGCCATTTCATGCAACTTTGGATACTATGCTTAAACATGATAATAAATGGTTTTGAGAGACCATAATAAATCGTAATTCATGCATCTCATTCACATTCAAAACAAGTAGCTTACAATGCTTTAGTGGGCATTTCAAGCCCTTTACAACAGTTCAAAATACACTTTCAAAATGCTCTGTTTTCTTCAAATGCATCTAAAGCATCGTTTACAACAATTGACTTAAAATACATCAAAAACATAATCTTGGAGTATGCCTTTTATGCTCATTCCTCGAGATCACGCTCTTCACCTGGAGATGGGACGGGAAGGTGGGGGTGAGCTTTCGCTCGAGGGTAAGACGTTTATATTTATACTACTAAGCTGAATCTATTCATTACTCATACTGTTGGCAATATTCTCATCAACAAATCATACAACTTGCATTTCGTGAATTCATCAAGCTAAAAGCATAATTTCATGATTCATGCATTCATCATTCTTACAAACATATGCTAACACGTAAACACATAGCTGATGGTTCGAAAAGTCCACGGGTTACTGATGAACTACACAAGTGTAGTCATATGCTGAGGAGTCGAAAAAGGAACATCCTATGTCACAATCGGGCAGTCGGGCGAAGGTTATACTGGTCAACGTGCACGTGACTTTGCTGGTGGACTTAACTAACCCACATAACACTGAATTTCATGCATAAAAATTGGACTTTTCTTGTCCACTAGCTGATTTTCTGAAAATGGATTTTCATGCAATCCAATTAGCTAATTCTCTTGAAAATGCTTTTCATGCTTAGCTCAAATGTCATAAACTCACTAATATTCATGCTCATTCAATTCATGACTTTATCAAGCAATGTCAAGCAATGTCATATAATGTCAAGTTCTCATATTATGGCATTCATACATCTATTATACTCAATCAAATCATCACAAAGTAATTTGAAAGAACATAATTTCTTTAATTAAGGTAGTATTTATCACTTACTAGCATAAAGATAAAAATGAAACCCACCTTATACTTGCTAAATCCTTGCTAAATGAAGCTCCTCCTCTTGCTCCTCTCCTCTCTCTTGCTCTATTTCAAGAGAAATAAAACCCACTTCAACAATAGCTTCAATTGAAAATCCACATAACTACTTTCATGCAATTGACTTAAGAATCACTAAACCCATTCCATTCTTAGTCTTCCTAACTCAAAACCCAAGTAAAAACTAAACTTTAAACTCATGGCTTACCTTGAATCTCTACTTAACCAAGTGATTTCTTGGTTCAAAGTGAAGCTTAGACTCTCCTCCACACTTTTCCTTCTCGAACTTTCTTCAAAAACCTCTTGAATCTCTTGGAAAATCAAACCCTAGCCAAGCTTCTTCTCTTTTTCTCCTCTTCTCCCCATTTCCACGATACTTCTCACCCTCTCCCTCTCTATTTTCGTAAGTCCCTCTTCTTTCTCTCCTAACTCATTTAATTCTTCCCCTTTTATACTTCTACTTAAGTCACTTAAGCCCATCAAGCCCTAAGGCCCATTTGCCTAACTCATTTCCTCTTCTTCTTACTTTACAACCTAACTCACTTAAGTCCACTTCATTTCCTCTTTCTTTTCCCATTTCTTCTTTAGGCCCAAAGCCCATTTGACCATTAATACACTTAACCTAACACATTTAATTTCATTAACTCACCACCTAACATTTTAATGCTACCACATATTAATTAATGACACCTTAATTAATGCTAATCTAACTTAATCAATTTAATCTAATCATGCTTAATCTTAAAAAAAATTTGGGGCTAACATTTCTCCCCCTTAAGAAATTTCGTCCTCGAAATTCTTACCTGGTTCACTGAAGAGGTGTGGGTACTGCTCCTGCATTGCATCCTGAGGCTCCCACGTCGCCTCTTCAATTGCATGATTCCTCCACAGGACTTTGACTAGCTTGATTGTCTTGTTCCTGAGGATCTACACACATCCTAAACCCTTCCTCGAAGCATCACTGTACACCGTATACCTGTTGGAACCCTCCACAGTGCGACACGAGTCCGGCGTCTGCGTGACATCGGAGACCTACAATGCACGAGGAAGGAATTCCTCACCACTGATCAAAACTCAAATTGGACTTAAAAACACTATATCCGAATAACCCTTGATAATTAATCCTAATTATTCTCCCATGAACTTTATCTGATTAAGGCCCACAATTTAAACCCGACACTCTTAAATGACCAAAAAGGATAGAAAAGTTGATTAGTTAATCAATATTTCGAATTTCATACAAATCGGAAATCAAACAGGGAAGAAACATGGTAATTAAGAAAAGCGAATGTTATTCAACCCATTTTGCATATTTAAAACTTTTAATTCCAAAATCAGAAATTTCGTCAATTTATTGTCAATAGAATATAAATAAACTAAGATATAAAAGGATTTAGAATTACTTTAGTCATTAAGTTATTCAAAGACATAAATCATATTTTAGCACTAAATCCAATATTTTAGGCCAAGTCAAAATCTTATATCAAAGGTTTGAATTTCATACCTTTGTTACCAAAATCAAAAGAATGGCTTATGTTACTTTATTTGAAAGATTAGAAGATAGTTTACACCTTTTATTAAGGAATAATAGTCATATCAATCTAGTTCATTTCCATAAGACCAAATGAATAGTAAAAGCGAATAGTAAAACTTACCATATGAATAGTAATCGGTGAATTTTAAGCGTCCATAACTTTTTCGTTTTGAAACGAACTTTAACCCATTTTATACCATTTTCAAAATCTTATGAAACTCTATCAATCTCAAGAAATGCCCTTTTTCCAAATTTGGACTCTAAGATACTCAAAAGCCCAATCAAGGTAGCTGCCCATTTAAAAAAAATGGACAGCACCTCCCCAAAACATCCCTAGCCAAAACGTCAAATTACTCAAACACTGCATAAAACACAGTTTAAAGGCAACAACGCACTCCTATTCTAACCATTTCTCAATCTACTCCTAAGCATCCAATCCAGATAATGTCAATCTAACTACTAACCATCCATGCATTTTATCTCATAGAGGCATTACAAGCTCATGCTTGCTTCTTACCTTCTCACGCATGCAAACATATATCCATACATACCTAATCATATTCAAAGATATAATGGAACTTTAAAACCTTAAAAGTTTACATGAAATAAATACATACAATGCTTTAAAGAGCATTTTAGCGAAACACAAAAGAAAGTCTAAAATGCTAGCCAAAGCATCGTTTTACAAAGTTTAGCTTAAAACAAAGCATCGGAGTATGCCTTATTCCCGATCTGACGACCAGTTTCGCTCAAGACACGAAGAGGGAGGAAGGGGTGTGAGCACTATAACTCTGGGTAACAATCTAATAATTAAGCATAAGCTAATCCATACATCAACAACTCAATATTCAAGTCAATATGCATTAACTTCATAAACGGAAACAGTTACAAAAACATCAAGTATCACATATGACACCACAAAACCACAACACAGATGGTCTGAGTGATCCTAACAGGACGTACTACACATGTTCGACAAGCGACCATGTGTAGCCGTGAACAGAGGGGAGTCTGTTTTCAGAACTCCTATGCCACTAGCGGGCAGGCGGGCGAAGCCTATGACAAGTGCGCACTTGCTAATCAGAGGGGATCACTACAAACCCACATATTCACATTATACATTCATTCTAAATTACATACTCATTTTCTCATTTTCAATCAATATTCCAAACTCATTTTCTATCAAGTTTCCACATAATTGCCATACATTCAATCATTCCTAAGGATTTGCCACAATTGGCCATTGAAACAAGTTACATTCATATAATCTCTAACTTCGCATATTCGACACTTTATCATTTAACAACCAATTTTACAAACCTTTACACATATATATACACCAAAAAGCACATAACACATACTTACACAATCACAACCACTATTTCATTCAAAATTTACAAATCAACAAATCATAGCCTAATACTTAATGATTAAAAAGTCACCCACCTTGACTTCACATTAGGAATTGGGTTAACTTGCCCCAACGGATTTGTTTGACCTCCTCAAATTCCAAGCGTCATGATTGACCTTAAATTAATCATAATAAGGCTAATTAATAAAAGAACAAGGTGCTGGAATTTTAAACAAATATGAAAAACTTACAATTAAGCTAATCTAATCTTCCTTATATCTCCAATTACAATAATTAACCTTAACCAAGGCATAAAACCCTTCATCAACACATAAATAGGTCAATTTCTCAATGACGCCTATGCTGAAATTTTACGATCATAACGAAACTTGAAATTAAGCCAACGTAACCTTACTTAACCCTTCCTATAACTCTCTAGGCTATACCAACCTAAAACCCCCATCAAAACTACTCTACACTTTAAAATTTCTCAATCCTAAGCCATACATGCATGCTGGAATTTTCAACAAATGACGAAACTTGAAATAAAACTTATCGAACCTTACCGAAATCTTTCCTATAGCATTCCATGCTATATTAACTAACACTTCCTCAATTTAAGCCATAAATTTCAAAAATTCTATACCTAAAGCCAATAAACACATGCTGGAATTTTATCTACACCTACATCATTCTTTTTCTTCTCTTTTTCCTTCACTAATACCTTTCAAAACACCATTTTTAACCAAACTAGCAATAAAACCATTAATTTTCCAAATCCATATGAAAGCCACGACATCTCCTTCTTGTTTCAATAGAAACCCAACACAAAATTCTTTCCTTTCTCATTCTTTCACTAAAACCTCATCCAAGCATCCTTTAAACATGAAAGAAGATAAAACTCAAACAAACCAATCTATAATTTCAAATCCTAACCAAACCTAATCTGATTTTTTTTCTTTTCCTCCTCTTACCTTCTTCTTCTACTTCTAACCATATCTTTGAAACAAAGAAGAGGAAACCCTAAACATATATCAAAAATTGAAACTTCATACCTTCTTTAACACCCACGGATTTTCTTCTTCTTCTTCTTCAAAAGATGAACAAAACTCCTTCTTTTCCTTTTCTTCTCACTTGTAACACGAAAACTAACCTTGATCTAGCTTGAAATCTCTTCTTCTTTTCTTCTCCTTGAATGGCGAATGCTTCTCTTCTTGTTCTTCCTTTGGATGTTAAAAAAATCTGCTCACTCTCTCCTCTCTTTGTTATTTTCAGATGTCTCATAAAATGACCTAGTTTGTATTAACTCCTTCACTCTTCCAATGACAAAACGGCAGCACCCCATCCATGCATCTAAAATTTCGTTGGTTAAAGGTAAGTGGTCAAAGCTTGGTCAAAAGTGTAGCCTTCTTTCTTTCCAATTTAACCTAACCTAATTTCAAACCTAAGTCTTCCTTACTTCAATTTACTGTGGGCTCCCACCTTTACAAGCCCACTAGCCTCCTTTCTTTATTCCTAACTTAGCTAAAAGAAACCCTAGCCCACTTATTTAATTCCTCATCATTTAAATTACAATCCTAAGGCTAAAAGCCCATTTAATGAACCTAAAGCCTTATAACCACATAAACTAATTCTAATTTATTCTTAACATGACCTAATTTAATATTTCTTATTCTTTGACAATATAATACAAAAATTAAAAATTCTAATTCAACTACTTTCTTGAAATTTAATATTATTGCTATAAATTCTAACTCTCAATTTCTTCAATTACTAATTATTGTTCTAAAAAAAAATCCCAAATATTCTAACCAATCGGAAATCTAATAAAACCCTAATTGAAACCCTATTTACTTCAATTAATACTAGCCAAAAGATAATGAACTTACCAATAATTTAAACAAACCTATATAATCAAGAAAAAAGGAACGGGGTCTAACAATTCTTCCCCCCTTAAAAGAATTTCGTCCTCGAAATTCTTACCTGAATCACCGAAGAGCTGAGGATACTTCTCTTTCATAGCTTCCAATGGTTCCCACGTGGCTTCTTCCACCGAATGATTCCTCCATAACACTTTTACTAACTGTATTGTCTTATTCCTAAGAACCTTTTCTTTTGTATCCAAAATCTGCACTGGAAGCTCTTCATAACTCAAATCCTCACTCAATTGAACTTCATCAGCCTGAATGACATGGGACGGATCTGATCGATATCTCCTCAGCATAGAGACATGAAATACATCATGTATCTGAGATAACTCTGGAGGCAAGGCTAACCTATATGCCAACGGACCAATCCTCTCCAGAATCTCATACGGCCCCACAAATCTCGGACTCAGCTTCCCCTTCTTGCCGAATCTCAGAATCCCTTTCCACGGAGAAGTCTTAAGAAACACCTTATCACCGACCTCATACTCCATCTCTTTCCTATGAGCATCCTCATAGCTTTTCATCCTGTCCTGAGCTGCCTTCAGCCTGTGCTTAATCACATTGACCTTATCCACTGTCATCTGAATCAACTCTGGACCCAAAAGTTTCCTGTCTCCCTCTTCATCCCAACACACCGGAGTCTGACATCTCCTCCCATACAGAGCCTCATAAGGAGCCATCTGAATGCTCGAATGATACGAATTGTTGTAAGCAAATTCGATCAATGGCAAGTGTTCATCCCAAGCTCCTCGAAAATCCATCACACAAGCCCTGAGCATTCCTCAAGAGTCCGAATGGTCCTCTCGATCGACCATCGGTGCGAGGATGAAAAGCGATCTTGAAACTCAACTTAGTGCCCATAGCCTCCTGCAAACTGCCCCAAAATCTCGAAGTAAAACGGGGATCTCTATCAGACACAATCGAATCCGGGATCCCATGCAATCTTACCACCTCATCAATATACTTCTTAGCTAGCACATGAAGAGGATCATGCATGCGATTGCCAAAAATGGGCTGATTTTGTCAACCTATCCACGATCACCCATATTGCATCATGCCTCCTACTGGTCCTGGGCAATCCCATCAGAAAGTCCATAGTCACTTTCTGCCACTTCCACTCAGGAATGGACAATGGCCTCAACTGGCCTGAAGGTGCTTGATGCTCAGCCTTAACTTCCTGACACACCAGGCACTTGCTCACATACTCAGCCACATCTTTCTTCATACCTCTCCACCAGAAATGTTCTCACGAGATCCCTCAGACATCCCGGCTGCTGGATGCATAGCATAAGGTGCATTGTGCGCCTCATCCAGAATCTCATTCTTCACCTCCTTGACATCTGGAATGCATAGCCTATTTCTGACTGTTAGAAGTCCATCATTACTCATTACCATGTCAGACTTCTTACCCTTCTGAAATTCTTCCCTTGATCGACTTCACCGCATCCCCGACCTGCAACTCTTTTACTTTATCTCGAAGAATCGGCCTTACCCGAAAAGTGGCAACCATGCAACTTGTCTCATCCTGCTCTAGACTAATCCTGAGCTTAGCCATCTCTTCCAATAGCGGCAAATACACCGTCTGAACATAAGCTATGGAAGACTTCCTACTCAAGGCATCTGCAACAACATTTGCCTTACCTGGATGATACTCGATCAACAGGTCATAGTCCTTGAGCAGCTCAATCCATCGCCTCTGTCTCAAATTCAGCTCCTTCTGACTTAACAAGTATTTGAGACTCTTGTGATCTGTAAAGATCCTCGTCTGAACCCCATATAGGTAATGTCTCCAGATCTTTAAAGCAAAGATCACTGCTGCTAACTCTAAATCATGGGTCGGATAATTCACCTCATAGGGCTTTAGCTGCCGTGAGGCATATGCTATCACCTTATCTTCCTGCATAAGCACACATCCTAATCCCTTTCTGGAAGCGTCACTATACACAGAAAAACTCCCATCTCCTGAAGGCAACGCTAGAACTGGAGCACTAGTCAATCTGTGCTTCAGCTCCTCAAAACTTCTCTGGCATTCATCACTCCAGACAAACTTCTGATTTTTCCTTAGTAACTTAGTCAAAGGAGTAGCGATTAAGGAAAATCCCTCTACAAATCGCCTATAGTAACCAGCTAAACCCAGAAAGCTCCTCACCTCTTTCACTGTCGTCGGAGCGTGCCAATTCACTACAGCTTCAACTTTCTTTGGGTCTACATGCACCCCATTCGCAGAAACAATATGACCAAGAAAGACCACCTCACGCAGCCAAAATTCACATTTCGTGAATTTGGCATACAACTCTCTCTCCCTCAGTCTCTGCAACACAATCCTCAAGTGCTCCTCATGGTCTCTCTCACTCTGGGAAAATACCAGAATGTCATCGATAAAAACGATAACAAACTGATCCAAAAAGTCCTTAAAGACCTCATTCATCAAATCCATGAAAGCAGCAGGAGCATTGGTCAGTCCGAAAGGCATAACCAAAAATTCATAATGGCCATACCGAGTCCTGAAGGCAGTCTTGCTCACATCAGACTCCTTAATCCTGAGTTGATGGTAGCCAGACCTAAGATCAATCTTGGAGAATACCGTAGCTCCCTGCAGCTGATCAAACAAGTCATCTATCCGAGGCAAAGGATACTTGTTCTTCATTTGTCACTTTATTAAGCCTCCATAATCTATGCATCCTCCGTGTTCCATCTTTCTTTCTAACAAACAAGGCCAAGGCGCTCCCAGTAGAGAACTTCTACCTAATGAATCCTTTCTCTAATAAGTCCTCCAAGCTGCTCTTTCAGCTCCTTCACTCATTGGAGCCATCTGTAGGTGGAATCGAAATAGGAGCTGTCCCGGGAGCCAAGTCAATAGCAAACTCAATCTCCCTCTCCGGTGGCAAACCGGGCAACTCCTCAGGAAACACATCGGAAAATTCCCTCACAATGGGAATATCCTCCACCTTACTCTCCTTCACACTGGTATCCAGAACACACGCCAAGAAGGCTTCACAGCCTCTCCCCATCAGTCTGTCGGCTAATAAAGCTGAAATAAGCCGTGGCGGTGTCAACTTTCTATCTCCTCTGAAAATTACTTTCTGACCCTCACCTAGATCAAATTCCACTTCCTTTTTACCACAATCCAACTTCGCCTTATACTTCTCCATCACGTCCATTCCGACGATCACATCTAACCCCTTCAGATCTAGAGGTAGCAGATCCACTACCAAACTAGATCCATCAATCATAAGCTCACAATCTCTAAAGATCCGGCTCACGACAACAGTCCTCCCTAACGGAGTACTAACAAATAGAAACTCATCCAATAAAACTGACTGCATACCAGGCAATAACAAACTCGCAGAGACAAAGGAATGAGTGGAACCCGAGTCAAAAAGAACATATACATCAGAATGAAAAAGCTGAGCCATACCAGTAACAACCTCCGGTGCGGCTGCAGCCTCCTCTCGAGTCATAGCAAACACCCGAGCTTGAGCTTGCCCTCTCGGTCTCCCTGGAGGAATGGGCTTCTTCACAGATCCAGAACTGCCCACTCCAGAAGCTGGTCTAGTCCCCATTGTCTCCACTCTCCTCTGAGCCTGTGACTGCGATCCCGCCCCTCGGGCCCACAGAGGACAGTTATTAATCAGATGTCCCTTCTCTCCACACTTGAAACAGGCACCAATCAACTTGCGACATACTCCCCGATGTGGATTCCCACAATGCTCACATAGAGGGGTCGGGTTCCTGCTTCTCTCTGCCCTACTGTTTCCTCCCACTGAGGAGGCTGTCTTGATCTGCTTTCTGGTGCACCTTTCTGCTGAGGGCCTTCTGCCTCCCTGACTCTGCACCCGGAAACTCTTCTCACCCCTAAAGCGATCAACACTACCCCTCTCCTAGAAACCGCTCTACGCCCTTTCTTTTCTGCTCGCCTCACCTCGATGTTCTCCAGTTTTTTCTGCTGGTGCCACATCCACTAGCTGCGATAATCGGTGAAATTGTGAATCATTACCTTCTCCCTAATTCCCGGATGGAGGCCTCCTCAAACTTTCTGCACTTATCTTCTTCATTAGCCACCATATATCTTTGCATCTGAGGACAGTTGGGTAAATCTCACTCATACTCACTAACAGACGGCTCCTCTCGAGCCAAATTCATAAACTCTCGGCCTTTTCTTGCATATAAACCGGGAGAAGTACTTTTCTGAAATAATTCCCAAAATCTTTCCATGACAACACGGGAGGTACTGCTTTGGCTCGTGGGTACCGACTCCCACCAATGAAGAGCATTCCCAAAAGACTCACTTTACGTACTCCAACCTCTCTTCATCCGTGCATTTCATCCGCACTGAACCCTTCATTCTTTTCATCAAGCCTCGGCTTCCTCGGGATTGGTGGTACCATAAAGTCCACCGCTCCATATTTTAAGCAACTTGTCATCTTTGCCCGCCCTAATCACTGGGCAGTGCGCTGAAACCCGAGATCCCGACCTAAGGCTACGGTGAATGCACGGGCAAAGCACGGAAAAAGCTGCGGATCCATCGCAGGCATAGCAGAGGAGGAGGAGGTTGCTCTCGGGTTGCACACTAGGTGCCTCTGAGCCGGGCTGAGTGAGTCCACATCTTGTGGGACATGAGACTCATCAGCGCTCCTGGCGAGAACTAGAGCGAGAAAGAGTGCGCGGGACCCACGCCGGGTGGCATAGTTACTCCTTCAAAATAAAACCAAGGAAAATTTTAGTTCAAAGAAATCATACTAAAATCAAGTTGCAATTCATCATGTAGTCGAAATTACCATCTAAGCATGTAAAATCGGTGAAAACAAGACAAAGGACACAAATCATGCAATCCTAACGTTCTCCTTCTACCCAAACCTAAGCAAAGCTACGATACCATAAGTGTTGGAACCCCTCCACAGTGCGACACGAGTCCGGCGTCTGCGTGACATCGGGACGCTGCGTCACGAGGAAGAATTCTCACCACCGATCAAAACTCAAATTGGACTTAAAAACACTATATCAAGAATAACCGCGATAATTAATCCTAATTATTCTCCCATGAACTTTATCGATTAAGGCCCACAATTTAAACCCGACACTCTTAAATGACCAAAAGGATAGAAAAGTTGATTAGTTAATCAATATTTGAATTTCATACAAATCGAAATCAAGCAGGGAAGAAACATGGTAATTAAGAAAAGCAGATGTTATTCAACCCATTTTGCATATTTAAAACTTTTAATTCCAAAATCAGAAATTTCGTCAATTTATTGTCAATAGAATATAAATAAACTAAGATATAAAAGGATTTAGAATTACTTTAGTCATTAAGTTATTCAAAAGACATAAATCATATTTTAACACTAAATCCAATATTTTAGGCCAAGTCAAAATCTTATATCAAAGGTTTTGAATTTCATACCTTTGTTACCAAAATCAAAAGAATGGCTTATGTTACTTTATTTGAAAGATTAGAAGATATTTTACACCTTTTATTAAGGAATAATAGTCATATCAATCTAGTTCATTTCCATAAGACCAAATGAATAGTAAACTGAATAGTAAAACTTACCATATGAATAGTAATCGGTGAATTTTAAGCGTCCATAACTTTTTAGTTTTGAAGCGAACTTTAACCCATTTATACCATTTTCAAAATCTTATGAAACTCTATCAATCTCAAGAAATGCCCTTTTCCAAATTTGGACTCTAAGATACTCAAAAAGCCCAATCAAGGTAGCTGCCCATTTAAAAAAAATGGACAGACCTCCCCAAAACTATCTAGCTAAAACGTCAAATTACTCAAACTCGCATAAAACACACGGTTTAAAGGCAACAACGCACTCTATTCTAACCATTTCTCAATCTACTCCTAAGCATCCAATCCAGATAATGTCAATCTAACTACTAACCATCCATGCATTTTTATCTCATAGAGGCATTACAAGCTCATGCTTGCTTCTTACCTTCTCACGCATGCAAACATATATCCATACATACCTAATCATATTCAAAGATATAATGGAACTTTAAAACCTTAAAAGTTTACATGAAATAAATACATACAATGCTTTAAAGAGCATTTTAGCCCGAACACAAAAGAAAGTCTAAAATGCTAGCCAAGCATCGTTTTACAAAAGTTTAGCTTTCAAAACAAAGCATCGGAGTATGCCTTATTCCGTCTGACGACCCGATTCTCGCTTCAAGACACGAAGAGGGAGGAAGGGGTGTGAGCACTATGGCTCCGTGGGTAACAATCTAATAATTAAGCATAAGCTAATCCATACATCAACAACTCAATATTCAAGTCAATATGCATTAACTTCATAAGCGGAAGCGATTACAAAAACATCAAGTATCACATATGACACCACAAAACCACAACACAGATGGTGCGAGTGATCTAACAGATGCGTACACATGTTCGACAGCGACCATGTGTGGCCGTGAATGAGAGAAGTCTGTTTTCGAACTCCTATGCCACTAGCGGGCGGTAAAGAAACCTTATGACAAGTCTTGCTGCTAATCGGAGGATCACTACTGACCCACATATTCACATTATACATTCATTCTAAATTACATACTCATTTCTCATTTTCAATCAATATTCCAAACTCATTTTCTATCAAGTTTCCACATAATTGCCATACATTCAATCATTCTAAGGATTTGCCACAATTGGCCATTGAAACAAGTTACATTCATATAATCTCTAACCGCATATTCGACACTTTATCATTTAACAACCAATTTTACAAACCTTTACATATATATACACCAAAAGCACATAACACATACTTACACAATCACAACCACTATTTCATTCAAAATTTACAAATCAACAAATCATAGCCTAATACTTAATGATTAAAAAGTCACCCACCTTGACTTAGTTGGCTAGGAATTGGGTTAACTTGCCCCAACGGTTTGTTTGACCCTCCTCAAATTCCAAGCGTCATGATTGACCTTAAATTAATCATAATAAGGCTAATTAATAAAGAACAAGGTGCTGGAATTTTAAACAAATATGAAAAACTTACAATTAAGCTAATCTAATCTTCCTTATATCTCCAATTACAATAATTAACCTTAACCAAGGCATAAAACCCTTCATCGACACATAAATAGGTCAATTTCTCAATGGCGCCTATGCTGAAATTTTACGATCATAACGAAACTTGAAATTAAGCCAACGTAACCTTACTTAACCCTTCCTATAACTCTCTAGGCTATACCAACCTAAAACCCCATCAAAACTACTCTACACTTTAAAATTTCTCAATCCTAAGCCATACATGCATGCTGGAATTTTCAACAAATGACGAAACTTGAAATAAAACTTATCGAACCTTACGAAATCTTTCCTATAGCATTCCCATGCTATATTAACTAACACTTCCCTCAATTTAAGCCATAAATTTCAAAATTCTATACCTAAAGCCAATAAACACATGCTGGAATTTTATCTACACCTACATCATTCTTTTTCTTCTCTTTTTCCTTCACTAATACCTTTCAAAACACCATTTTTAACCAAACTAGCAATAAAACCATTAATTTTCCAAATCCATATGAAAGCCACGACATCTCCTTCTTGTTTCAATAGAAACCCAACACAAAATTCTTTCCTTTCTCATTCTTTCACTAAAACCTCATCCAAGCATCCTTTAAACATGAAAGAAGATAAAACTCAAACAAACCAATCTATAATTTCGAAATCCTAACCAAACCTAATCTGATTTTTTTTCTTTTCCTCCTCTTACCTTCTTCTTCTACTTCTAACCATATCTTTGAAACAAAGAAGAGGAAACCTAAACATATATCAAAAATTGAAACTTCATACCTTCTTTAACACCCACGGATTTTCTTCTTCTTCTTCTTCAAAAGATGAACAAAACTCCTTCTTTTTCCTTTTCTTCTCACTTGTAACACGAAAACTAACCTTGATCTAGCTTGAAATCTCTTCTTCTTTTCTTCTCCTTGAATGGCCGAATGCTTCTCTTCTTGTTCTTCCTTTGGATGTTAAAAAAAATCTGCTCACTCTCTCCTCTCTTTGTTATTTTCGTATGTCTCATAAAATGACCTAGTTTGTATTAACTCCTTCACTCTTCCAATGACAAAAACGGCAGCACCCCATCCATGCATCTAAAATTTCGTTGGTTAAAGGTAAGTGGTCAAAGCTTGGTCAAAAGTGTAGCCTTCTTTCTTTCCAATTTAACCTAACCCTAATTTCAAACCTAAGTCTTCCTTACTTCAATTTCGTGGGCTCCCACCTTTACAAGCCCACTAGCCTCCTTTCTTTATTCCTAACTTAGCTAAAAGAAACCCTAGCCCACTTATTTAATTCCCTCATCATTTAAATTACAATCCTAAGGCTAAAAGCCCATTTAATGAACCTAAAGCCTTATAACCACATAAACTAATTCTAATTTATTCTTAACATGACCTAATTTAATATTTCTTATTCTTTGACAATATAATACAAAATTAAAATTCTAATTCAACTACTTTCTTGAAATTTAATATTATTGCTATAAATTCTAACTCTCAATTTCTTCAATTACTAATTATTGTTCTAAAAAAATCCCAAATATTCTAACCAATCTGAATCTAATAAAACCCTAATTGAAACCCTATTTACTTCAATTAATACTAGCCAAAAGATAATGAACTTACCAATAATTTAAACAAACCTATATAATCAAGAAAAAGGCACGGGTCTAACAATACCCTGGTCTCCATTAGGCAAAACCAATCTTGGAGCACTTGTCAATCATTCTTGAGCTCCTCAAAGCTCTTACGACATTCCTCACTCCATATGAGCTGCTGATTCTTTCTTATGACTTAGTCATAGGCGCTATCATTGAGAATCCTTCCACGAATCTCCTATAATAACTTGCCAAACCTAGGAAGCTTCTTACCTCTTTCACCGTCTTGGGCTCTTGCCAATTCCTCTGCTTCTACTTTCCTCGGATCAACATGGATCCCTTTGCTAGAAATCACATGTCGAGGAAAACTACTTATGCACCAAAATTCACATTTCTTGAATTTGGCATAAAGCTCTGCTCTCTCAATCTACTCAACACTATCACGAGATCTTTGTTCATGCTCTCCTTCATCCTTAGAATAGACCGAGAATGTCATCAATGAACACAATGACAAACCGATCTAAGAATTCATTAAACACCTATTCATCGGATCCATGAAAGGCGGTGAAGCATTGGTCAATCCGAAGGGCATGACCACAATTCATAGTGCCGTAATGGGTCTGAAAGTTGTCTTGTTTACATCGGACTCCACGATTGGAGTTGATGATAACACGATCTTAAGTCAATCTTGAAAAGACCCTTGCTCCTGCGGTGATCGAATAAATCATCTATTCTTGGCAAAGGATACTTGTTTTGAATCGTCATCTTGTTAAGCTTCACATAGTCTGCACATCCTCCATGTTCCATCCTTCTTCCTAACAAGCAGATAGGAGGTCCCAAGGTGAAACTTCGGCACGATGAATTGCTTCTCCAACAATTCTGCAATTGTTCCTTGAGTTCTCTCAACTTAACTGGAGCCATTCTGTAGGGTGGTATGGAGATTGGCGCGGTTCCGGGAATCAAGTCAATTTCGAACTCAATTTCTCTCACCGGCGGCAATCCTGGTAATTCTTCTGGGAATACATCAAGAAACTCCCTCACAACCTGAAAATCTTCTAATCTGCCCACATTCACTTCTGGATCCATTACATCCACCAAGAATGCCTCACACCCTTGGCTCATCATATTGTCAGCTAACATAGTCGAAATGATCCTCGGCACTGGCAGTTTCCTGTCCCCCTTGAAGACAACTTTCTGATCATTGCCCAGATCAAACTCTACTTCTTTCAAACTACAATCTAGCTTCATTGTACCTCTCCATGACATCCATCCCAATATAACATCCAATCCTTGAAGGTCTAGAGGTAGTAGGTCTACTACCGATCTAGCACCGTCGATCTTGAGCTCACAATTCTTATAGATCAAGCCGATCACCACCTTACTCCCTAAAGGCGTTTAACAATCGAAAGTTATCCATAGTCTCGGGACACACAACATGCAAATTCATACTTGCGGATACAAGCGAATGTGTAAAGCCAGTATCAATTAACACATAAATAGGAGAGTCAAATAACTGAGCCATACCAGTCACAACTTCTGGAGCGGCTGCAGCTTCTTCTCTGGTCATGGCAAAGACTCTTCTTTGGTGCTGACCACAGCCTCTGGGTCTCCCTACGGATTAGCCCTCCCACTGTTCCAGAGGCGCCTACTTACATGGTGGCTGGTTCCCCTTGTCTCTGTCTGCCTCTGAGCTTGAACTTGGAAACCCTCCTGTCTCAGCCTCTGGGGACAATCTCTCATCATATGTCCCTTCTCTCCACACTGGAAGCAACCACCAAACCCCTTGAGACATCTCCCTAGATGAAACTTCCCGCACTGATCACACTGGGGATACTTGCCCTTCCATGACTTTCCTAAGCCTCCCATACTAGAGACCTGTTCAGAAATTGCCTGCTGGCGACTCTTGGCAGGACCACTACTGCCCATGCCACTCTGAGTATGATGAGTCCTGGTGCTCCTTGCAGTGGCTGGGTTACCCACTCCCTTCCTGGAGGATTGTTCTCTATTTTTCCTTTTCTGCTCACTTGACCTTAATATTCTCGACTTCTCGGCCTTGGCGCCGCATCCACTAATCTGTTGGTAGTCCGGAAATTGTGGATCACCAACTTATCCGGATCCCTAGGTGCAATCCACCTCAAACTTCCGACACTTGTCTTCTTGAGTTGCCACGATATTGGTGCATCTGTGATAAGCGAGTGAACTTCAATTCATACTCTTCCACACTCAACTCCCTCTGAGCGAGATTCAGAAATTCCCTGGCCTTATCCTGCATGTAGACCATCGAGAAATACTTCCTCGAAAGGCCTCTAGGAATTCCCTCCATGTCGATCTGGGAGGTACTTCACGATCATGAGGCACTGACTCCCACCAGTGCAGTGCATCCCCTTGCAGTAAGCTAACTGCATAGTCTAGCTTCTCTTCATCCGAGCACTTCATCTGTTTCAGGACCCTCTCGGTCCTCTTCAACCATGCTTCTGCCTCCTCGGGATTAGTAGTCCCGCTGAAATCGACAAACCCCATACTTAGGAGCTTGTCATCGCCCCCTCCGATCTGCTGAGTGGCATCGAGCTTGTGATCCTAGCCCATGGCATGGATAAAAGCCTGGGCGAAGGCCTGAAAGAATTGTGGGTCTACTGGATTTGGCATAGGAGGAGGCTGGAGAGGCACTTCGTGCTGCACACTTGGTGCCTCAAAATCTGTAACAGGGATGGTCCCTGCATCCTGGGGAATATGAGATTCATCCGTACTTCCCCTCTGAGAGCCTGATCGAGATTGAGCTCCTCGAGTTCTTCTTCTAGGCGGCATATTACTCCTTTAAATGAAAACCATTTCAAAACTTTAGCTCATGCTTTGTGAAACTAATTCAAATCATGTAAAACAATTCAAAACCAATGATGCATGTACTGTATTTAAAACAATGCTTAGGGTTCATGTAACATGATGCATGCTGACTCTACCCTTGAGGCTACCCACTAGGGTTCCTAGGAAATCATAAACCTAGAGCTTCTCTTGATACCACAGATGTCGGGCCTCGACAGGAGACGGACCCCAACTGTTGGATCCTGTTCACGAGTCCAACCTTGAGCAGTAAAACATGACGCTTGATCATCTTGCCTTGTAGGGTTCATTTCATTTAACCCTAATTTCAAATTGATTTCTCTTGTAAATCATAACCTTATGACTCTTGTTTTATTTAAGACAAGAATCGTTTCAATCGGAGGTTATATAACTCAAGATACACACCAAAAACCAAAAAGAGTTCATACCTGAAGCATGCTCTCTTAACTGACCTCTCACTTGCTTTAATGCAAACCTCGTCAATTAGCTCCAAATGATACCAAATTTTATGGAGTTAAAGATATATGTCTTATAAATCCAATGGTTCAAACCTCACCTCAATTGGAGGTCGAATGAGTGTTTTATGCCCAAAAGAATAGACTATGCTCACTCCCAAAATCAAATTGAACATCTTTTGGCGCAAATGCCATAACTTTCACTATAGATGTCAGAATGACTTCATTCTTGGACGGTTAGAAAATAGACATCTAGGCCTACAACTTTTGTGAAGAAAAAAATTCCAAATTCTGTCACTATTGTGTTACATGGACCGTGAGAATATCAAAAAGTCTGTGTGAAAATTCACACGGGCTGTGTAATTTTCTGCTACTGCGTCTCCCTGCACCATGGATTAACACAGTTTGTGTGAAAATTCACACAGGCTGTGTAACCCACTGCCACTGCCGTCTCCCTGCACAGAAATTTACACGATCGTGTGAAAATTCACAGGCTGTAACCCACCGCCAAGCTAGCCTCCTACACGAGAAAATTACACGATGCGTGTGGAAATTCACACAGTGTGTAACTTCTACCAACAACCACATTTCACTCTCTAAACCCTCTTCAATCCAAGTACCTACATAAAAACTTAAATCCTCCATATCCCACAACACATAACAACCTAATTATCCCAATGGATTTTCAATGGCAGCAACACACCCTAGCATTCTAATCAAACCCAAACCATAATGATCTTGTCTGATCACTCATGCAAAACTTATTAACCATAACCCAATCACATTCTTACTTCTACATAACACTCATCAATCCCAACTCTATATCGTCTTCACTTGAACTAAACATGCATTTCTACCCATGGATTCCAAAGCCATTTCATGCAACTTTGGATACTATGCTTAAACATGATAATAAATGGTTTTGAGAGACCATAATAAATCGTAATTCATGCATCTCATTCACATTCAAAACAAGTAGCTTACAATGCTTTAGTGGGCATTTCAAGCCCTTTTACAACAGTTCAAAATACACTTCAAAATGCTCTTGTTTTCTTAAAATGCATCTAAAGCATCGTTTATAACAATTGACTTGAAATACATCAAAAACATAATCTTGGGTATGCCTTTTATGCTCATTCCTCGAGATCACGCTCTTCACACGGAGATGGGGCGGGAAGGTAGGGGTGAGCTTTAAACTCGAGGTAAGACGTTTATATTTATACTACTAAGCTGAATCTATTCATTACTCATCTTGTTGGCAATATTCTCATCAACAAATCATCTGACTTGCATTTATTGAATTCATCAAGCTAAAAGCATAATTTCAAGATTCATGCATTCATCATTCTTACAAACATATGCTAACACGTAAACACATAGCCGATGGTTCGAAAAGTCCACGGTTCTTGATGAACTACACAAGTGTAGTCATATCTTTGAGAGTCAAAAAGGAACATCCTATGCCACAATCAGGCGGCAAGGCGAAGGCTATCTTGGTCAGCGTGCACGTGACTTTCTTTGTTGGACTTAACTAACCCACATAACACTGAATTTCAGGCATAAAACTGGATTTTCTTGTCCACTAGCTGATTTTCGAAAATAGATTTTCATGCAATCCAATTAGTTAATTCTCTGGAAAACGCTTTTCATGCTTAGCTCAAATGTCATAAACTCACTAATATTCTGTAGGAAAATCCCGGGAGGAACATCACATGTTCCAGCGGTGGAAACAAAATTTTGGTCCGGGACCTTCCAAAACCAGGATCCGTATCGGTATGAAAACTCAAACTGAATAGCCAATAGAGACTATCTCTAAAGGTATCCACGCAGAGATCAGAAAACCTAACGAGTCAAACCCTTTTAACCCGGAATAGCTAGAAGAGAATAAGAGCTGCTAGACCCTACCTACGTCACGGAGAGCTTGAGAATCACGTTGAATCCTTGTGTTGGAGAAGAGAGAATCGATGATGCTTGAGAAAAGAAGAGATGAAATCCAAATTACACTTAAACTTAACCTTTAAGCTTTCTCCTTTTCTCTTCCATAAAACATCGACCATCATCCTTTTGCAAGCCATCTTATATGTCTTTTTAACAATTAAAAGACTATCCATAAGATCATGACAAGTGGAGGATAAATGACCATACATTTGGCTAAGCATTAAATGCATTAACTTTTGAAAAGTCAAAAGTCCTTATCCTCTCTTCCCTTTCCAACGAAAATGCATATATATATACATATAATTAATTAATTACTTAATTAATTAACATATATATATAATTACTAAGGGATCGATCAAGCTGGGGTTGGGTCCTCTACCGGCCCTCTAAGACCCCGATCTTGAAAAATCATCGGAAACCTTTCTTAGTAATATTGATGTCGCGATCTCATCGGGACATATCCCGATCCCATTGGGATCCGTTTAATCCTAATGCTCTCCATAATTGGAACTCTGTCCAATTACTATTTTACAGATTCTCTGAAACACTCTTATGTGTGTGACCCTTTAGGTTCCCGGTTATGTTGGCCACTTAGATTAACAATTAATCTGAGCAAGTCATGGCGGTATCTAGCAACACATCATGACCCCAATTGACCGGAAAGTAATTGGTTTGATGAATTCATCACGAACCGATCACGAACCCTTCCATGACAATTCTTGTGCAATTAGTCCTTTCATCATCCTATACCCCACTTGGTTATGAGTATGGCTAATATGTCAACTCTTACTAGACTAAGTCTAGCCCAAGTGTAATCAGTTCTGTCTTGGGACTCATTACTTTATATGTCCATGAAGACACTCTTCATGACATAGTCATCTTTCTGACGAGAGACTTAAAGTAATGATCTAGCGAAGGCAGTATCTCTTACATTTTCGCAGTGATGAATCCTTTATTGGCTACTCAATTACCTTGAATACCTCAAGCGTACCCAAGCACCACCCTATGAGTAACCTCTGGAAGGCCACAAGGAATGGAGTCAAAATGCACAGATCGGTATCCAAGATATCCTTGAGTACCTCAAGTTTAAGGATACTTGCACCATTGCTATGATGAGATTATCAGCGACATAAATCCATGTGATGATCTCATGGCAGTCATCGAATGAACTTACTACTACTAGTAAGCATCCATATGTCAACTCTAAATATCTCATATTTACGATTTACGAGATCCACCGCTTGATCCAATCAAGGAGTATGACATATCTAATGCATGGGATTAATGATGTCCGGTCTCATTAATCCTATGACTAGGAAATTTGAATCTTGACATAATTACACATGATAGGAATCTCGGGAGTATGATCACATCATAATTTCCTTCATGCTATGTCATATATCATGGACTTCATTAATTTGATTAAAGATCACAATCAATTCATAAAGAACATCAAATAAATGAAACATGCCTTTCTTTATTTATTCATAAAGTGCATGCATGACTATGAACAAAATGCGCTAAAGGGATTGCCTTTGGGGCACTACTCTAACAATCTCCCACTTGACCTAAAGTCAATCGCCTTGGTATCTAATACCATAAGCGAGTACATGAGAATCAAAATTCTTACGTGACAATGGCTTCGTCAGCGGATCGGCAATGTTACGCTCTCGCGGAATCCTCTCGATCGCGACATCACCTCTGGCCGTGATCTCTTGAATCGAGATGATATCTGCGGATGCGTGTTTAGATCGTTGGTGAGACCTTGGTTCTTTACACGAGCAATAGCCCCATTGTTGTCACAATACAAGCTGTATGGGTCCATCACGACTAGGAACCACACCAAGTTGAAATGAACTTCGATCAACGACTTCCTTTGCCGCCTCGATGCGGCAATGTACTCTGCCTCGGTCGTCGAATCGTGATCGTCTCTTGTTTGGAACTCTTCAATGACCGCTCATTTGTTTAGCGTGAAAACATAACTTTGGCGGGATGCAGGTCATCCTTGTCGGATTAAAACTGCATCCGTATGCCGCTCACTTGGAATTTCCATCTCCATATATCGAAAACATCCTTAGTCCTTCGCAAGTACTTGAGGATATTCTTGTGACCACCCATGACCCTCACGAGGATCGATTGGTATCTGCTCGTGACACTCGAGCATCGATACATCGGGCCTCGTCATAACATAAGCGTACATGATCGATCCTACTGCGGATGCATACGGGATCTAATCCATGCGAATCCTCTCATCTTGTGTCTTAGGACACATAGATTTCGAGTGTTATCCCATGAGTAATGGGAAGGAACCCTCTCTTGGATTGCTCCATGCTAAACCTCTTTAGCATCTTGTCTATGTCACGATGATTGTGAAAGACCAAGCAACCTTTTGATCTATCTCGATAGATCTTTATCCCAGGATATAAGTTGCTTCACCAAGGTCCTTCATCGCAAATTGCTTGGACAACCAAATTTTAGCGGTTGCATCATTGAGACATCGTTTCGAGTAACGATATGTCATCTACATACAACACAAGGAAAGCGATTGCATTCCATTAACCTTCTTGTACACACAGGTGTTCATCCGATTTTGTGAGAAACCAAACTCTTTGATTGACTCATCAAAGCGGATGTTCCAACTCTGGATGCTTGCTTGAATCCATAGATGGATTTACGAAGCTTGCATACCTTTTCGCCATCCTTTGGAAGTGAAGCCCTCTGGTTGTGTCATGTACACATCCTCGGCGATTTCCGTTAAGGAAAGTCGTCTTCACATCCATTGCCATATCTCATAATCATAATGGCGGCAATGGCTAGGAGTATCGAATGGATTTAAGCATTGCTACGGTGAAGGTCTCGTCATAGTCAACTCCTTGTCTTTAACGAAATCCTTTGGCCACGAGCCTTGCTTTGTAGGTAATCACATTACCATCCATGTCGGTTTTCTTCTTGAAAACCCATTTGCACCTATAGGTTTTATCCTTCAGTGCATCAACCAAAGTCCATACTTGGTTTATGTACATGGAATCTATTTCGGCTTTCATGGCACAAAGCCATTTTGGACTACGAACTTTTAGAACCTCTTCATAGGTAGCGGGCTCATCATTTTCTATGAGCAATCGTCATTCTGTTCACTTACGAGAAATCCGTATCTCTACGGAACAATCGCATCCTACTTGACCTCTGAACTTCGTGCAGCGGAAGGTTGAGCTGTTACTTCATCCGAATGAGTGGCGGTCTCGAGTTGAGCGATTGATCATGCTTGTTTGAGCATCTTGAACTTCTTCAAGTTCAACTTTGCTCCCACTTGTCTTCTTGTAAAAGAAACTCTTTCTCTAAAAACAGCATGCCTTGAAACAAACACCTTTTGTTCCTCGGCGTGGTAGAATTGATATCCTTTGGTCTCTTTAGGATATCCTACAAACAAACACTTGTCAGATTTTGCTTCAAGCTTATCTGACTGAATCCGCTTCACGTAAGCAGGACAATCCCATACTTTCAAATGAGAAAGATAAGGTTTTGTTAGTCCACAACTCATATGGAGTAACATCAAGCGTCTTAGAGGAACTCTGTTTAGCAAGTAAGCAATGTCTCTAGCGCATACCCCAAAACGATTTTTGTAACTTTGCGAAACCCATCATTGATCGTACCATGTCCAACAAGGTTCGATTTCTCCTTTCAGCCACACCGTTGTGCTGCGGCGTGTAAGGAGGAGTCCACTGAGATAAAATGCCATTATCTCTTAGATAATCCAGAAACTGTTGGTCTAAGTATTCTCCACCACGATTGGATCGTATTGCCTTGATACTTTTACCAAGTGGTTTTCTACTTCATTTCGAATTGTTTGAACTTTTCAAACACTTGATTTGTATCTCATCGAGATACAAGTACCCATATCGTGAATAATCATCGATAAAGGTAATGAAAACGACAACCACTTACGGCATGGATGGACATCGGACCGCATACATCCGAATGTATTTGGTCTAATACTCCAATTGCTCGTTCACCCTTTCCTTGAAGGGTAACTTAGTCATCTTGCCTAATAAACAAGATTCGCATGTGTCATATGATTCATAATCAAATGACCTAAGCGCCACTCTTGTGGAGCTTAGCGATCGTGTCTCATTTATATGGCCAAGTTGACAATGCCATAAGTAAGTTGACTTTAGATTATCTCTTTTATGCCGTTTGGTGTCATTGACATTTAAAATTGGATTAGACATATCTAATATGTAAATACCATTGCACAATGTACCAGTTCCATAAAGCATTCCATTAGAATTAATAGAACAACCATTGCTACTAAAATTCATATGGAATCCATTTCTATTTAGACAAGAAAGACGATATATTCTTTGTCAAAGCGGGTACAAAATAGCAATCATCCAATTCGGTACAAGCCCGATGAGGGAGATACAAAACATAGGTTCCTACGGCTAATCGCAGCAACTCTTGCTCCATTTCCAACACGTGGGTCTACTTCTCCTTCATGGGTTGCCTCATCCACGAGGCCACGCATATCATTACATATGTGAGCCACAACCATATCAAATACCCGGATGTTGTGATCGATGTGAGTATTAACTTCAATGACATACAAACCTGAAGTAGTCGAGGCATCGATGCCTTCTTACGCTTTAGCGACTCGAGATAGACTTTGCAATTCGCCTCCAATGGCCATCTTTACTGTGATGGAAGCAAGTTCCTTTTAGAGGCGCTTCTTTGGTCTTCTTCTTGATGGCGCCTCCCTTTGGTTTCTTTGCCTTCTTCTTCTTTGGGTTCTTTTCTTCTTGGCCCCAAAAGATGAAGAAGCAACCACCAACACTTGCTTACTATCATTCTTGATAGTGCGCTTTCATTGTCTTGAAGCGATTGATCACTCAAGTATTGTAGTGGATATTTGGTTCATCCGATAGTTTAGCACTGACTGTGCATAACGTCGAACAATCAACGAATTAAGTCTATACTTAATTCATGATCCATTGCAAAACCTAAGGCGGCCAATCTCTCAATATAGCCATTCATCTTCAGGCGTCTTGCAGGCAGATGTCCCTGGAGCCATCTTAGTGGTGAAGAAGCCTTGAGGTCTCGAACCTTTCGGACCGAGCTTGCTCGTCAAACGACTCCCTAAGATGAAAACTATAGTGTGAGCATCCATGGACTCGTCTTGCTTCTGCAGCTCGGTGACATCGGCCAAGCATAATGCAAGTCGCCATGTCATTTGTCCTTAAGATGCTTACTATATGCCTTCGATCATCATCGAAGCATCGACGGCAGTGCATCTGAAGCGGAAAATCTAGGATATATCCTGGACCTTGGATCGAGAGCGATTCTCGGGTTCCTTAACCAATCGAAAAATTTGGTCCGATTAGCTTGTTTGACTCCATTAGCGGCGAAGATTCACACTTGACGACATTTTCAAACAACCTACGAATAGAGAGGAAGAATGTTAGAATAGGAATAGCTGCATAATCATAAGGACTTGAATGATATGCAAAAGCACTCCACTAGTTTCATAGAATCCATAACCCTCATTCTGAATCCAAAGAAACAAAATGACATTATGTCTAGTGGGTTGATATCCGATATTACTAAGAATGACCTTGGATTTGTCCAACAAGCCTGAAGTTAGGTCAATCGGTAGGTATCGGTCATACCAATGCATCATCGATAACCGACATTGAGAATGACCTTGGATTTGTCCAACAAGCCACCTTATGTCTCGGGAGGTATCGGATATACCAATTACATCTTAACCTGACTATCGTCGTCTTATCAACTTGTTGATGTATGCACTTGGTATCAACTCTTTGATGCGCATACATCCGATGTATGCTACCCAATTTTACCTCTGTCACGTTGACCTTGAGTTTACTCAACAAACCAACGCTTCGGTGAAAACCAACCCATTAATCGAAAATCATATTTTCATGGTTCGAACATATCCGTATAGAGTGAGCTTGAGTTTGCTCAACAACCCAACCTATAAGAACTCGGTTCTTACCATATTAATGGAAGCGTTAGTTTTCATATCCGAGGAGGATTTAGAAACTCTAGACTACAAGTGAAGGATCATAGTCACGAAAACTATATGGAATGATTTAGGTTATTTCATCAATCACATTGAATCAATCCTTATAATCATCCATCATCCAACCTAAGCATGCCTCAAGTGGACTTTCATCAAATGCAAGTGGACTTATTACATCTGCCCACACACAAGTCGACTTATTTCACTGCCCATGTATAAGTGGACTTACAAGAAACTTCTGAAGTCGACTTATACGAAATCTTGAACAAGTCGACTTATTCATTCACAAGTCGACTTATCCAAAACCTTGAACAAGTCGACTTATTCCATATACAAGTCGACTTATTCAGGAATTTTGCTAAAATCTCTAATCGGCTAATTCCTCAATCAATGCAATTCAATTCACAATACCAACATACCTAGGGTAATATCATTAATAGATGTATCAATGAACACTTCATTGATCCATGAATGCCTTATATGGTCAAACCATATGAAAAGCTTGAAATGAGTCATAACTCTAAGATTTCCAAATAATTTAGGAACACCCAAATTATCACCCTAAGCATCTCAAGCTAGTGTATACACTCTCAAAATTACTCCGGCACTTGTCACAAAAATTGTGACGGCCAAAACAAGCAAGAAAATGAAATATACCAACGAGACACAAATGTGACCAATTCGGCATTCAAAAATTCTTGGAAAAGCAAATTCAAGCAATTCACTTTGGAAATCATACTACATCAAGATAACACATTTTTAAACACATTAAAAATGCTGCAAGGCATTGGAATTGAAAAAGCAAACTCAATCAAGCCAAGCAAAACAGTCCCAACAATTTTCACCAAAACTGTCCAGTTCTGTACATTGCTTGAAATGATCAATGAAACAATTTCAATAAATTCTGAGAAAATTATATAGGTTACTACATGTTCAGAAAATGCTACCTGAATTGTTCCAGGATTTTAGGCCATTAAAAACTCAGTCAACCAAAATAAAAAAACCGATTAAAATTCTGTGTTCATCAACACAGCAATTCCCAACAGCATAGAATAAAATCGAAAATAAATATCCAATCACCTTGAAATCCAATTTCCATGCTCACAGACATTTACCAACATCTTAGAGACATGTAGGTGAAGGAAAATCCAGAAAAAAAGTTTTCTAGAATTTATTCTTGATTTTATACTACTGCCTGTTCCAGAATCGTTTCACAAAACAGCATCTGTAACCTTAGGGAATTAATTAGCAAAACTATATCAAATCAAATCAATAAATTCTGAAAATTCATAGACATATTCTCTAACATGTTATGAACATTCCTGGGCAGAAAAATTTCGAAAACCCTATCTCTATAGCAGTTCGAAATCTGAACAGAAAACATGCTTCAACATCACAAGCAATTAGGGTTTATGATCTAGCTTGATTAAAGCTTCATACCACGACACGGACGCTTTGATACCACTGTAGGAAAATCCGGGAGGAACATCACATGTTCCAGCAGCGGAAACAAAAATTTTTGGTCCCGAGACCTTCCCGAAAACCCAGGTTCCCGGTGTCGGTATGAAAACTCAAACTTGAATAGCCAATAGAGACTATCTCTAAAGGTATCCACGCAGAGATCAGAAAACCTAACCGAGTCAAACCCTTTTGACCCGGGAATAGCTAGAATAGAATAAGAGCTGCTAGACCCTACCTCTGTCCTGGAGAGCTTGAGAATCACGTTGAATCCTTGTGTTGGAGAAGAGAGAAATCGATGATGCTTGAGAAAAAGAAGAGATGAAATCAAATTACACCTTAAACTTAACCTTTAAGCTTTCTCCTTTCTCTTCCATAAAACATCGACCATCATCCTTTTGCAAGCCATCTTATATGTCTTTTTAACAATTAAAAAGACTATCCATAAGATCATGACAAGTGGAGGATAAATGACCATACATTTGGCTAAGCATTAAATGCATTAACTTTTGAAAAGTCAAAAGTCCTTATCCTCTCTTCCCTTTCCAACGAAAATGCATATATATATATATATAATTAATTAATTACTTAATTAATTAACATATATATATAATTACTAAGAGATCCAGTCAAACTGGGGTCGGTCCTACCGGCCTACCGGGCCCCGGTACTGAAAAAATCACCGGAAACCTTTCTTAGTAATATTGATGTCGCGATCTCATCGGGACATATCCCAATCCCATTGGGATCCATTTAATCCTAATGCTCTCCATAATTGGAACTCTGTCCAATTACTATTTCTGATTCTCTGAAACACTCTTATCGTGTGACCCTTTAGGTTCCGGTTATGTTGGCCACTTAGATTAACAATTAATCTGAGCAAGTCATGGCGGTATCTAGCAACACATCATGACCCCAATTGACGGAAAGTAATTGGTTTGATGAATTCATCACGAACGGATCACGAACCCTTCCATAGACAATTCTTGTGTAATTCGTCCTTTCATCATCCTATACCCCACTTGGTTATGAGTATGGCTAATATGTCAACTCTTACTAGACTAAGTCTAGCCAGTGTAATCGGTTCTGTCTTGGGACTCATTACTTTATATGTCCATGAAGACACTCTTCATGACATAGTCATGCTCGGCAGAGACTTAAAGTAATGATCTGACAAGAGGCGAGGTATCTCTTACATTTTCCGAAGTGATGAATCCTTTATTGGCTACTCAATTACCTTGAATACCTCAAGCGTACCCAAGCACCACCCTATGAGTAACCTCTGGAAGGCCACAAGGAATGGAGTCAAAATGCGGGATCGGTATCAAGATATCCTTGAGTACCTCAAGTCTAAGGATACTTGCACCATTGCTATGATGAGATTATCAGCGACATAAATCCATGTGATGATCTCGTGGCGAGTCATCCAATGAACTTACTACTACTAGTAAGCATCCATATATCAACTCTAAATATCTCATATTTACGGTTTACGAGATCCTTGCTTGATCCAATCAAGGAGTATGACATATCTTAGTGCATGGGATTAATGATGTCGGTCTCATTAATCCTATGACTAGGAGAATTTGAATCTTGACATAATTACACATGATAGGAATCTCGGAGTATGATCACATCATAATTTCCTTCATGCTATGTCATATATCATGGACTTCATTAATTTGATTAAAGATCACAATCAATTCATAAAGAACATCAAATAAATGAAACATGCCTTTCTTTATTTATTCATAAAGTCTGTACATGACTATGAAGAAAATGCGCTAAAGGGGATTGCCTTTAGGGCACTACTCTAACATATTCATGCTCATTCAATTCATGACTTTATCAAGCAATGTCAAGCAATTTCATATACTGTCAAGTTCTCATATAATGGCATTCATACATCTATTATACTCAATCAAATCATCACAAAGTAATTTGAAAGAACATAATTTCTTTAATTAAGGTAGTATTTATCACTTACTAACATAAAGATAAAAATGAAACCCACCTTATACTTGCTAAATCCTTGCTAAATGAAGCTCCTCCTCTTGCTCCTCTCCTCTCTCTTGCTCTATTTCAAGAGAAATAAAACCCACTTCAATAATAGCTTCAATTGAAAATCCACATAACTACTTTCATGCAATTGACTTAAGAATCACTAAACCCATTCCATTCTTAGTCTTCCTAACTCAAAACCCAAGTAAAACTAAACTTTAAACTCATGGCTTACCTTGAATCTCTACTTAACCAAGTGATTTCTTGGTTCAAAGTGAAGCTTAGACTCTCCTCCACACTTTTCCTTCTTGAACTTTCTTCAAAAACCTCTTGAATCTCTTGGAAAATCAAAACCTAGCCAAGCTTCTTCTCTTTTTCTCCTCTTCTCCCCATTCCCACGATACTTCTCACCCTCTCCCTCTCTATTTTCGTAAGTCCCTCTTCTTTCTCTCCTAACTCATTTAATTCTTCCCCTTTTATACTTCTACTTAAGTCACTTAAGCCCATCAAGCCCTAAGGCCCATTTGCCTAACTCATTTCCTCTTCTTCTTACTTTACAACCTAACTCACTTAAGTCCACTTCATTTCCTCTTTCTTTTCTCATTTCCTCTTTAGGCCCAAAGCCCATTTGACCATTAATACACTTAACCTAACACATTTAATTTCATTAACTCACCATCTAACATTTTGATGCTACCACATATTAATTAATGACACCTTAATTAATGCTAATCTAACTTAATCAATTTAATCTAATCATGCTTAATCTTAAAAAAAATTATGGGGCTAACACTTAATTTGATAATGCCTCAAAAATTCAGAGCACTACATCAAAAGTTATAGTCCAAACATGTCAGACATATCATTCTACTAACACATGTTCTAACAATTCACTTCCTTCCACAAATTGGCATTCTTAAAGGCTAAATTGAAATTTCATTTCTTCATATGACTTGTAGCTCCATGTCTTAATTTTATTTTTCTTCAAACATCGCTTCAATCGGATCTCCAGAAATCCTGAATTTCACAAAATACTGAACTATGTTCAGAAACTTTCCTATCTCACTTTGATTCAAATAATCTTGATCAATTAAATCTTTAAAATTCATAATTTTCCATAAAAATGAAATTAATTATTTTAGGAATTCAACGCTTTGAGAACCAATTTATTCGGATGTCGGACGGAAAAGATATAAGAAAATGACTTGACAAGGTCGGATGAGGAAGGAAAATAACAAGATCAGAATGAAACAAATTATTCTAATATCATAAGATTCAATCAAACTCTTTCAATTCAACTACAATTGATACATATTTTCATGGAAAGAAGGATACATGTGTTAGGAATTCAATGCTTCAAGAATCGTCTCAATCCGAGGTCGGATAAGTGAGTTATGATCAAAACAATTCAATATGTTCAAACCCTAAATTGATTTGAAACTCTTTTGGCGCAAATGCCATAACTTTCAATATAGAGATCTGATTGCTTTCGTTCTTAGACCATTTGAAAGTAGACTTCTAGATCTACAACTCTTATAAGACCACAAAATTGGATTCAGCATATACAATGATCAAAATTGCATTTTTCACCAGTTGACCTGTGGTTGTCCGTTAAACGGACATGCATGTCCGTTTAACGGACACATACGGCCCAAAATGTACCAACCCATCCGAGAATGTCCGTTTAACGGACATCCATGTCCATCTAACGGACATGAGCAAAGGAAGGGGTCCTTTTGACCCGTAACTGTCTGTTAAACGGACTCCCATGTCCGTTTAACGGACATGCGATTTCCAAAACCTCTTCAACCGTTTTCCAATGCTTCTCACATCCAAACTAACATCATATACACTTATAATCTTCACATATTTACTTATTCAAAGGCCTAAACACTTAATAACAATTCAAGCAACAAATTTAATTCATGAACTTCTCAAATCTCAACTAAATTGGTTCATCAAAACCATAATTCTCAAACATTCATCAAAGTTGTCACTAATATAAATCTTATATAACATCATAACTTGTATTAACTATAACTCTTAACTCCGATCTCGAAATCTTGTAAACTTGATCTCATTGGAAAGATAGAAGAACAAACTACAACTTAGAAGAAGGCAACTTTGGCCAATTCTATTTCAATCATTCCTGAAATTTCCTTGAATCAGCATATACATTTAGCATTCATCCTAACTTAACTTTCTTAATTGCACATCATTTATAACAATTCAGCTATCATTTTGAATTCATCCAAAACTCAGCCTCAATTCATATGTTTTCTTACATTTAATAGCCTTATGTCATACACCAAGTTACCCTCTTGCTTTTGGATAAGATCTCGCATATATCACCAACACATTCATTTACTTTCATATTCACATTTTCTAATTTCCACTCAAAGTTTGGGGCCCAACATTTAAAATGTTGATTCCCGTCTCCGGAACCCAACTGCATATAAACTTAACACTTAACCTCTCGCTCTGATACCATATGCGAAAGTGGGTAACAGAAAATCGAAACATATGTGACAAGTAGGTCGAAACTGATTCGAAAAAAACGTAATCGAAATTCAAATAGAATGAAAAGAAACGAATGCAAAGCTAATAAGATCGAATACAAATGTGAAACAAGTGGATCATTTCGAACTGAAATAATTCAAAATGGATTCAACCAAAATGAATTATTAAATAAGTCGAATCGAATACAAATCGGATACTAATGGAATCGAATACAAATTCCAAACAAATAGATCAAGTTGATAGGATCGAATATAGATGAAAAGAAATCGAATAGCGTTACAAGTGTCCGACATCTGGGAATAATTATCTTCAGGAAGCGTTGCGTTGGATACCTTATACTTGACCTATACGAACCGGTATAAATTTTTTTTCTCTTTACTTTTTCTTATTGTTCATTTCTTTCATCATTTAATCCATCTTATTTAATATCACACAAATAGTTTCCCTCTTTAGGAACTTATCCTTCACTCATACTACCCTCAAATTACTTGATTCTTCTTATTCATCATATTCTTATTCTTTACCATAACCATCTCATACTCATGTCAATCAATCCATAAATTCATACACAATTTCACTTATTTAGATACTACCATATAAAAATCCGGAAACATAATGGCTGCACAAGAACAAAACCCAAACATGCAAGGTCTGACACTCACTTCTATAAATTTCAGACAATTTCACATACATCAAATCTACTGGACCCTCCGTCCGGTCTCGACAAAAAGCAATCCTATTTCTAAACCACTTGAGTCATTTTCATAGTCAATTCTTCTTAATCACATTCAAACTCATATATAACTTCCATTTATAATCACATACAAATTCATCTTTCCATTAATCCCAAAACCAAATGCATTCATAATGCATCACAATTTATGTTCCATCATCAAGCACATTCATCCATATCCATATATATATACATTCTACTTAACCAATAAGAATAAATCCATAGCCAAATACCTTTCCAATTGAACTTATGTGATTGTTTGATTAAGGTGAAGAATTATGATTGAGTTTACGATTATGATCCTAGAATTAAGATCAGAAATTCATGATGAATTTAGAGCATATGACTTCGAATATATGTGAGATGCAAATATGAATCTTTAAAGATAAGCTTGATAATAGAAATACGTGTATAGAAGTTAAAAGAGATTGAGATTGAATGGTTTTGGTCCATATTAAAGTTCTCAATAAACTAGATCTTTGGCATATGTGAAGAAATAGTTGTTTGATATGATAATGAAGATTCAATCGCATAAAGAAGTGAAAATTTTCGAGTAAGATAAGAATATGTGTGATAAGAAATTTGAGTGATTTTAGGTTTGTGATAATGCAATTGAGATTAGAATTCCTGATGAATTGGGATAAATGAATATTGTTTATCCTTTTGTGAAAGGAAAATGTGAACATTTGAACATAGAGGTATTTGTATAAAGTGAAAAAGATTGATTTGAATGATGAATTGGTGCATGTTGAGGTTCATTAAGAGTTGGACCATTAAATTGTGTCCATAAGTTAAGGAACATTGATTTTTGGATAAAGAGAGGTAAATCTATGCACTTGTGAAAATATGGTAAGAACTATTGGTATGTGAATATGATATGGATGGTATATGATATAGGAGGTGAAAAAATAGTATGAATACGTGTGGTGAGGATTTGAATATGTGAATGACTAGGATCATTTGGAAGACATGAGTTAAGAGAATGTATTACTTGGTGTTTATTTACGTATGAATTTCGAGGACGAAATTCTTTTAAGAGGGGGAGAAATGTTGGGCCCCGAACCTTGAGTGGAAATTAGAAATGTGAATATGAAAGTAAATGAATGTGTTGGTGTATAAATTGTGTTATAAATGTTATTTGTGCCTTAATGAGATATGGGTTTATGTAAGGAAAATGAGTTGAGGATCCTTAAGTAAGAACTATAGTGATATATGTGAGATCTTATGCAAAAACAAGAGGGGAATTTGGTGAATGACATAATGCTGTTAAATGTAAGAAATCATATGAATTGAGGCTGATTTTTGGATGAATTCCAAATCATAGTTGCATTGTTATAAATGATGTGTAATTAAGAAAGTGAAGTTAGGATGAATGTTAAATGTGTACACTGATTCAAAGGAAATTAGAGAATGATTGAAATAGAATTGGCCAAAGTTGCCTGCTTAGAAGTTGTAGCTTGCTCTTTTATCTTTCCAATGAGATCAAGTACGCAAGGTTTCGAGATCGGAGTTAAGAGTTACAGTTAATACAAGTTAGGATGTTATATAAGATTTATATTAGTGACAGCTTTGATGAATGTTTGAGAATTGTAGTTTTGATGAACCAATTTAGTTAAGATTTGAGAAGTTCATGAATTGAATTTGTTGCTTGAATTGTTATGAATTGTTTAGGCCTTTTAATAAGTAAATATGTGAAGATTATAAGTGTATATGATGTTAGTTTGGATGTGAGAAGCATTGGAAAAATGTTGAAGAGGTTTTGGAAATCGCATGTCCGTTAGACGGACATGGAAGTCCATTTAACTGACAGCTGTGGGTCAAAAGGACCCCTTCCCTTGCTCATGTCCATTAGACGGACATGGATGTCTGTTAAACAGACATTCTGGGATGGATTGGTACATTTTGGGCCGTATGTATCCGTTAAATGAACATGCATATCCGTTTAACGGACAGCCACAGGTCAACTGGTGAAAATTGCGATTTTGACCATTTTAGAGGCCGAATATGATTTTGTGGTCTTCATAAGAGTTGTAGATCTAGAAGTATACTTTCAAATGATCTAAGAACAAAAGCAATCCGATCTCTATATTGAAAGTTATGGCATTTGGGCCAAAAGAGTTTCAAATCGGATTGAGGAGATTCTTGAAGCATTGAATTCCTAACACATGTATCGTTCTTTCCATGGAAATTTGTTTCAATTGGAGTTGAATTGTAAGAGTTTAATTGAATATTATGATATCGGAATAATTTGTTTCATTCTGATCTTGTTATTTTTCTTCCTCATCGGTCCGACATCCGAATGATTTGGTTTTTGAAGCGTTGGATTCCTAAGACAATTAATTTCATTTTTATGAAAAATTATTAATTTTAGAGATTTAATTGATCAAGATTATTTGAATCAAAGTGAGACAGGAAAGTTTCTATATATAGTTCAATATTTTAAGAAATTCGGGATCTGTGGAGATCCGATTGAAGCGAAGTTTGGGGCAAAATAAAATTAAGACATGGGGCTACAAGTCGTATGAAGAAATAAAATTTCAATTTAGCCTTTAAGAATGCCAATTTGTGGAAGGAAGTGAATTGCTAGAACATGTGTTAGTAGAATGATATGTCCGACATGTTTGGACTATAACTTTTGTTATAGTGCTCTGAATTGAATGATTTTTGAGGCATTATAAAACTAAGACATAGAGGAACAATTCTATAGAAGGAAGTTTTGACTAATTCCTTCATTTTGATGGTGAAAACAATGTACTAAAGTAGGATAAGTTTTAGGGGTAGTTTTGGAAAACCACTTAAAGACTTAAGAGTTTTAGCCTAACATAGAGGGGCATTTTCGTCTTTGGCCACTCATTTAATGTGATGGCACTATAAAAGAAGAGAATAACTTGGGAAAAGAGGGAAGCCTTCGAAATTTTAGAGAAAGAAACAAAGAGAGAATGAGAGAAAAGAGAGATATCGTGGAGATGGAGGAGAAAAATGAAAGAAGAGTTAGGGTTCTAGGATTTTTAGGTTCCAAGCAAGATTTTTCTTTAGTTTATGGGGGAAAAGCATGGAAGGAAGTGAAAGCTTCATATTGAGCCAAAGAATTTCGAAAAATGAAGAAGATAAGAGGTAAGAGATGGTTTTAATCTTTGGGTTTTTAGTGAGTTTTTGGTTGATTTGGCTTGAGATTCACATGTGTTTGTGATTTATGTAATAAATTTTGAGAAGTATGATGGTTATGATTTTGGATTTGGTTGAATATGACTTAGGCGATTTTAAGTTGGAAAAGAGAGAGAAGTAAAGATCAATTGAAGCTTTGGACAAGATTACGGCATGGAATTTAAGGTGGGTAATGTGGTTATCTTTCAAATTATAGGCTAACTATAAGTGTTAGTTTTATAAATTAGTGTTTTACAAATGATTGAATCAATTGTTTTTAGAATGATTTATAAATCGTTAAAGTCATTGTTTCCAAATGATTTACGAAAAAAAAATTATACAATGGTTTGGATAAGTTTCCATAATTGACTTAAATTGTTTATTCAATGGATTCTTGAATAAATTGATAGATTTGACATACTCATGTGATTTCATTGTGTTAAATGGATTGATAATTTGATAATGTGAACTTGTGTGATATTGTGAATTATAGACATTATGTTGAAAGTGAGATGACATGAAAAGTACAAATTCGATATATGCCTTCGGGTAAATTGTCCTTCAAGCATTATTACGTGTTACATGGGTTTGGTTAGGTCCCTCATGTGGAGTCGATTACTTTGGTCTCATTTTTAAAAGCCTTATGCATTGCTGCTAATGGCATAGGAGCTCCGATTTTGGACTTCCCATGTGTTTCACAGCTGTTTGCACAGGACCGCTTTGCTTGAGAATGTGCTGTCGTCTATTTATGGACCAACCCAAACCGATTGATGTGTTAAGTGTTTTGCTTTGTTTGGAATATGCTGCATTTATACGTGATGCATTTCATGTTGTCAACAGTTTGAAATTTTGACAAATGAGAAATTGGGATTTTCAACTATGAGAGTCTTGCAAAAAAACTGTTTGTAAATGTTTATGAAAGATTTTGAAATTGTGAAGTTTTTGAGAAATAAACCTTCGCTGTTTTTGATCAACTGAAATTAAGGTTTAAAAATATTTTTTCTTATCATTTGATAGATAAACATGTTATCCACGAGCTTCCGAGCTCACCCCCCCTTTCATCCCGATCTCTAGGTATTCGGGCGGGAGATCAGATGAAAGACGGCAAGACATTAGTATTTGTGCATGTGTTTGTAATTTGTGTAATTTGGTTGATGAGTTTTGGTAATGGGGTATGGTTTGAAATGCCATTAGAGTATTGTAAGCATTTGGTTCATGATGTATTTTGGATTATGATACTGTATAAGAACATGATTTATGGAATTGGAAATGTATTTGGCTATGGATTTATTCTTATTGGTTAAGTAGAATGTATATATATATGTATATGGATGAATGTGCTTGATGATGGAACATGAATTGTGATGTATTATGAATGCGTTTGGTTTTGGGATTAATGGAAAGATGAATTTGTATGTGATTATAAATGGAAGTTGTATACGAGTTTGAATGTGATTAATAAAAATTGACTATGAAAAATGACTTGAAGTGGTTTAGAAATAGGATTGTGTTTTTGCTGAGACCTCCGACGGAGGGTCCGGTGGATTTGATGTATATGAAATTGTCTGGAATTTATAGAAGTGAGTTTCATACCTTGCAGGTTTGGGTTTTGTTCTTATACAACCGTTATGCTGCCGGATTTTTATATTGTAGTATCTGAATAAGTGAAATTGTGTATGAATTAATGGATTGATTGACATGAGTATGAGATGGTTATGGTAAAGAATAAGAATATGATGAATAAGAAGAATCAAGTAATTTGAGGGTAGTATGAGTGAACGATAAGTTCCTAAAGAGGGAAACTATTTGTGTGATATTAAATAAGTGATTGAACCCAAGTTTATCATATAAATTGGCTACACTTTCATGGTGTTAATGTACTTTTGGCTCTTAATTAGTGATTTTGTGCTTAAATTAGTCCACTTGCGGTGAGCTTATGTTTTATGCAATTTTTAGTAAAATTGTGCAAATTGACATTGATTGCATTATAATTTTCCAAGGACAATTGATCTGCAAATTGTTATTTTATATTGCGAGAAAAAGGTCAAAATATCATAAAGTCAACAGGCCGATTAATTACTCCTGACGAGCGAGACAACGAACAGCCGTTAGTCGCAACGAACGAGACAACGAGCGAGCTGTTAGTCGCATGAACGAGCAGTTAGTCGCAGCGAACCAACGCGAGACATTCGCGCGATGAAGTTATTTGGTATAAATTAATTAAATCATGACGGTGACTATTTTCATTAAATCGCGACGAACTTTATTCATTAGTCGCGACGAATGTGGATACCGACCCTTAAATAGCAAAATTATCCCTTTATTAGGCCCGGCCCGTGCAAACTTCCTATAAAACCTTCATTTTAGGTTAAATGAGGAGGGCCGCATTCTCGGTAGCTCTCCATCCTTCGTTTTCTCCATTTTTTGATAGTTTTTGTTTCCTCTTTTTGCGATTCGGCGCCACTTCGAACGGCGTCCACCATCATCATCTTCATCTCTTCCATCATTCGTCGCACCCATTCTAAAGCTGTTAAATCGTTGGAGTCATGGGCGAGGTGATATTCCAGCAATGATGGACTCACCGGCATCATGCGTGGCTAGGCGTTGGATCTCTGAAGATGTAGCAACGGTTTGAGTTCGAGCTCAACATGGGGTGTCGATCTTAGTTTTAGATTTACGTAGTATTTTTGTAACAACTCGAGTTGGAGATTGCATTGTATGACCGAATGAATCTTGCTATAGTTTAGTAGGATGTTAAACTTTGATCTATGTTAAGGATTGGTTTGTGTTGAATATTATGCTGAATACATGAAGTCCCATGTATATCGGTCGATTTTGCATTAATTAATCTAATCGCCTAGTTGTGTTTGGTTAAGTTGGTTGTGTTATTATCGATTGATTTATTGCATAAATCATTTCATACCATACACTAAGGGTTTTAACAAGATTTAATTAATCGAGTTGATTAATTAAATTCTTGGACTTAACGAGTTATTAAGGTTATGTTTTCGATCTTAGTGGATTTCAAACCCGACATTTATTTTGAGCGATGATGACTCGAGCCACATTTTCGGAGAACTTTAGTTAATTGTTTTCAATCTTAATTATTTCAAATTGTCTTGCCTTTTAAAATCCCAAAACATTTATTTAATACTTAGCTTTCTTTAATTTTAAAGATCAAGCCAAAACCCCTTAAATTGCTTTAATTACATGCATCATTAGACTAGGCTAGTCTTAAGATCAATCTACTTTGGTTCCTTGAGAGTCGACAGAGGTTGCACCTGTGTTGCAATTCTTGGTATAAATTGATTTTGACGGTTTCGAGGATCAATCTTGGATTGAGCGATAGCGCGATCAAATTGGCGCCGTTCTTGGGAACCAAAGTAATTGGTTTTCTAGGTTAGCCATGTTTGTTTTACATTTTAGTTTAGTTGTTTGCATTCTGTTTGCATTTCATAATTTTGTTTTATTCATTTGCTTCAATCTTTTTAGTGTTAATTACATTTGGTGAGCTTAATTATGTTTTGCTTTAAGTGTTTAGTTTGATTGTTCTGTTTATTATGCCTAATTTCGAGTTATTATGCTTTCTTTGTGATTCTTGGTTGCGACAAGTTCATCATTAAATCGCAACGAGTTCATCGTTCGTCATGACGAGTTAATACATTAATCATGACGAATATTCACAATTTGTTACATTACGCCGCGGCGAGTTCCTACAGTCATGACGAGCGATGATAAATAAACCCTTTACGTCATTGTCGTTTTAGTGAGCTAATTTAGGAGAACTTCTTTTGTGCATGCCCGTAGACTTAGGTTAGTTCATTTCAACCTGAAATCGGCGATACTTAAGGAAGCGTGGAAGGACGAAGAGAGCAAGCAACCCTTAGCACATTAGAACATCAAGTAGGAGAAATGGTGAGCATCAAGAATTTCCGGTCACCAACCTAGGAGCGGAGATCATGGATTAAATGGTGATCGGGAAAGAGTCGATGAGAACATAGGGAACAACAGCGTGAAACGATCGGAGAAGCTACGACCTCGGGCGTCAATTATGACCCCTCATCGCTTTGCCCGAACTTCGACGTGAATTTCAAAGTTAAAGGGCTATTGATCAATTCTCTCCCAAATTTCACGGTTTGGCGGGAGAAGATCCTACATGCATTCTGGCGACAATGATTTGTCAAAGCATGAAACCCGTAGGAGCTCCCCTAGATCATGTCTTTGTGGAAGGTGTTTCACTTATCCTTAGAAGGAAGGCCGGGAGTGGTATATGAGCCTCCCAAGACATGTCGCGATGAATACCTATCACAGTTGGGCCAATTTGAGAAAAGCCTTTACGGAAAAATATTTTCCAGCCTCGAGGACGTCGTCAATGAGGAAAGAGATCTATTACGCCAAGCAAGACTATGGCGAGTCCTTGTATGACTATTGGAGCAATTCCAAGATCTGTTGTCTTGGTGCCCCATCACCAAATCCGGATGAACAACTTCGTTCAATATTTCTATGATGGGGTGAAGAATCGGAAAAAGAATGTTAGATCTTTGCCGGGAGGATCGTTGATCGACCTCACCGCGCTTGGCGTGGGCCTTGATCAAGAGGATGGCCCTAAATCATCAGCGATATAGTGTCGGAGATTCCAGAGTGTCCGTGAAGTGGGAGCCATGTCGGCTCGAGACAAAAGGATGGAAAGCCTGGAATCAAAGGTGGATTCCCTGGAACATCGGATAACTTCACAGTTGTCCTCGATTCTGACGGAGTTAAAGAATTTGAATGTACATCGCTCATCGCCTTCCACTGAACTGGCCGCACCTAGTTGCGAATCTTGCGGATCGGTGATGCACATAACCAGATGTCGTCCGAGAGGTATGAAGAAGTCTCTGCGGTGTGCAGGAGACAAAATCCTAAGTGGGATCCGTACTCCAACACGTATAATGAAGGATGGAGATCTCATCCTAACTTTAGTTGGAGGAGTAATGAGGGAAGAGCAACCAAACACTTTCAACAAGGGAGTGGAGCTAGAACATCTACAAACCAGTTCCTTGATCAGCAAGCATTAACGGTGCAACCACAACCGCCAAAAGAAGACACCAACCAGCTGCTGCACAGCATGATGACTCTCATGAAGGAAGAGAGGAATTCAACTGCGAATCAATTCAACGCCATAGCTAATTTGATTCAGTAGGACTCCTCGAAGAATGCTGCTCGCTTCAGTGCCTTGGAAAAACGGATGGAACAATGGGAGACCAAGGCTGAGAACCTGAACTCATATGTCACTCAATTGTCTAACAATTTGAGTGAAAGCCAAGCGAAGAATAGCGGATCAATTCCTTCCAACACGGTCATAAATCCAAAGAGTCTGAATGCTATTGAGCTAAGGAGCGGAAGGAAAGTGGAGTTCAACATTCCTGATAAAGAAGAATGTACCGAAGAAATCGAGGTTGAAGAGGAGCCTCAAATTAAGGAAAAGCCGGATGTGAGATCCGAGAGTGAACAAGAAGAGAAGTTGAGAAAAGAACAACAATCAAGCAATCTCAAAGTAAGAGCTGAAAAGGAACAGCAAAACGGAAATGAAGCAACACAACACTTGTTCACATATCGTAAACACATAAGCACATCAGAATGGTTCAGGTGGATCTAAAATAGAATGTACTACACATTTCCACATAATGGTCTTACGTAGCCTTGAACTTATGGGAGTTCATGAAGGAGCTTCATGTCACTAGCGGGCAGGTGGAAGAAGCTTTTAGTCGAAGTGCACTTGACTTAACTTAAGAGACCACCATAAACCCACTTAACATGTATTTCACATCTTGTAAACATATTGCCCAAAATGGCACTTTTTGAATCTTGACTTTTCATCGTCATGAGATATTTTGAAAACATGATATCTTTTCAAAAAGATCACTTTCAAGCCTTTTCATAATTCATCACACAATTCATAAAACAATATATAGAAATTTTTAAATTCATTTAAAAGTAATAAATGCAACACTTATGATGTAATTGAAATCATTAAACCTTTTTTATTCAAAGAAAACATTAGTGGCTTATTTACTCTATTATAAACATATAACCTACCTTGAATTCCTTATTTATAGCCTTGCTCAAAAATTCCTCTCCTCTTGTTCCTATTGCCTCTCTTGATCCCTTTATACAACAACAAAAAATCCCACTCAATAGGGTTTTCAATTGAAAATCCCTCAAGCACAAATACTAAAGTTGGTTCAAGAATACTTTAACAAAAAAAATCCCACTAAATAGAGTTTTCAATTAAAAATCCCTCAAGCACAAACACTAAAGTTAGTTCTAGAATACTTAAACCCAAGCATTTTCTAAACTCCATGAACCAAAATCCTTCCAAAAATCTAAAAGATTTAAAATCATCTTACCTTCATTCTTCACAAAAAGAAGGGATCTTTAGCTCAGAGGGAAGCTCTTCTCTTCCTCTTCCTTTTTCCTTTTTTGAACAACTCCAAAATCTCTTTTGAAGACTAAGAAAAGTTAAACCCTTGCTTGTTTTCTCCTCTTTCTCTCCTTCTCTTCTTCTCTTCGTATTTCTCTCTCTTCTTCATAACACTCTCTCTTTTTCTCTTCAATTTTTGTTCTTCTTTCTTCTTAAAATGCAACACAACACTTCTTCTTCCAATTATGGCCTTAATGATTGAGAAATGTCCCATTTTCCCTTCCATTTATGCCTTATGTCTTTTATACTTAAGTGTCTTGCCAAAAGCACCCTTGAATATTCTAACATAACTCTTTATTCTAGAAAAGTGTTATCTCTTGTCTTAAGTTTCCAATGACACCAAAATCAATCTATTTGGTTCAGAAATCTGAAAGTTAGGCCCCAAACATTTCAGATTGCTGTTAGACTGAAATAGTATACTATACCCATCTTCCATCCAGAAATTGAAAGTCCTAGAGACTGAATTAGATTTCAATTTCTTCATACCATTTGTATCTCCATGTCTCTAGTTTATCTTGAAATAAGAACAATCTTACTCAGTGCTATACCTATGAAGACATCATCAAAATACCAAAGTATGTTCAACAAAACATCCCATTCTTACTCTCCCTACTGATACCCTTACTTTGATTTTATCCATCTTTTTCAAATCAATACCAAATGCTATAAAAATCTATGGAGGGATATAAAAATGTGTTAAGAAACGATTGGTTCAAGAATCACTTCATTTGGAGGTCGGATAACAAAATCATGACCCAAGGAATCAAACAAGGTTTGGTCCTCAATCATATTGAACCTGTCTTGGGACAAATGGCATAACTCTCTCTATAGATGTCGAATTACGATCATCTTAGGAAGATTTCAAAGAGGACCTTGAGATATACAATTTCAAGAAGTCTTTGAGGTTAGATTTTATCATCTCAAGGGTCAAAAATGGATCAGATGATAGGTTCAGATGAAGTCAAAGGAAAAAGTAGACGAATGGGAAAAAAGTAGATGAATGGGAAAAAGCAGATGAATCAGAAAAATTGCTATAAATTTCCCTACAATTATTGGATTGAGGATTTGTTTAAATGGTTAGAAAAAGGACTTCAAGATCTACAACTTTCATGAAGACCTAAACGATAGATTCTATTGTCTGAAGGGTTAAAAATGGAGCAAACGATAGGTATAGATGAAGCCAAATGAAAAAAAAAATGAATGGGAAAAAACAGATAAATGGGAAAATTTGCCATAACATTCCTAAAAAATATTGGATTAGGATGTTGTTTAGATGATTTCAAAGTTAACTTCAAGATCTACAACTTTTAGGCAGACCTCAAAGAGATATTTTATCGTCTAAAGGGTCAAAAATGGAGTAGACGATAGGTATAGATGAAACCAAATGAAAAAGTAGAAGAAGAGGGTCAAACATAGAAGAAGCAGAAGGTCAAACACAAAAGAAGCAGAAGGTCAAACACAGAAGAAGTGGAATGTCAAACACAGAAGAAACAGAAGGTCAAACATAGAAGAAACAGAAGGTCAAACATAGAAGATACATTCTATACTCCTAAGTATCTCCCCATAACTTTCAACCTAGAGGTCCAAAAATTCCATACTATATATCTTTGGAAAGCTAAAACTTTGTCTAAAACATTGTAGAACAGTCCCGCATCATCCTCAAATTTAGAACACAAATTTTACATTCATCCACCAATGTACTATACCAAGTTCTCAAATTCATGATAAATTTTGATATTTTTAAAGATAGAATTTAAATTCTATGTCTTCATAAGAAATGTAGCCATATGTTCTAGTTTAATCCAAATTAAGAATCATCTCGTTTGGATAACTAAAGAAAAGTTGTGGCTAAAAAGTGAAGCATACTCGTGAACATTTTCCAAATCAACCACCATTTTATTTCACAATCTTTCCTTAACACAACTCCTACCAAGAACACCTTTTCTACTTCATTTACTCCTTATTCTTGTCTCAATATCATCCATAAAGAAATTATAGTCCATGATTAATGATGAACACCAATAAAAAAAATACACATATGTACATATTCTTCTTCAACTTACTGAACAAATTCAACTTCATTTTTTCTTTCATTTTACTTCTAACTTTCACCTTAATTCTTCCCATTTCAAAATCTCTTATCCACACAAACACCAAAGCAAAACATGAATTTATCCATATTTCTCATTCACTACTTTACTTTTGTCTATCATTACTTGGTTCAAAAATTTTCATTCATTTATTCTTTACTCATGACAAATCACCAAAATTTCTCACTTAATAGTTCTAGTTTTCTAAGAAATGTTTGGGGTCCAACAATAATGTACTCAGCTTCTATCGTCTAAGTAGTAGTCATCTCTTATTTAGAACTTTTCCAACTAACTATAGTACCATTCAGTAGGAATACATATTTTGAGTGGGATCTAGAGTCATCCCTATTGGATTGGAAATTGGCATCAGTATACCCACTTACCATAAGATCACCTTCTCCATATACTAAGAATATATCCTTAGTTCTTCTCAAGTATTTAATGATATTCTTCAAATCCACCTAATGACCCTCACCAAGATCTGACTGTTATCCGTTTGTAACACTTATAGCATATGATTGTTGGATCGCGTATGGTCGAGTATTCAGAATACACTACGGAAAAGACCATACAACAATATGAAGTATAATCGAAAATACTTAGGATGTATGAAAGTACCTTTATGCCATGGGTAGATTGATTCTTTTGGATTCCAAGACATTGCAATGTCGAATGCCCTCTCTAGAGTATCCACACGGTATGCACGATCCATTTGCGGGCTGTGGTATGCTATGCGTCTTGAAACATTTTACGAGCATACGTTTTCCTCTCGGATGGTGGCTAGGGTTTCGTGTGACAATAGTGTCTCTGTAATGAGACCTAAATTTTGCTATTTATAGAGAAACCCTAATCCCATTAAAGCCTAATATGTTTTGGCCCATTATATCTCATATAATAAAAGCCTGACAACTTAATTCAATCTAACCCAATAAATATATCTACATATATTTATTCAATACCTAATAAATTAGGCCCCATTATTATCACAATAAAGGTATATAGGACTTGCAATGCTAGGAACAACTCCAAGCTCAGTAATGAACTTCTGATCCATTCGACTTCCTTAGGCGCATCCGAGGCGACAATGTACTCAACTTTAGTTGTAGAATCGTGATAGTGTCTTACTTTGAACTTTTCCACTCACTGCGCACTCCATTCAAACAGAACACAAAACCTGATTGCGATCTAAAATCATCTATGTCAGACTGAAAACCAGCATCAGTGTAACCATTTACAACGAGCTCTCCTTCAAGTCCTCCATAGACTAAGAACATATCCTTAGTTCTTCTCAAGTACTTAAGGATATTCTTAACTGTTATCCAGTGACTCTCACCATAATTAGATTGGTATGTACTTGTTATGCTCAAAGAATATGAGACATCTGGTCGAGTACATAACATGGCATGCATGATAGATCCAATTGTAGATGCATATGAAATCTTACTCATGTGCTCAATCTCTTTACCTGAAGTAGGACAATCCTTCTTAGAAAGCTTGATTCCATGTGACATAGGCAAGAATCCTCTCTTGGAATCTTGCATACTGAACCTTTTTAGCATCTTATCTATGTATGTACTCTGACTTAGGCCTATAAGCTTTCTTGATCTATCTCTATAGATGTTAATGTCTAAAACATAGGCAGCCTCACCTAAGTCTTTCATTGAGAAACGTTTCCTTAACCAAATCTTGACACTCTGTAAGGTTGGAATATTGTTTCCAATGAGTAGTATGTCATCAACATATAAAGCTAAAAGACAACAAAGACTCCCACTAACCTTTTGTAGACACAAGGTTCGTCTTCATTCTTGATGAATCCAAACTCTTTGACAACTTCATCAAAATGAAGATTCCAGCTTCTTGATACTTGCTTCAATCCATAAATGGATCTTTAAAGCTTGCACACCTTTCTCGAATTATTCGGATGGACAAAACCATCAGGTTGTATCATATATACGTCCTCAAGCAAGTTTCCATTAAGGAAAGTCGTTTTAACATCCATTTGCCATATATCATAATCATAGTATGTAGCTATGGCAATAAGAATTCTAATGGATTTGATCATGACCACTAGAGAAAATGTGTCATCATAATAAATTCCATGAACTTCTCGATAACCTTTAGCAACAAGTCTTGATTTATAAGTGTGCACATTTCCATCCATGTCGGGTTTCTTTTTGAAAATCCACTTACATCCAATGGTTTTCAAGCCATCAAATGGATCAATCAAAGTCCAAACTTGATTGTCATATATGGATTGCACTCTGCTTTCATGGCCTCTAACCATTTAGCAGATTCTGAACTGTCCATAGCTTCTTGTTAGGTTGTGGGCTCATTATGTTCGATGAGCATCACATTATCATCATCAGTAATGAGAAATCCATATCTCTCGGGTTCATGATGATTCCTATCAGATCTACGTAGGCCTTGTGTTGTTAAAGGTTACTCATCAAAATCTTATGAGCTCGCTTCTATCTCCTTTTCAAGCTCAATGTCATTTTGTGAAACTTGAATTTCTTCGAGTTGTACTTTACTTCCACTGTTTCCTTTGGAAACAAATTCCTTCTCTAAGAAAAAACCATTTCAAGCTACAAACACTTTGTTCTCAGATGGGATGTAAAAGTAATATCCTTTAGTTTCCTAAGAATATCCCACAAAATAACATTTTTCGGATTTGGGTGCCAACTTGTCGGTAGTAGGACGCTTCACATAAGCCTCACAACCCCAAATCTTTAGAAAAGATAAATTGGGACACTTCCCAGTCCATATTTATAAGTGTCATTTCTACAGCCTTTGAAGGAATACGGCTCAATATGAATGCTGCTATTTCTAAAGCATAGCCCCAAAAATATTTTGGAAGATCAGTTTGACTCATCATTGATCAAACCATATCTAATAGATTTCGATTTCTCCTTTCAGAAATACCATTCCATTGAGGAGTTCCTAGAGGAGTCAATTGTGAAACAATTCCACAATCCTTAAGATAATCATCAAACTCTTGGCTTAAGTATTCACCTCCTCAATCAAATCGAAGGATTTTAATTGTTTTGCCAAGCTGATTTTGTACTTCATTCTTATACTCTTTGAACTTTTCTAAAGATTCAGATTTGTGCTTCATTAAATAGACAAACCCATATCTACTGAATTCATCTGAAAAAGTAATGAAATACAAATAACCTCCTCTCGCTGAAATGCTAAAAAGACCACATACATCAGTATGTGTAAGGCCCAATAGCTCATTGGCCCTTGGTAAGGGGGCCTTTGTCATTTTACCAAGTAAACAAGAATTACATGTCTCAAAAGATTCAAAAGAATCAATGAATCCATCTTGATGGAGTTTTGAAATGCGTTTTTTATTTACATGGCCTAAACGACAATGTCAGAGATAGGTTGGGTTCAAATCGTTAGATTTAAACTTCTTAGTATTTATGTTATAGATGGGCTCATTTGTAACAAACTCAGTGTCTAGAGTATAAATTCCATTTAATTGACACGCAATGCCATATAAAATGTCATTCTTATTAATGGAAATACTTCTATTTGCAATAGAAAATTTAAATCCATCATTCTCTAAACAAGTAAAAAAAATAATGCTCCTACTCATAGTAGGTATATAATAACAATTCTTGAGTTCCAAAATGAGCCCAGTAGGCAAAAAAGATCATAAGTCCCTACGGATAAAGCAGCAACTCTTGCTCCATTTCTCACGCGCAGGTCGATCTCACCAGACATCAATCTTCTAGTCCTTCTTAGACTTTGCACAATAGTACAAATGTGAGTTGCAGCTCCAGTATCTAATACCCAAGATGCAGAAGGATTAAAATTGATTTCTATAACAAACATACCTGAAGAAGTAGTCACACTATTCTTCTTCTCTTTCAACTCTTCCAAATAGAGTTTGCAATTCCTTTTCCAATGACCAGGTTCATTGCAATGAAAGTAAACTCCCTCCTTGGGTGCCTTAGTCTTAGCTTTAGGCTTGGGCTTGGGCTTGGGCTTGGATACTTTACCTTTGTCCTTTGTTGTGCCCTTCTTCTTAAAACCTTTTCCCTTTTGATCCACAAGAACTTCATTGATGCTCTTAACCTTTCCCTTTAACTTCTCTTCAGCAGTTTTCAGCATCCCATGCAATTCATCAATGGACTTCTCCATATTATGCAGGTTGTAGTTAAGAATGAACTGATCATATTCATCAGTCAAAGATGTTAGAATAAGATCAGCTGGCAATTCTTGACTAATAGGTGCACCTAATTTCTCAAGATGATGAATGTAACTCTTCGTGTTGAGAACATGAGCACTCACGGGTATGCCAGGAGTCATCTTGCATGAATTCAATGGCTTAGTGGTTCTAAACCTCTCTTGGCGTGCTTGCTCTTGAAACAAAGTTTTCAGTTGAGCAAGCACGTCATAGGCCTCCATTTCCTCTAAATCCTTCTGAAGGTTAGAGATCATGGTGCCTAACATAAGACATGACACATCCGTAGAGTCATTAGTATGTTTCGTGTAAGCATCCCTTTGAGCCTTAGGTGCATTTGTTGGTGGTTCCTCAGGAATGGGTTCTTCTAAGACATAAAGCTTTCTTTCTTGTTTGAGAACAATTCTCAAGTTCCTATACCAATCTAGGAAATTTGTTCCATTAAGCTTTTCTTTCTCTAGGATAGATCGCATAGAAAGGTTGATGGATGGAGTAGCCATAATCTACAAAATTATGCAATAAGGTTCAACATTCTTATTATTAAAAGGTATTAGCTCCCACTCAAATAAATAACCCTCAATTGAAAAATGGGAAAAACAAGATCCATATTTTACTAAGTCCTAAAAAAGCTTTGGTTTCACACTCAAGACTTAGTTATTTAGGTAGAAAACTCTTTTCAATTACATCACATGTAACTCTTGATGGATTTATGTTAAAATACATCTTATGTACTGTATGTATGTAAAATACATCTTATGCCCTAAGCCCAAAACAGCTTAGTCAAGTTTAACCATACTTTATCTATGAATAGCACCATTATTCAAATGTTTTCCCTAGATGATCCCCGTATGTCTTGCTTTGGCAAAAACCCACATAAGGATAAGCTAGAGATAAACTTAGGTAAAGTTTTATGGAAGGCATATAAACTTAATATTATCATAAGGGTCGTTCTTAGTACATTATGAAGGTTACTAATCCTATTAGTAAGGGAGTTTGTACTATGCTAGTTCTAATCCTATACTACAACATACTCGAGTATATTTATATTAGAAACATAGAATAGTAATTCACATATGAATATAAATATTCAAATAATATAAATAAACATATGTAAAAACACCCAGAATATATAACATGTAACGAACAAACACGCGTAACGAACAAGGCGGTCCTGCTAGTTGGTTAGCGGGCTGGGGTCAAGGGGAATCTGCCCTTTGTAGGGTGCGAGGCAGCGCCCCAAACCAAAAAATTTTAGCCACGGTTTATTAACAAGGAAGTTCTCAAAATCCCGAATCCACATCAAATATGAAAAATTTCGCGGTTTCCAATTCTTGGTCTTTTAGAATCCTTATCTAATAATAAATCTAGGTTTTCCCAAAATCATATCACATATGAAGATCGGTTGCCCTCCTAGTATCCTTGTCCACCATGGATACTTGTAGTTTCTTATTCCAAATCCATGTCTTACAAGATACAAACCCTAGCATCCACTACCTATGCATATTCGACTATAACCCTAGACACCACCTTGAAGGAAGTTTCGGTTATCATCATATGTCATGGCTGAAACCCTTTTTAGCTGAGACAATCATGATAGAAGCATCTCATTCCCGAACTTATTCTCTTTCGAAACATGCCATAACCGAAATACATCTCAATGCAATCAACTTCCATGGCCGAAACACATCATGCTTGTTATATATTCACATCAGTACCAAGATAATCAACAAATCCAAAAACAATATGCATGAAAATAAATCACATTCGTGTCATGCATCCAAAACCATGAGCACATGTAATCAAAACATACATACAAATCCGTAAGCACATGTAATCAAAACATGTATATTTTTCGATTATACAGAAGCCAAATCCATAGCCACATGTAATCAAAACACGTATATTATCAATTATACCGAAGAACCTGGCTTTGATACCACTCTTGGATCGCGTATGGCCGAGTATTCACAATACATTACAAAAAAGACTATACAGCAACATGAAGTATAATAAAAAAATACTTAGGATGTAAGAAAGAGCTATCAGTAAGAAGTGAACGTTGAGAGTGTCTCTCTCTAGGATTTTCGTCTCCTGGATTACGCCCACGATATTTCCTTCGTCGGTAGGTTTACTATACGCATTGGCGCTCTGCTCGTTTCTACTTTTCCATCCTTGGTGTTGTGCATTACTGTTGGGGTGTATCTTTTTGGCGGGAGTTGAAACTTTTGACTCGGGGAGTTTCAACCGTGCTCGTCTTTCTCTGAGAAGGGCGTGAAACTCTTCTGGGTTGGGTCCCATGGTGCGCAAGAAACCCAAGGACTCTGGTGTTAAGGTGGTTGAGGATGAGTCCTCCCCCTCTGGTCAGTCTCTGGCGGGTGCTTCTTCAATCCCGTCTGTCAGCGTTAAATCGGTCACCACAAGTTCCACTGTGCATGTGGTAGCCCATAAAAAATTGGGTATTTTGTTGAAATCGGGTAAGGGCAATTTAAATGAAATCCTTACGGAAGCCATTTCCTCCTCATCCACTGACGAGGATTCTAAAGAAGAGGAAACTAGAATGGATAGCCATGCGACTATGGAAAATGTTGATTCTGATGGAGAGAAACAGGATGACATTATGGAGGGCCTGAATGTCCTGTGGTGGGCTCAGGGCCTCCTACTCCAAGAGAACCGGCTCCAAGCGAACTAGCTCCGATGGGTGCCGTTGGAGTTATGTAAATATAGTGCCCTGGAAAGCAAGTGTATTTACATGTAACTTTATCTTCTTGATTCTGATTTTGTAATGAAAATATTTATTATTAATAAAACAAAAGAGTTTGGTTTTATCTGTATGAGCATTATATATCTGGTCATAAGGTACCAAGATTTATTTGTAAGTAATATACATATACATAGAGATGTATGGGAAACATGTATATTATTAGAATCAATTAATTGATTCACAGGTTGAATAATCAAGTTGGTGGTTTGATTATGGTTTGGGCTGTAGTGTTGCGATTTATCTCCATATAAGTAAAGGAGTTTACTTAAAGGGAATGATGAGTTTCATATCATGATAGTAGTAGACTATCGATAATGACACTATTAAATGAATCTGGAATCAAGTATGTTTTCAAGAATAAAGTGAAACATTACTTTAATCTTAAAACATACAACTTAAGCATTAAGCTTATTATGAACCACAATCTTGATGAGTGGTGAACTCATATGTGTTTCATTATAATTCTTGATATGATCAGAATGGATTTTTACGGGTATTAATCCGATTATCGTATGTTGGAATTATTAATTGAAACATGTATCGAGGAACATTCACTCAAATAAAGAGTTTATGGTGTTATCATCTCTTCTAGATGTTTTAAGGTGATTTGGTGATTAAGCTGGCTAGTAGTTTGATGGACTAGCTACCCATCAAGTCTTAACACTAAGATGAGATCTTATGTGTTAATCACCATATAAAGTAAAATGAGAGATCTAGAAGGAAAAACCAACATAAGGGCAAAGCGGTTATTTTACCCTTTGTTGTGCGGATGGCTATAATAAGGTTCTAAATAGGGTTTGAAATTGGACATATTCTCATAATATTTAATAATTCAAGAGTTCAACTAATTGTCTTTAGTGGAATGACATTTAGTTAATAAGCTAGAATTAATTCAATGAGATTGAATTATTTACGGGCTTATTGGAGCTTGAATTATCAAAGTCAATAAGATTCCCCACTTGGCTTTAAGGAAGGTTATCAAGCTAAGTAAGAAGTAGTTTGGAGGCTTTATAAGTCCATAATTAAATGATGGGCTTATACTAATTAATAGTTAATTGGAAGCCCATGTGTTCATTTAGAAATGGGCTTGTTTTGGTTTAATGTAATTGATTAGATTAATTATATTAAAACAATTTTTTTTTAAATGGAGAAGAAGCAATTTCGAAATTGTGTTAGGTTAGATGTGTAACCACACATTTGACATTAAAATACTAAATAAAGATGGTCTTTATTATGGTTCATCATTATTAAATGGAGTTATGAACTTACCATTAAATGGTTTAATGGTTGGCTTTTAATGTTGGCATGTAACCTATTTGCATTCATTAGATTAAAGATGAAAGATGTGCATTAGATGGACCATCTTCCTTCTTTCTTCTTGCCAAAACCGAAATGGATATTAAATTATAGGTTATGGTCTTTTCAAATAGCCATTTTAAAGATAAATGAAATAAGTCTCATTTATTGGCTATTTGATGAGTGATTAATGTAAGAAGTGATGCATTGGATGCCTCTTACTCTTTCCATTCATGCATATTTCAAAATTGAGATGTAAGAAAGGGTTCTTGCATGGTTTTTAGACATTCTCTCCTTTCATGCAAGGTAGAACCGAAATTCCTAAGTGAAAGAATTGAAAGAGTTTCAATTTTGGTTCTTCTTCTTCTAAGAAAATATCCTCCAAATATTTCTTCTCCTTTCCCACCAAAGGATTTTGTTAACCTAGTTGTCCTTGAAGAAAAAGTGGTAAATCTAATTGGTTGAGGATACTAAAATAAGGAAGAAGAAAGATTTCTAAAGGAAAAGACTCAAAGGCAAAGGATTTGGATATAAGAAGGAGAGGATAGCGCAATGAGTTTAAAGTCATAGCGAAGGAGTCGGTAATTCCTTTTATCTTGTTCTTGGTTTTATTATCCTTATACCATATCATGTATGGATTAGAATGTTGATTTGGATATATTGCTTCCGCTGCAAGATGATTTCTTAAAAGTTTTGAAATCTATCGTTTCTCCATACTAAGCATGCTTTCTTTTCCGATCCGACAATTGGTATCGAGGCCGATTTTTCATGCATGATTTCGGTTCCTATATGGTGGATGCATGGGTTGGCAATATTTTTATGTATACTGTATATTTTATGTGATAGAAATATATATGGTGTATGTTGCTCTTTGGTTGTCCATAGAAGTTAAATTTTATCTTGTAAGATTTCTTCATTTGGTTGTAACAAGGAGGGTAGTCTATCATCACCATGTTTCCTCCTTGGTTTCTTTTTTCTATTTTATTTTATTTTGTAATGTAAAAATTGATGTAATGATGAAGAAGGAGCAGCCATGTATTGAAGAAATGGAAAGGTAAAATTTTCGGTGTATCCTTTTGTGTTTTGGCATAAGTTTTGTGAAAACTAAGTTGCTGGAATTTTTGTTGCAATGAATCATATTTCAGTTATGATTGGAAAAAAAGTGCTAGTTTTTTGTTTCAAAGAATCCAATTTCGGTTTTGCTAAAATACTAAGTGCTGTGTTTAATTTTCATGAAATGAGTTTCGGTTTTAATAAAACAAGTGCTGGGATTTTTTGTCAAAACAAAGATTTGGTTTTCTAAGAATCTAGTGCTGGAATTTTATTTTTCAAAATGAAAAAATTCTAATTTCATAAATGCCATTACATTTTGTTTACCGAATGGGCCGGATCATGTTAGCGAAGAGTTCGAAGCGGAAGATCCAAGATGAAGAAGCATATTTTGGGCCTAAAAGGCTTGTAATTATTTTATGTTTCTAGGATGGACAATCAAAAGTGGCTTTATTAGTTAATGTGATGAATGGAGAAATGAATGCTTGTAATATGTGATATTATGTGATTGCATGTCATTTAGAAAATTGCCAACCCTAGGCCTTGCCATGCATTCATTATGTATGAGATATATAATGAAACAATATAGGATGGATAATAAATTGCATCTAGACAAGATGGTTTCTAAAACTTAAAGCCTAAAAAGATTGAGTAGGAGAGGATGCTCCTGTGAGAGTCCACGGTCTCCAAATGATGGCCCGTTTGCATGTGGTGAAGTGTTACTCCCCATCGAAGGGCATGGATCTTAGATCTTGCATGGTTTGGGTCTCCTTAAGGATAAGTCCACTTAATGATAGCAAATGTGACCTCCCACCGAGGCAATATTTGTATGTATCTTTAGTGAATGAATCAAATGGTTATACACTCAACATTTTTTATCAATAAACTGCCCAACGTAGCTCTGTTGGTAAAAGTATGGACCAAATTAAGACGCTTCTTAAAAAATTGAGCATGAGATGCTTGGTAGTTTTTTGAGTGGGAGGGTCCTAGTTTTTCTTTTAATAGATAAGATGGCCCACCGTCACTTAGTACTCGTTATAGATAAGAAAAATAACAAGTCGTATAATGTTTTAATTTTTAAGTTTTGTTAAATCTATCATCATGCATACATGCATCATCATTTTATACAAAGTTCCATAAATTGTTGACTAGTATGCTCATGTTTTAATAATTTATATTTTCAAACATAATAAACCACAAAATGAATCCACTCACCCCTCTTGACTAATAACAAATTGGAAAATGGAGACAAGTTTAATGAATGGAGCGTAACCTTGACATTGTTCTTCAATATGAGCGTATTTCATGGGTGTTAGCGAAAATGAGCCTACACCTCTAAGTGGAGATGCAACTCTTGAGCAAGTCCAACAAGATGAGCATTGGCGAGAATCTTGACAAGACTACTAAGTGTTATATTAAAGCTACATCGATGACATGTTGCAAAAAGCAAATTGCTTGTCTGAAATCTGCTAGTGCAATGGTCCATCACCTACATGAGATGTTTGGTGTGAGGACTAGGTCTGCAAGAGTGAAAGCTATCAAACCTTTCATAATCTCGGACAAAAACTTGGTGAGCCGGTGCGAGGATTACATGATGAAGGTAATCTCTACGGTCCTTGAGGCTTTGAATGCTTAGAGGCGGATATGGATGCGGACACTTGAGATGATTATGATCATCAATAGCTTAAACTCTTCTTTTCAGCAGCTTAAGTTGGACTATGAGCTCAACAACAAGGATTACACCTTGAGTGAGTTGATGAATACCCTCGAACACGGAGGAAATATTGAATATTAAGGCTCATGGGCCGAAGCTAATGTAGCTTCTTCTTCTAAGCCCAGGTTAAGGGCAAGGAAAGAAGAAGGGTCCAATGAAAAGAAGGCCCAAATAGGGTCAAGGCCAAACCCATGAAAAAGAAGGCCAAAGAGAACATCAAAGGAAAGTGTTTCCACTTGTGATGAGATGGGCCCTTTGGAAAAAAGCATCCGATCTACTTAGAGTCCCTCAAAGCAAACAATGTAGGAAAATCTCGGAGGTACATCATATGTCTTGTGACGGAAAACAAAATTGTTGTTCCAGGACTTTCCGAATCCAGGATCCGGTATCGGTATGAAGACATCAACCTAAATAGCCAAAGAGACTATCTCTAAAGGTGGTCCACACAGAGATCGAGAAAATCTAACGAATCAAACCCTTTGACCGGAATAGCTAGAACAGTTAAAGGCTGCTAGACCCTACCTCATCTAGAGAGCTTGAGAGAAAGCGTTGGCCCGTGCTTGGAGAAGAAGAGAATTTCGATGATGGCTTAAGAGAAAACAAGGAATAAAACTCTTTTCACCTTTTTGCTAACACTTAAGCAATTTCTCTTATTTCCCATATGAAAACCGTCGGCCATCTCCTTCCATGCCCTCTTATGTTGATTTTAACCTTTTAAAAATGCTTCCATAAGAAATGGACAAGTGGAGGGCAACTAAACCATTAACATTTAATGGAATAATTTAATGACTTTTGAAAAGTCAAAGGATCTAATCCTTTTCTCTTCTACCAACGACACACATGACTAAATTTATATAATAAATAATTAATTAATTTACTTAATTAATTAATTAGAATATAAATGCTAAGGTCGATCCAACTGGGGTTGGTCTACTACCTCTCACAGGGCCCCGATCTTTGAAACGACTCAGGAAACCTTTCTTAGCAATATTGATGTCGCGATCTCATCGGGACATGTCCCAATCCATTGGGATCCATTTAATCTAATGTTCTCCATAATGGATCTCTGTCAATACTATTTTACGATTCTCTGAATCACTCTTATCGTGTGACCCTTTAGGTTCCGGTTATGTTGGCCACTTAGATTAACAATTAATTTGAGCAAGTCATGGCGGTATCTAGCAACACATCATGACCCCAATTGACGGAAAGTAATCGGTTTGATGTATTCATCACGAACCGATCACGAACCCTTCCATAGACAATTACCGTGCAATTAGTCCTTTCACCATCCTATACCCCACTTGGTTATGAGTATGGTCAAAGTGTCAACTCTCACTAGACCGAGTCTAGCCCAGTGATATCGGTTCTAAATCACGGGACTCATTCTTGTATATGTCAATGAAGACACTCTTCATGACATACATCTTGCCACCTTAGTAATGATCCGACAAGAGGCTATGGGTATCTCTTACGCTAATCCGAGTGGTGAATCCTTTATTGGCTACTCAATTATCTTGAATACCTCAAGTGCACCCAAGCACCACCTATAAGTTACCTCACGGAAGGCAACAAGGAATGGAGTCAAAGCACGGATCGTTATCAAGATATCCTTGAGTACCTCAAGTCTAAGGATACTTGCACCATTGCTATGATGAGATTATCAACGACACTTAGATAAGATATCCATGTGATGATCTCATGGCGGTCATCCAATGTACTTACTACCGCTAGTAAGCATCCACATGTCAATTCTAAATATCTCATATTTACGATTTAGAGATCCACCTTGATCCAATCAAGGAATATGACATGTGCTAGTCTATCCGGATTAATGATGTCGGTCTCATTAATCCTATGACTAGGAGAATTTGAATCTTGACATAATTGCACATGATAGGAATCTCGGGAGTATGAACACATCATAATTTCCTTCATGCTATGTCATATATCATGGACTTCATTAATTTGATTAAAGAGCAAATCAATTCATAAACAATGTTTATGAATATCAAATTAATGAATAATGCCTTTTCTTTATTTATTCATTCGATGCATACATTTGTGAATAAAAGCAGCTAAAGGGATTGCCTTTGGGGCACAAATAAACGATCTGATTTGAACAAATCGACTTATCCAATGAACAAGTCGACTTATCGGTACCAAACATGTAGAAGTCGACTTACACATGGTACAATCGACTTATCACTTACAAATCTCCCACTTGACCTAAAGCCAATCGCCTTAGTATCTAATACCATAAGCGAGTCCATGAGAATCACAATTCTCCTGTGACTATGGCTTTGTCAATGGAACGATAACACTTTGCTCTGTGGAATTCTCTATCGGGATATCATCTCGACTAATGATCTCCGAATCGGCGAAACGACGAGTTCGGATCGTCGATAAGACCTTGGTTCCTTTGCTGCGCACTAGCCCCATTGTATCCTGCAATACAATCCTATGGGCCCATCACGGTAGGGACGGATCAAGTTCGATAATGAACTTCTTGATCCAAACCGCTTCCTTTGCGCATCTCACGCGGCAATGTACTCTGCCTCGGTTGATGAATCAACAGGTCCTCTCTTGTTTGGAACCTTTCAAATTGACCGCCACGCTATTCGGTGTGAATGTATATAACTTTGATTGTGATTGAAATCATCCTTATCGATTAAATACTAGCATCGAATGCACGCTCACTGGAGATTTCCATCTCCATAGATCAAGAAAACATCCTTAGTGCTTCGCAAGTACTTGAGGATATTCTTGTGACCACCCAAAGGACCCTCACCAGATCCGATTGGTATCCGCTTTCGTAACACTTAGAGCATACGATACATCGGGCCTCGTCACATAGCATTGATCCATGCTAAACCTCTTTAGCATCTCATCTATATCGATGATTATGAAAGACCAAGCAACCTTTGATTTATCTCTATAAATCTATATCCCAAGGATATAAGTTGCTTCACCAGGTCTTTCATCGCAAATTGATTGGACAACCAAATTTTAGCGATTGCGACAAAGAGACATCGTTTCCTAGTAATAGTATGTCATCTACATACAACACAAGAAATACGATTGCAGTCCCATTAACCTTCTTATACACACAATGATCATCCGGATTTTGTGAGAAATCAAACTCTTTGATTGACTTATCAAAACGGATAATCCAACTCCTGGATGCTTGCTTCAATCCAAACCTGGATTTCTGAAGCTTGCATACCTTTTCGCCATCGATGGAAGTGAAGTCCTCTGGTTGTGTCATACACATCCTCGGATAGATTTCCTCTCAGGAAAGCTGTCTTCACATCCATTGCCATATCTCATAATCATAATCGGTGGCAATGGCTAAGAGTATCCTAATGGATTTAAGCATTGCTTCTGAAATCAAGGTTTTGTCATAGTCAACTCTTTATGCGTGGCGAAATCCTTTAACGAAGCATTGCTTTATAGGTAATCAAATTACCATCCATGTTGGTTTTCTTCTAAAACTCCTTTAATACAATGGGTTTTATCCTTCGTGTAACAACCAAAGTCCATACTTGGTTTTCATACATGGAATCCATTTGATTTCATGGCACAAAGCCATGTTCCGGACTACGAACTTTTCGAACTGTTCATAGGTAGTAGGCGCATCATCTCATATGAGCAATACATCATTACGCTCACTTACGAAATTCATATCTCTCGGAAGCAGTCGTATCCTACTTAACCTCTGAAATTGTGTGTAATAGAAGGTTGAACTGTTACCTCATCTATATAGTGGCAGTTTGAGTTCAGCGAGTTGATCTCTGTTTGTTCGAGCATCTTGAACTTCTCAAGTTCAACTTTGCTCCCATTGTCCTCTTGTAAAAGAAACTCTTTCTTTAAGAAAACAACATGCTTGAAACAAACAACTTTTGTTCCTCGGAAGGTAGAATTGATATTCCACGATATCCTGAACAAACACTTGTCGACTTTGCATCAAGCTAATCATTGTGTCCGCTTCACGTAAGCAGACAATCCCAAACTTTCAGATGAGAAGATAGGGCTTTCGCTTAGTCCATATCTCCATATGGAGTAACCACAACTATCTTTAATGGAACTCTGTTTAGCAAGTAAGCAAATTGCCTTGAGCGCATATTCCCAAAATCTAGTGCAAACCTATCATCAATCGCACCATGTCTAACAAGGTTCGATTTCTCCTTTCAGCCACACCATTGTGTTTGCAAGTGTAAGGTGGAGTATCTTGAGATAAAATCCCATTATCTACGAGATAATCCAACACTTTATTGGTCTAAGCATTTTCCACCACGATCGATCGTAATGTATTCATACTTTTACCAAGTTAGTTTTCTACTTCATTTCTGAATTGTTTGAACTTTTCAAACGCTTCAGATTTGTATCTCTACAGATACAGGTACCCATATCGTGAATAATCACCGATAAAAGTAATGAAGTAAAGACAACCACTTCTGGCATGGATGGACATCGGACCACATACATCCGAATGTATTAGGTCTAATATTCCATTCACTCGTTCACCCTTTCCTTTAAAGGATTACTTAGTCATCTTGCCTAATAAACAAGATTCGCATGTGTCATATGATTCATAATCAAATGGCCCTAAACATCCACTCTTATGGAGCTTAGCGATGCGTGTCTCATTTATATGGCCAAGCTGACAATACCATAAGTAAGTTGATTTTAAATTATCTCGATTATGTCTTTCCGCGTCATTGACATTCTTAATTGGATATGACATATCTCATATGTCAATTCCATTGCATAATGTCACAGTACCATAGAGCATTCCATTGCAACTAATATAACAACCATTGCTACTAAAAGTCCAATGGAAACCAAATCTAATTAAACATAAAACATACAATATGTTCTTTGTTTAAAACAGTACAAAATGTCAATTATCCAATTTGAATACAAGCCCAAGAGGGAGTAACAAGACATAAGTGTCTCACGACTAATGTAGCAACTCCCGCTGCATTATCTACGAAGGTCTAGTTCTCCTTGAATGTGCTTTCTCATCACTCGAGGCCCCGCATATCATTTCATATGTATGAGCCACAACCGGTATCTAATACCGATATGTTTTGATCAGAATAGTATTAACCTCAATGACAAACATATTTGAAGGAGTAGAGGCATCGATGCCTTCTTACCTTCAAGGACTCAGAATAGATTTTCTGATTTAGCCTCTGGTGGCTAGTCTTGCCATAATAAAAGCAAAATCCTTTTGGGGCGTAATCTTTGGTTTTCCTTGATGGCACTTTCCTTTGGTTTCTTGGCCTTTTCTTCTTTGAACTAAGAAGAAGCATCCACCATTAACACTTGCTATCTCTCTTGATAGCACCTTTCATTGTCATGAGCAGATTAATCACCAGAATTGTTGTGGATATTTGGTTTATCTCGATAGTTTATCACAAACCGTGAATAACCATCGAGACAATCCAACCAAATTAAGTCTCTACTTAACTCATAATCCATTACAAATCCTAAGACGACCAATCTCTCAATATAGCCATTCATCTTGAGGGCATCTTGCGCATGCAGATATCCCAGAGCCATCTTTATGGTGAAGAGAAGCCTTGAGGTCTTGAACCTTTCGCAATGAGCTTACTCATCAAACAGCTCCCTAAGATGAAATACTATAGAGTGAGCATCCATGGACTCGTCTTTCTTGCTGCAGCTCTAGTGATATCGAGGCAAGCATAAAGCAAGTATCCATATCAACGCCCTTTAGATGCTTACAATATGCTTCGATCCTTATCGAAGCATCGACAAAGAAAGTAACCGGAAGTGGAACATCTAGGGGCGTATCCCGCCTCGGATCTAAGAACAATTCTCGTTCCTTAGCCAATCAAGAAAATTCAGTCCGAATAGAGGCGAAAATTCACACTGAAAGACTTCTTCAATCAACCTAGCGCGATAGAGAGAAGGAATGATAGAATAGAAATGCCTGCATGATCATAAGGACTTGCATGACATGCATATGGCTCCCACTAGTTTCCTAGAATCCATAACCCTCTTTACGAATCCAAAGAAATGATATGACATTATGTCCTAGTGGGTCGATATCCGACATTGCTAAGAGTGACCTTGGGTTTACCCAACAAGCCACAACTTAGGTCAATCGGTAGGTATTGGTCATACCAATTGTATCATCGATAACCGACATTAAGAATGACCTTGGGTTTGCCCAACAAGCCACCTTAAGTCTCGGGAGGTATCAGATATACCAATTACATCTTAGACACAACTATCGATCAGTGCTATCAACTTGTTGATGTATGCACTTACATTGGGTATCAACTCTTTGATGAGCATACATCTGATGTATGCTACCCAATTTCGCCTCTGTCCACGTTGACCTTGAGTTTACTCAACAAACCAACGCTTCCAGTGAAAACCAACCCATTAATCCGAAAATCTTATTTTCATGGTTCGAACATATCCGTATAGAGTGAGCTTGGGTTTACCCAACAACCCAACCCTATAAGAACTCTGGTTCTTACCATATTAATGGAAGGCGTTAGTTTTCATATACCGAGGAGGGATTTCGGGTCTCATCTACTTCTTCTCCAAGCCGTAGGATTATAGTCACCATGACTATATGATATGATTTAGGGCATTTCATCAATCACATTGAGTCTATACCTAAAATCATCCATCATCCCACTATCGTACCCACAAGTGGACTTTCATCAAATGCAAGTCGACTTATGCTTCGCCCACACACAAGTCGACTTGTATGACACAAGTCGACTTATGTCATCTGCCTATGAACAAGTCGACTTACAAGGTACTACAAGTGGGCTTATCTGAGATCTTAAACAAGTCGACTTATTCTATCCACAAGTCGACTTATCCAAAAATCTTGAACAAGTCGACTTATTTCACATACAAGTCGACTTATCCAAGAAATATGCTAAAATCTCTAATCGGCTAATTCCTCAATTAATGCAATTCCAATTCACAACACCTACATACCTAAGGTAATATCTGATAAATTTGATGTATCAATGAACAATTCATTGAACCATGAAAGCCTTAAATAGTCAAACTATATGAAAAGCTTGAAATGAGTCAAAACTCATTAATGTCCAAACAATTTAGGAACACCCAAATTATCATCCTAAGCATCTCTAGCTAGTGTATACACTCTCAAAACTACTCCAGCACTTGTCACAAAAATTGTGACGGCCAAAACAAGCAAGATAATGCAATATACTAACGAGACACAAATGTGACCAATTCGGCATTCAAAAATTTTTGGAAAAGCAAATTCAAGCAATTCAGTTTGGAAGTCATACTACATCAAGATAACACATTTTTAATCACATTAAAAATGGTGCAAGGCATTGGAACTGAAAAAGCACACTCAATCAAGCCAAGCAAAACAGTCCCAACAATTTTCACAAAACTGTCCAGTTCTGTACATTGCTCGAAATGATCAATGAAAAAATTTCAATAAATTCTGAGAAAATTACATAGGTTACTAAATGTTAAGATCATGCTACATGAATTATGTCAGGATTTTAGGCCATCAAAAACTCAATCAACCTAAATAACAAAATCGATTCAAAATCTGTGTTCATCAGCACAGCAATTCCCAACAGCATAGAATAAATTAGTGAATAAATATCCAATCACCTTGAAATCCCATTTACATGCTCACAGACTTTTACAACATCTTAGAGACATGTAGGTGAAGGAAAATCCGAAAAACCATTTTTCTAGAATTTATTCTCGATTTTATACTCATGCCTGTTCCAGAATCGTTTCACAAAACAGCATCTGTAACCTTAGGGAATTAATTAGCAAAACTATATCAAATCAAATCAATAAATTCTGAAAATTCATAAACATATTCTCTAACATGTTATGAACAATTCTGGCCAGACAAATTTCGAAAACCATATCACAATATAAATTCGAAATCTGAACAGATAGCATGCATCAACAGAAAATTCCATTAGGGTTTCTGATCTAGCTTAGGTTTTAGCTTCATACGGGATACCAGACGCTCTGATACCACTGTAGGAAAATCCCGGGAGGTACATCATATGTACCGGCAGCGGAAAACAAAATTTTGTTCCTAGGACTTTCCGAATCCCAGGATCCAGTATCGGTATGAAGACATCAACCTAAATAGCCAAAGAGACTATCTCTAAAGGTGATCCACGAGATCGAAAATATAACCAATCAAACCCTTTGACCGGGAATAGCTAGAACAGATTAAAGGCTGCTAGACCCTACCTCTGTCCTGGAGAGCTTGAGAGAAACGTTGGCGCATGCTTGGAGAAGAAGAGAATTTCGATGATGGCTTAAGAGAAACAAGGAATAAAACTCTTTTCACCTTTTGCTTAACACTTAAGCAATTTCTCTTGTTTCCCATATGAAAACCGTCGGCCATCTCCTTCCATGCCCTCTTATGTTGATTTTAACCTTTTAAAATGCTTCCATAAGAAATGGACAAGTGAGGGCAACTAAACCATTAACATTTAATGGAATAATTTAATGACTTTTGAAAAGTCAAAGGATATAATCCTTTTCTCTTCTACCAACGACACACATGGCTAAATTTATATAATAAATAATTAATTAATTTACTTAATTAATTAATTAGAATATAAATGCTAAGGTCCAGTCCAACTGGGGTCGGTCTACCACCTACCGGCCCCGATCTTTGAAACAACTCAAAAACCTTTCTTAGCAATATTGATGTCGCGATCTCATCGGGACATGTTCCAATCCATTGGGATCCATTTAATCCTAATGTTCTCCATAATTGGATCTCTCCAATACTATTTTACATTCTCTGAATCACTCTTATCGTGTGACCCTTTAGGTTCCCGATTATGTTGGCCACTTAGATTAACAATTAATCTGAGCAAGTCATGGCGGTATCTAGCAACACATCATGACCCCAATTGACCGGAAAGTAATCGGTTTGATGTATTCATCACGAACCGATCACGAACCCTTCCATGACAATTACTGGTGCAATTAGTCCTTTCACCATCCTATACCCCACTTGGTTATAAGTATGGTCAAAGTGTCAACTCTCACTAGACCGAAGTCTAGCCCAAGTGATATCGGTTCTCGTCACGGGACTCATTCTTGTATATGTCAATGAAGACACTCTTCATGACATACATGCCGCCAATTTTAGTAATGATCCCGACAAGAGGCTATGGGTATCTCTTCTCGCTAATCCGAAGTGGTGAATCCTTTATTGGCTACTCAATTATCTTGAATATCTCAAGCCGTACCTAAGCACCACCCTATGAGTCACCTCCGAAGGCAACAAGGAATGGAGTCAAAGCACGTGATCAAGATATCAAGATATCCTTGAGTACCTCAAGTCTAAGGATACTTGCACCATTGCTATGATGAGATTATCAACGACACTTAGATAAGATATCCATGTGATGATCTCATGGCGGGTCATCCAATGTACTTACTACCGCTAGTAAGCATCCACATGTCAATTCTAAATATCTCATATTTACAGTTTAAAGATCCACCGCTGATCCAATCAAGGAATATGACATGTGCTAGTTTATCCGGATTAATGATGTCCAGTCTCATTAATCCTATGACTAGGAGAATTTAGATCTTGACATAATTGCACATGATAGGAATCTCGGAGTATGAACACATCATAATTTCCTTCATGCTATGTCATATATCATGGACTTCATTAATTTGATTAAAGATCAAATCAATTCATAAACAATGTTTATGAATATCAAATTAATGAATAATGCCTTTTCTTTATTTATTCATTCACCAGATACCGTGTGAATAAAAGCAGCTAAAGGGATTGCCTTTAGGGCATAAATAAAGAGTACCGATTTGAACAAGTCGACTTATCCAATGAACAAGTCGACTTATCGATTACGAACATGTGTAAGTCGACTTACACATGGTACAAGTCGACTTATCACTTACAAACAAGGTATGGGCTTCCTAAGTTTGTTAGAACTAAAATGTAGCAGATTTATCTACTTCTTGGATATTAGATTCAGGAGCCACTAACCATGTTTGTAATTCTTTGCGGGGTTCCAATGAAAGGAAAAGACTTCTAAAGGCCGCTTCAAGTTAAGATAGCGAGATGGTTCCTATGTTTCAAATGTAATCGGTGGGAGTAGTTATCTTGGACTTCCCTAGTGGTCATAGGTTATATTTGGAAGATGTTTATTACATGCCAATGATTGTAAGGAACATGATTTCTTCTTTTGTCTAATAAAATCTGGCTATTCCTTATATTTTGAAAAGGTTGTTTCAATATATGAGAATAAGGATTTTATTTGTGAAGTTTATAATTAAACAGGATTGTTTTTATAGAACCTATGAAAGGCTCACTAAACACCACATAATTGATAAAACCAAGACAATCCAATTTCTTTAGCATTAATTCAAAGTATCTGTGGCATCTAAGGATGGGTCATATCAATCGAAAAAGAATTGACAAAGCTAGTAAAGGATGGGATCCTTATGGGCTTGATAGTGATCCATTACCCACTGTGAATCTTGTATTGAAGGAAAATGACAAAAGCCTCATTTCCTTCTAAAAGAAACAGATTTGAATCCACATTGGACATGGTACATACCGATGTGTGTGGGCCCATGAATGTATGAAGCTAGAGGAGGTTATGAATATTTCATAACTTTTATAGATGATTACTCAAGACATGGCTATTTGTATTTGATGCATAAAAGAGTGAATCTTTTGAAAAGTTCAAAGAATTCAAAGTGAAGTTTAGAAGCAACTTGGCAAGCCATTAAAACAACTTCGATCGACGATCGAGGTGGTGAGTATTTATCCTGAGAGTTCCAATGAATATTTAATTGACAATGGAATTGTTTCCAATTTTTCACCTCCTCGTACACCTCAACGTAATGATGTAGCGAGAGGAGAAATAGAACTCTATTGGAAATGGTAAGATCAATGATGTCCTATGCTAGCCTTCTAGAATCGTTCTGGGGATATGCCACACAAACGGCAACATATCTTCTTAACTTTGCTCCATCCAAATCGGTGCCTAAAACACCTAGGGAGTTGTGGACTGGCCGAGTGCCTTCATTGAGGCACTTGAGGACTTGGGGCTATCCAGCCCATATTCTAAAGCCTGAATCCACAAAGATGGAACCAAGGAGAGAAGTATGTTTGTTTGTAGGATATCCTACGGGAACTCGAGGGTACTATTTTTACAGTCCTCATGATAGGAAGGTATTTGTGTCGACAAATGGAAACTTCTTAGAGGAAGAGTTTGTGAGAAATCACAAAGGAAGAAGTGAAGTAGTACAAAAGGAGTTAGCAATTTCATCCAAACCAAGAGTTATTTTGAATATGACAGAACAAGATGTCGAAATGGATTCAAGAGTTGAATCAGAAGTGCAAGCTGAACATCAAGATGTACCTAAACGTAGTGGGAGGGTTGTGAGACAACCAGATAGGTATCTGGGTTTAGGAGAAGGCTTAATTGCCATCTCAGACCAAGAAGAAACAGATCCCGTTACGTATACACAGGCTATTAATGATGTTGATGTAGGAAAATGGCTCAAGGCAATGGAATCGGAAATAGATTCTATGTATACTAATGAAGTCTGGGTCCTTGTAGATCTACCACTAGGTCTAAAAACCATAGGGTGTAAATGGATCTACAAAAGGAAAAGGGGATCGGATGGAAAGGTAGAGACCTTTAAAGCTAGATTGGTAGCTAAAGGCTATACTCAAAAGGAGGGTATAGACTACGAGGAGACTTTTTCTCCGGTTGCCATGCTTAAGTCCATCAGGATTCTTTTGGCCATAGCAATTTCTATTTCGATTATGAAATATGGCAAATGGATGTCAAGATCGTATTTCGAATGGAGATCTTGAGGAGACCATTTATATGGCCTAACCGTATGATTCATTGAGCTAGGTAATGAGCATAAGGTTTGCAAGTTACAAAGGTCCATTTATGGACTTAAGCAAGCATCTAGGTCTTGGAACATTAGGTTTGATAAGGCTATCAAAACCTATGGGTTCATACAAAACCTAGATGAGCCTTGTGTTTACAAAAGAATACAAGAAGGTAAGGTTACTTTCCTAATCCTCAGATGTTGATGACATTCTCGCTCATCGGGAATGATGTGGGAATGTTATCTGCGGTTAAGGGATGGCTAAATGAACAATTTTCAATGAAGGATTTGGGAGAGGCTACCTATGTTCTAGGGATCAAACTTATAAGGGATCGTAAGAACAAGAAGATAGTTTTGTCTCAACTAACCTACATTGAGAATATGCTCAATAAGTTCGCCATGCAAGATTCCAAGAGGGTTTCACTCCTACTAGACATGGAATCAAACTTTAAAGAAACAAGCACCTAAAACCCAAGAGGAGGTTGAACGATGCGTAACATTTCATATGCTTCACAGCTGGTAGTTTGATGTATGCAATGTTGTGCACTAGACCGGATATCATTACGCAGATGGAACTGGTATCGATTTCATCCAATCCAGAATGGAACATTGGATCTGCGGTTAAGTGTATACTTAAGTATCTTTGTAGGACTAAGAACTTAATGCTTGTTTACTCCGGAAGTAATCTTATTCCGACAGATATACGGATTCGATTTCCAATCGATGTTGATCAAGGAAATCAACTTTTGGTTCTATATTTACTTTAGGAGGTGGAGCCATAGTTTGAGGAGTGTCAAGCAATCTTGTATTGCGATTCGACTATGGAGGTTGAGTATGTTGCTGCTTGAAGAAGCGTGAAAGGAAGCGATCTAAAGTTCCTAAATGATTTGGAGGTAGTTCCAGAGGCGTAAAAACCATTACACTTTATCAGGATAATAGTGGGGCGGTGGCTAATTCTAAAGAACCTCTAACCACAAAGTCGCCAAACACATTGAGCGAAAGTATCATCTCATAAGGAGATAATACAACATGGAGAAGTGGATGTGGTAAAGATTCCACAGAGCAAAACCTTGCTGATCCGCTCACAAAAACATCGACTCAAAAGAGCTTTGAGGGTCACCTAGAAGGGATGGGAATGAAGGATATGTCAAACTTGCTTTAGGGCAAGTGGGAGATTGTTGGAGTTATTTAAATATAGTGCCCGGAAAGCAAGTGTATTTACATGTAACTTTATCTTCTTCGCCATGCTTTGTAATGAAAATATATATTATTAATAAAACAAAAGAGTTTGGTTTTATCTGTATGAGCATTATATATCCGGTCATAAGGTACCAAGATTCATTTGTAAGTAATATACATATACATAGAGATGTATGGGAAACATGTATATTATTAGAATCAATTAATTGATTCACAGTTGAATAATCAAGTTAGTCATTTGATTATGGTTTAGACTGTAGTGTTGCGATTTGTCTCCATATAAGTAAAGGAGTTTACTTAAAGGGAATGATGAGTTTCATATCATGATAGCAATAGAATATCGATAATGGCACTATTAAATGAATCTGGAATCAAGTATGTTTTCAAGAATAAAGTGGGCCGTTACTTTAATCTTAAAACATACAACTTAAGCATTCGCTTATTATGAACCACAATCTTGATGAGTGCTGAACTCATATGTGTTTCATTATAATTCTTGATATCATCGGAATGGATTTTTACAGGGTATTAATCCATTGTCTGCATTTTGGAATTATTAATTGAAACATGTATCGTGAACATTCACTCAAATAAAGAGTTTATAGTGTTATCATCTCTTCTGATGTTTTAAGGAGATTTGGTGATTAAATCACGGTGGAGTTTGATGGACTAGCTACCCATCAAGTCTTAACACTAATATGAGATCTTATGTGTTAATCACCATATAAAGTAAAATGAGAGATCTAGAAGGAAAAACCAACATAAGGGCAAAACGGTAATTTTATCCTTTGTTGTGCGGATGGCTATAATAAGGTTCTAAATAGGGTTTGAAATTGGACATATTCTCATAATATTTAATAATTCAAGAGTTCAACTAATTGTCTTTAGTGGAATGACATTTAGTTAATAAGCTAGAATTAATTCCAATGAGATTGAATTATTTCTGCGCTTACTGGAGCTTGAATTATCAAAGTCCAATAAGATTTCCCACTTGGCTTTAAGGAAGGTTATCAAGCTAAGTAAGAAGTAGTTTGGAGGCTTTAGAAGTCCATAATTGAATGATAGGCTTATACTAATTAATGGTTAATTGGAAGCCCATATATTCATTTAGAAATGGGCTTGTTTTGGTTTAATGCAATTGATTAGATTAATTATATTAAAACATTTTTTTTAAAATGAAGAAGAAGCAATTTCGAAATTGTGTTAAGTTAGATGTGTAACCACACATTTGACATTAAAATACTAAATAAAGGTGGTCTTTATTATGGTTCATCATTATTAAATGGAGTTATGAACTTACCATTAAATGGTTTAATGGTTGGCTTTTAATGTTGGCATGTAACCTATTTGCATTCATTAGATTAAAGATAAAAGATGTGCATTAGATGGACCATCTTCCTTCTTTCTTCTTGCCAAAACCGAAATGGGTATTCAATTATAGGTTATGGTCTTTTCAAATAGCCATTTTAAAGATAAATGAAGTAAGTCTCATTTATTGGCTATTTGATGAGTGATTAATGTAAGAAGTGATGCATTGGATGCCTCTCACTTTTTCCATTCATGCATATTTTGAAATTGAGATGTAAGAAAGGGTTCTTGCATGGTTTTAGACATTCTCTCCTTTCATGCAAGGTAGAACTGAAATTCCTAAGTGAAAGAATTGAAGAGTTTCAATTTTGGTTCTTCTTCTTCTAAGAAAATCTCCTCCAAATATTTCTTCTCCTTTCCCACCAAAGGATTTTGTTAACCTAGTTGTCCTTGAAGAACAAGTGGTAAATCTAATTGGTTGAGGATTCTACAACAAGGAAGAAGATAGATTGCTAAAGGAAAAGACTCAAAGGCAAAGGATTTGGATATAAGAAGGAGAGGATAGCGTGGCGAGGATTTAAAGTCAGAATAAGGAGTCGGTAATTCCTTTTATCTTGTTCTTAGTTTTATTATCCTTATACCATATCATGTATGGATTAGCATGTTGATTTGGATATATTGCTTCCGCTGCAAGATGATTTCTTAAAAAGTTTTGAAATCTATCGTTTCTCCATACTAAGCATGCTTTCTTTTTTCGATCCAACAGGTGCATCCTCTGGTAAGGCTTCTTTTGCTAGTCTGTTTAAAAATAATTGGGACTTGAATCAGGGGATGAGATTGCTGCATATTCCTGCTCAGAAGGTGGTTACCATTTCTGTAAAGGATAGACTGGATTTAGAATAGGAATGGGGTTATTGTTTGGTGGGTGTATTTACAGGCCGTTTCCCAGGTATGAAGGCTATAGAAACTCTAATGTCCCAGTGGGGAGTGGAATGTAAGCTGATTCCACATGAAGGTGGATGGCTGGTTTTCCGCTTTGAATCGGACCAAGATCGTACTACCGTTTTGGCAGGGGGACTGTATATGTCGTTTGGCAAAACATTGATGCTCAAACCATTAGCTCCTGGTTTTACATTAAACTTTAAGGATTTTATGGCTCTGCCCCTCTGGATTAAGCTACCGAATGTGCCGTTGGATCTTTGGATGGAAAAGAGTTTATCCAAGCTTGGATCCATGGTGGGTAAACCCATTTGCTCTGATCTTGTCAGCACCCAGAGAGCCCGTGTTGGTTATGCCCAGTTTCTGGTGGAGGTGAACGTCTCGAAGCCTCCTGTTACTAGCTTCGAACTTAAACTACCTGAAGATACAAGTTTCACTCAATCGGTGGTTTATGAGACCTTCCCTTCCTATTGCTGTGTGTGCCGTCACTTTGGCCATAATTTCTTTACTTGCAAGAAACCACACTAGCATCCTCAGAAACGGGTGCCCAAGGCTCGGGGTTCTCAAAACAGCTCGGCTTCAGGGGATGTTCCCTCGGGGGTCCCCCCAGCTAAGGATTCCCCTGTTGCACCTCCTCCTACCGTGCCTCAGTCGACTGACTCCCAGCCGGTTGTAATGCCATGTCCTGCTCAGCCTGTATTGCCTTCAGGGGGGCCTAATGGACAGAGTATGAAACCTCCTCTGAGTACTAAAGGAAAGGGTGTTATGAATGCTTCTGCTAGTTCTTCGGGTGCAGATAAAGGGCAGTTACTACCTAAAATAGGACAGCATCGGGGGTGTCTCGATTTCTTCTAGTAAAACTAGAGGGGCTGTCCCTCCTGTTTACCGAAATGAGCTTTTTATGTTGAAATGTCCGGGACCTTGGCTCGGCCCCGCGACAAAAAGGTGTTGTCGACTTGGTGCGGCAACATCAATGTAGATTTGTGGGGCGTCTTGAAACTAAACTGTCTTTTGATAAGTTGGCCTCTATGGTGAGTCATCGTTTTGGTGGCTGGGAATACTGCCATAATTTTAAGTGTATAGGGGGAGGCCGGATGTGTTTGTTATGGGATCTGCGATATTTATCTTGCTCTGTGATAGCGATTGGTGATCAGTACAACCATGTTAAATTGCAATGTTCTATATCTCAGACGTTTTTTTATGCTACCTTGATTTATGGTTTGTATACTGTCCGGGAGAGGTGAGAGCTTTGTGTTGGAGTTATGTAAATATAGTGCCCTGGAAAGCAAGTGTATTTACATGTAACTTTATCTTCTTCGCCATGAGCTTTGTAATGAAAATATTTATTATTAATAAAACAAAATAGTTTGGTTTTATCTGTATGAGCATTATATATGTTAGACCCCGAATATTTTTCTTTTGATGATTAAGCATGCATTGTTGATGATTATGAGTTTATGGTTTAGTTTGATTTAATTGGGCTTGATATCGATTAATTGGAGTATAATCGAGGTTTAATTAATAAATTAGAGGATTAAATTATGTAAGGGTATTTCGGAAGTTCACTTAAGTTGAATTGGAGTTAGGCTTAAAAGGAGGGTAGGTTGGTCTTTGACCATCCCTAGGTTTTAAAAGACCTAGATATAAAAAGGAAAAGAAAAGAAGAAAGAAAATAGAAATAGAAAGGAAAGAAGAAGAGAGGTCATTGTCGGTGAGGAGAAGAGAGGAAGAGAAGGATTCGCGACTTCGCCGATTTCAAGGATTTAGTGCTTGATCGGTAAGTCTATGACCTTTCTATCTTATTTCGAATGGATTAAGCATTGAGATTGTTGGGATTAAGAGAAAACGATGATTAGGGTTTTAGGATGAGAAATTGGGAAAATCCTTAGATTGATGATTTTAGTGACTAATTGGAAGCGAGAATGGGTTAGAACTGTGGTAGAAGGTCGGATCTATGGCTTGGGAGTATTACATCCGAGTTTGAATGATTGGGAGTTGAAAATCTGAGATTTTGTGGTTCGGAAGGAAATCCCGATCCGCACGCTCAAGGATTTTTGGCACGCCACAGCGCTCGTCGCGGGCGTGCGGGACTTCGCGTCGTGCGCGCGCACGACGTGTGTGTAAGTCATGACGCTTGCTGGCGCCGCCGCCAAGGCTTGGCTTCGTCTCGGCGACGACATTACGCATGAAGTAAAGGTTTTCGCCATGGGCGAACTCCCCTTTCCGTAAATTTGCTTATTTGATTTCAAGTTTTTTTGATTAATTTTCTTTGATTATTATTTGATTTAAGACTTGGTTTAATATAGGCAACCAAGCGGATCGGTTTCCATCGCAAAGGGCGGTCATCGATGTAGTCTGATTCTCGTGCGATTCTAGGTGGGTGATATACTTATAGTTATTGTGTGATTAGGCAATTTCTTGACTATGCATGAGTATATGTTGTCTAATATGCATGTATAATGAATGATATGGATTTCTTATGCCATGAAATAAGCATGAATTATGATTCTGAGCATGTTATGTCGGGACCTCGGTCACGGCATTTTGATGAAATGATTACGAATATGAATATGTGCTTTGTTTGGGCGAGAGTGGAACCATTTCGTTAGTCACATGCACGTCGACAAAAGCCTTCTCCCGGCTGCCCGCTTGTGGCCTATGAGCTCCGAATGGACTCATTTGGTTCAGGATGTAAACTTTGTTTCTTCCTTTTGTTTCGTGATGCAAACTTCGGTTTCTTCCTTTTGATTCCATGGACCCTCGAGCCATTGTTTTGTGCATTGCATATTGGAATTGTGTTGATGAAGCATATATCGTGACATGTGGTGAATTTTCGTATTGCTTGATGAGCATGTGAACACTAGAACTGCTATAAGTATATTAGTATAATATATATTTATACATATGCTTGATTTTGTTCTAATTGCCGATGGCTATAATTATATTAGCCACTGAGGTGTGTAGCTCAACTCATTATCTTTCCCTCCTCAGGTGCAACTCAAGACCTCGGGTGATCCGTGCCAGACTTCGAAGAACTCCATGGTAGTTAAAGACTATTTCATTAAGTTAGTATTTTAGTCGCCCAATCGAGCATGTTATCATGGAGCATATTTCTCGTATTTTGGATTTCCTTTAGATTTAGTATGGTGTTATGACAACAATTGTTGAATTTCATTTTGGATTGATATGGCTTTTAGCCCTAATTATGGGATGTTTATTTAAATGATTATGCGAATGATTTTGTTATAAATTGCATGTGCTTGAATCGATTGTCAGGCAAATGTCGATCGGGTCCGACGGCTCGGTCGCCTGCTGAGGCTCAAATCGAGTGGTCGCCGGGATTTGGGTTACGGGCTCGAGCCCAACATGTTGTTAGAGTAGTGCCCCTAAAGGCAATCCCTTTAGCGCTTTTTGTTCATAGTCATGTATGATTTTATGAATAAATAAAGAAAGGCATGTTTCATTTATTTGATGTTCTTTATGAATTGATATTGATCTTTAATCAAATTAATGAAGTCCATGATATATGACATAGCATGAAGGAAATTATGATGTGATCATAATCCTCGAGATTCCTATCATGTGCAATTATGTCAAGATCTAAATTTTCCTAGTCATAGGATTAATGAGACCGGACATCATTAATCCCACAGACTAACATATGTCATACTCCTCGATTGGATCAAGCGGTGGATCTCATAAACTATAAATATGAGATATTTAGAGTTGACATATGGATGCTTACTAGTGGTAGTAAGTTCATTGATGACTCGCCATGAGATCATCACAAGGATTTAATGTCGCTGATAATCTCATTATAGAATGGTGCAAGTATCCTTATACTGAGGTACTCAAGGATATCTTGATACCGATCCCGCACTTTGACTCCATTCCTTGTGGCCTTCCGTGAGGTTACTCATAGGGGGTGCTTGGGTACAGTTTGAGGTATTCAAGGTAATTGAGTAGCCAATAAAGGATTCATCACTCAGAGAATGTAAGAGATACCTCGCCCTCTTATCAGATCATTACTTTAAGTCTCTGGCCAGAGCATGACTATGTCATGAAGAGTGTCTTCATGGACATATAAAGTAATGAGTCCTCAGACAGGAATTGATTTCACTTGGGCTAGACTTAGTCTAGTAAGAGTTGACATATTAGCCATACTCATAACCAAGTGGGGTATAGGATGATGAAAGGACTAATTGCACAGAATTGTCTACATGGAAGGGTTTGTGATCCGGTTCGTGATGAATTCATCAAACCGATTACTTTCCTCAATTGGGGTCATGATGTGTTGCTAGATACCGCTCATGACTTGCTCGATTAATTGTTAATCTAAGTGGCCAACATAACCGGAACCTAAAGGGTCACACGATAAGAGTGACTCGTAGAATCAGAAATAGTTTTGGACCGAGTTCCAATTATGGAGAGCATTTGATTAAATGGATCCCAATGGGATTGGGATATGTCCCATGAGATCGCAACATCAATATTGCTAAGAAAGGTTTCGAGCGGCCAAAGATCGGGCCCAAAGAGCCGGTAGATCAATTCAGCTTGGATCGGACCTTAGCATTTATATTCTAATTAATTAATTAAGTAAATTAATTGATTAATTATTATATATATAAGCCATGTGGGACGTTGGAACATGAGAAGAGGATAAGAATGTTGAAAAGTCAAAGATGCCTTCATTTAATGCTTAAGGATCTAATGGCCATTAACCATCCAAATGTCCTCATCTTTAGGTGTCTTATTTAATTGTTAAATAAGCCTATAAGGAGGCTTCCTTAGATGCATGAAGGACGACGGTTTTTGCTTGAAGAAAAGAGAATGCTTAAGAGTTAAGCTTTGGAAAACTAGGTTTTCATTTTCTTCATTCTTCCTTAAGGCATAATCGGATTCTCTCTTCTCAACAAGGATACCAACGCCAATCTCAAGCTCTCCAAGACAGAGGTAGGGTCTAGCAGCTCTTATTCTGTTCTAGCTATTCCCGGTCAAAAGGGTTTGACTCGGTTAGGTTTTCCGATCTGTGCGTGGATACCTTTAGAGATAGTCTCTATTGGCTATTCAGTTTGAGTTTTCATACCGATAACGGATCCTGGATTTTCGGAAGGTCCCGGACTAAAAATTTTGTTTCCGCTGCTGAACATGTGATGTTCCTCCCGGATTTTCCTACAGTGGTATCAGAGCGCCTGTGTGTGTATGAAGCTTTAATCAAGCTAGATCATAAACCCTAATTGCTTGTGATGTTGTAGCATGCATTCTGTTCAGATTTCGAATTGCTATAGAGATAGGTTTTTCGAAATTTTTCTGCCCAGGATTGTTCATAACATGTTAGATAATATGTCTATGAATTTTCAGAATTTATCGATTTGATTTGATATAGTTTTGCTAATTAATTCCCTAAGGTTACAGATGCTGTTTTGTGAAACGATTCTGGAACAGACAGTAGGATAAAATCGAGAATAAATTCTAGAAAATTTTTTTCTGGATTTTCCTTCACCTACATGTCTCTAAGATGTTGGTGAATGTCTGTGAGCATGGAAATTGGGTTTCAAGGTGATTGGATATTTATTCACGAATTTATTCTATACTGTTGGGAATTGCTGTGCTGATGAACACAGATTTTTAATCGGTTTTGTTATTTTGGTTGACTGAGTTTTTGATGGCCTAAAATCCTGAAAACATTCAGGTAGAGTGTTTTGAACATGTTATAACCTATATAATATTCTCATGATTTATTGAAATTGTTTCATTGATCATTTCAAGCAATGTACAGAACTGGACAGTTTTGGTGAAAATTGTTGGGACTGTTTTGCTTGGCTTGATTGAGGTTGCTTTTTCAATTCCAATGCCTTGCATCATTTTTAATGTGATTAAAAATGTGTTATCTTGATTTGGTATGATTGCCAAAGTGAATTACTTGAAGTTGCTTTTCCAAGAATGTTTGAATGCCAAATTGGTCACATTTGTGTCTCGTTAGTATATTTCATTTTCTTGCTTGTTTTGGCCGTCACAATTTTTGTGACAAGTGCCGGAGTAGTTTTGAGAGTGTATACACTAGCTTGAGATGCTTAGGGTGATAATTTGGGTGTTCCTAAATTATTTGGAAATCTTAGAGTTATGACTCATTTCAAGCTTTTCATATAGTTTGACTATTTAAGGCATTCATGGATCAATGAATTGTTCATTGATACATCATTTTACAGATGTTACCTTAGGTATAATGGTATTGAGAATTGGAATTGCATTGATTGAGAAATTAGCCGATTAGAAAAATAGCAAATTTTGATGGATAAGTCGACTTGTGGTCGTGTATAAGGCTTACTTTGTTCAAGGTCCGCATAAGGCAACTTGTAGTAGTATACAAGGCTTACTTGTCCGAGGGACAAAAGATAAGGCGACTTGCAGCATCATACAAGTCGACTTGTCTGTGGGCAGAAGCATAAGGCGACTTGCATTTGATGAAAGTCGACTTGTGAAGTGCTTAGGTTGGATGATGGATGATTATATGATTGATTCAATGCGATTGATGAAATCTAAATCATTCCATATAGTCTTCACGACTATAATCCTTCGCTTGGAGTCTAGAATTTCTAAATCCTCCTCGGTATATGAAAACTAACGCCTTCCATTAATATGGTAAGAACCGAGTTCTTATAGGATGGGTTGTTGGGTAAACCCAAGCTCACTCTATACTGGATATGTTCAACCATGAAAATATGATTTTCTGATTAACGGGTTGGTTTTCACCGAAGCGTTAGTTTGTTGAGTAAACTCAAGGTCAACGTGATGAGAGCAAATTGGGTAGCATACATCGGATGTACGCGCATCAAAGAGTTGATACCCAATGTAAGTGCATACATCAACAAGTTGATAAAGATCGATCGATAGTTGTGTCTAAGATGTAATTGGTATATCCGATACCTCCGAGACATAAGGTGGCTTGTTGGTAAACCCAAGGTCATTCTCAATGTCGGTTATCGATGATGCAATTGGTATGTTCGATACCTACCGATTGACCTAAGTTGTGGCTTGTTGGGTAAACCCAAGGTCATTCTTAGTAATATCGGATATCAACCCACTAGACATTATGTCACTTTGTTTCTTTGGATTCGTTATGAGGTTATGGATTCTATGAAACTAGTGGGAGCTCTTTTGCATATCATTCAAGTCCTTATGATTATGCAGCTATTCCTATTCTAACATTCTTCCTCTCTATCCGTAGGGTTGTTTGAAAATGTCGCCAAGTGTGAATCTTCGTCACCGATGGATTCCAACAAATTAATCGGACCGAATTTTCGATCGTTAAGAATCGAGAATAGTTCTCGATCTGAAAGTCCGGGATATATCCTAGATTTTCCGCCCAGATGCACTGTTGTCGATGCTTCGATGATGATCGAAGGCATATATAAGCAAGCATCTAAAGGACGATGATATGGCTACTTGCATCATGCTTGCTTCGATGTCACCAGAGCTGCAGTAAAAGACGAGTCCATGGATGCTCACACTATAGTTTTTCATCTTAGGGAGCTGTTTGACGAGCAAGCCCGGTCCAAAGGTTCGAGACCTCAAGGCTTCTCTTCACCATTAAAGATGGCTCCAGGGACATCTCGCATGCAAGACGCTCGAAGATGAATGGCTATATTGAGAGATTGGTCGCCTTAGGTTTTGCAATGGATCATGAGTTAAGTATAGACTTAATTGGTTGGATTGTCCGCCGCTATACACAGCTTAAGTGTTAAACTATCGGATGAACCAAATATCCACTACAATACCGAAGTGATCAATCTGCTTCAAGACAATGACGGCACTATCAAGAGTGATAGTAAGCAAGTGTCAGAGTAGCTTCTTCTTCTTCAGTTCAAAGAAGAAAAGAAACCAAAGAAGAAGAAGGCAAGGAAACCAAAGGGAAGCGCCATCAAGAAGAAGACCAAAGAAGTCGCCCAAAGGAACTTGCTTCCATCATGGTAAAGATGGCCATTGGAGGCGAATTGCAAAGTCTATCTCGAGTCGCCGAAATAGAAGAAGGCATCGATGCCTCGACTACTTCAGTTTGTATGTCATCAAGTTAATCACTGTTATCGATCACAACATTTGGGTATTTGATACCGTTGTGGCTCACACATATGTAATGATATGCGGGGCCTTAGGGACGAGAGCAACTCATGAAGGAGAAGTAGACCCACGTGTTGAAATGGAGCAAGAGTTCTTTGCATTAGCCGTAGGAACCTATGTTTTGAATCTCCCACCGGGCTTGTCTTTGGAATTGGATGATTGTTATTGTGTACCCGTTTGACAAAGAATATATTATCTTTCTTGTTTAAATAAATTTGGATTCCATATGAATTTTAATAGCAATGGTTGTTCTATCAATTCTAATGGAATGCTTTATGGAATTGGTACATTGTGCAATGGTATTTACATATTAGATATGTCTAATCCAATTTTAAATGTCAATGACACCAAACGACATAAAAGAGATAATTTAAAGTCAACTTACTTATGGCATTGTCGACTTGGCCATATAAATGAGACACGATCGCTAAACTCCACAAGAGTGGCGCTTTAGGGTCATTTGATTATGAATCATATGAAACATGCGAATCTTGTTTATTAGGCAAGATGACTAAGTTATCCTTCAAAGGAAAGGGTGAACGAGCGATTGAGTATTAGACCTAATACATTCGGATGTATGCGTCCGATGTCCATCCATGCGAAGTGGTTGTCGTTATTTCATTACCTTTATCGATGATTATTCACGATATGGGTACTTGTATCCGATGAGATACAAATCTAAAGCGTTTGAAAAGTTCAAACAATTCGTACATGAAGTAGAAAACCAGCTTGGTAAAAGTATCAAGGCATTACGATCCGATCGTGGTGGAGAATACTTGACCAACAGCTTCGGATTATCTCGTAGATAATGGATTTTATCTCGATGGACTCCTCCTTACACGCCGCAAAGACAATGGTGTGGCTGAAGGAGAAATCGAACCTTGTTGGACATGGTACGATCAATGATGGGTTTCGCAGTTACCAAAATCGTTTTGGGGGTATGCTTGCTAGAGACAAATTGCTTACTTGCTAAACAGAGTTCCCTCTAAGACAGTTGATGTTACTCCATATCATATGTGGACTAACAGAAAACCTTATCTTTCTCATCTGAAAGTATGGGGTTGTCCTGCTTACGTGAAGCGGATTCAGTCAAATAAGCTTGAAGCAAAGTCTAACAAGTGTTTGTTTGTAGGATATCCTAAAGAGACCATGGGATATCAATTCTACCTTCTTGGAGGAACAAAAGGTGTTTGTTTCAAGCATGCTGTCTTTTTAGAGAAAGAGTTTCTTCTCGAAGACAAGGGAGCAAAGTCGAACTTGAAGAAGTTCAAGATGCTCAAACAAGCACAGATCAATCGCTCAACTCGAGACTGCCACTCATTCGATGTAGTAATAGCCAAACTTCTACTACACACGGTTCGTAGGTCAAGAGGATGCGACTTGTTCCTAGAGATATGGATTTCGTAAGTGAACAGAATGACGATTGCTCATAGAAGATGATGAGCCCGCTACCTATGAAGAGGTTCTAAAAAGTTCAGAGTCGAAAAATGGCTTGCGCTATGAAAGCGAAATGGATTCCATGTACATAAACCAAGTATGGACTTTGGTTGATGCACTGAAGGATAAAACCTATAGGGTGCAAATGGGTTTTCAAGAAGAAAACCGACATGGATGGTAATGTGATTACCTCATAAAGCAAGGCTTGTGGCCAAAGGATTTCGTCAAAGACAAGGAGTTGACTATGACGAGACCTTCACCATTTCGTAGCAATGCTCAAATCCATTCGGATACTCCTAGCCATTGCGCCATTATGATTATGAGATATGGCAAATGGATGTGAAGACGTTTTTCTTAACGAAAATCGGCCGAGGATGTGTACATGACATAACCAGAGGGCTTCACTTCCAAAGGATGGCGAAAAGGTATGCAAGCTTCAAATCCATCTATGGATCAAGCAAGCATCCAGAGTTGGAACATCCGCTTTGATGAGGTAATCAAAGAGTTTGGTTTCTCACAAAATCCGAATGAATACCGTGCATAAGAAGGTTAATGGACCGCAATCGTATTCCTTGTGCTATATGTGGATGACATATCGCTATCGGGTAACGATGTTTCTATGTTGCACCGCTAAAATTTGGTTGTCCAAACAATTTGTGATGAAAGACCTTAGTGAAGCAACTTTTATCCTCGGGATAAAGATCTATAGAGATAGATCAAAGAGGTTGCTTGGTCTTTCACAATCATTGTACATAGACAAGATGCTAAAGAGGTTTAGCATAGAGCAATCCAAGAGAGGGTTTCTTCCCATTACTCACGGGATAACACTCTCAAAATCTATGTGTCCTAAGACACAAGATGAGAGGACTCTCACGGATCGGATCCCGTATGCATCTGCGCAGAGGATCGATCATGTATGCTATGTTATGACGAGGCCCGATGTATCGTATGCTCACGAAAGTGTCACGAGCGTATACCAATCGGATCCCGTGAGGGTCATCGGGTGGTCACAAGAATATCCTCAAGTACTCATAAGGACTAAGGATGTTTTTTGATATATGGAGATGGAAATCTCCAGTGAGCGGCATATGGATGCCGCTTTCAATCGACAAAGATGATTCCAGATCCTACCAAAGTTATGTTTTCATGCTAAACGCGGAGCGGTCATTGGAAGAGTTCCAAACAAGAGACGCATCGCGATTCGACGATCGAGGTAGAGTACATTCACGCATCGAGGCGCAAAGGAAGTCGTTTGATCAAGAAGTTCATTTCAACTTGGTGTGGTTCCTAGTGTGATGGACCCATACAGCTTGTATTGTGACAACAATGGGGCTATTGCTCAGCAAAAGAACCGAGGTCTCACCAACGATCTAAACACGCATCATGCAGATATCATCCGATTCGAGATCATTGCTGAGAGGTGATGTCGCGATCGAGAGGATTCCACAGAGCGTAACATTGCGATCCGCTGACGAAGCCATTGTCACGTAAGAATTTTGATTCTCATGTACTCGCTATGGTATTAGATACCAAGGCGATTGGCTTTAGGTCAAGTGGGAGATTGTTAGAGTAGTGCCCTAAAGGCAATCCCTTTAGCGCTTTTTTGTTCATAGTCATGTATGCATTTTATGAATAAATAAAGAAAGGCATGTTTCATTTATTTGATGTTCTTTATGAATTGATATTGATCTTTAATCAAATTAATGAAGTCCATGATATATGACATAGCATGAAGGAAATTATGATGTGATCATAATCCTAGATTCCTATCATGTGCAATTATATCAAGATCGAAATTTTCCTAGTCATAGGATTAATGAGACCGACATCATTAATCCCATTGACTAGATATGTCATACCCTTGATTGGATCAAGCAAGGATCTCGTAAACTATAAATATGAGATATTTAGAGTTGACATATGGATGCTTACTAGTGGTAGTAAGTTCATTGATGACACGCCATGAGATCATCACATGGATTTAATGTCGTTGATAATCTCATCATAAAGAATGGTGCAAGTATCCTTAGACTTGAGGTACTCAAGGATATCTTGATACCGATCCTGCATTTGACTCCATTCCTCGTGGCCTTCCAGGTTACCATAGGGTGGTGCTTGGTACAGCTTGAGGTATTCAAGGTAATTGAGTAGCCAATAAAGGATTCATCACTTGTGAGAATGTAAGAGATACCGCCTCTTATCAGATCATTACTTTAAGTCTCCGGCGAGCATGACTATGTCATAAAGAGTGTCTTCCTAGACATATAAAGTAATGAGTCCTCGACAGAACTGATTTCACTTGGGCTAGACTTAGTCTAGTAAGAGTTGACATATTAGCCATACTCATAACCAAGTGGGGTATAGGATGATGAAAGGACTAATTGCACGGAATTGTCTACATGGAAGGGTTTCAGATCCGGTTCGTGATGAATTCATCAAACCGATTACTTTCCTGGCCAATTGGGGTCATGATGTGTTGCTAGATACCGCTCATGACTTGCTCGGATTAATTGTTAATCTAAGTGGCCAACATAACCGGAACCCAAAGGGTCACACGATAAGAGTGACTCGAGAATCAGAAATAGTTTTGGACCGAGTTCCAATTATGGAGAGCATTTGATTAAATGGATCCCAATGGGATTGATATGTCCCATGAGATCGCAACATCAATATTGCTAAGAAAGGTTTCCGGAAAGCCAAAGATCGGGGCCCAAAGAGTTTGGGAGATCAATTCTCAGCTGGATCGACCTTAGCATTTATATTCTAATTAATTAATTAAGTAAATTAATTAATTAATTATTATATATATAAGCCATGTGGGACGCTGGAACATGAGAAGAGGATAAGAATGTTGAAAAGTCAAAGATGCCTTCATTTAATGCTTAAGGATCTAATGGCCATTAACCATCCAAATGTCCTCATCTTTAGGTGTCTTATTTAATTGTTAAATAAGCCTATAAGGAGGCTTCCTTAGATGCATGAAGGACGGCAGCTTTTGCTTGGAAGAAAAAGAGAATGCTTAAGAGTTAAGCTTTGGAAAACTAGGTTTTCATTTTCTTCATTCTTCCTTAAGGCATAATCGGATTCTCTCTTCTCCAACAAGGATACCAACGCCAATCTCAAGCTCTCCGTGACGTAGGTAGGGTCTAGCAGCTCTTATTCGTTTAGCTATTCCCGTGTCAAAAGGGTTTGACTTCGGTTAGGGTTTTCTCGATCTCTGCGTGGATACCTTTAGAGATAGTCTCTATTGGCTATTCAGTTTGGGTTTTCATACCGACACCGGGATCCCTGGTTTTCGTGAAGGTCCCGGACTAAAAATTTTTGTTTCACTCGCCGAACATGTGATGTTCCTCCCGGATTTTCCTACACATGTTTGGTATCGAGCCTTAGGGTTAGTGTGTCCTCGGATAGAATGCATCGAGGATGAATTGTGTGTTAGGTGTTGCATTTGATTTATTGCATTAAGTGACATGCATAACGTATATACATATAGGGATTTCGATCGATAGCTAATCCGTAGTGTTTCCTTTGAAGGATTACGATGTCACCGTAGAAGAACCCGAGGAGTTCTGCGAGGATCGAGCACCGACTCTCCGATTAGAGAGGAGAGAACCATGAGTCAAGAGCCCTGTGGAATGTTGAGGCTTCGTAGGGTTAGCAAAGGAGCCTATGTTGTCGCAATCGCAGAATCGCCGATTCCGCAGGAGCAAGTGCCTCAATTCGATAAGGGGATGTTTCAGGCTTTCACCCAGCGCTTGTTCAAAGCATGGGCCGATGTCTCAAATTTTCCGCCCCGATTAAGAGGGGAAACAGCTTGATAAGTCGAGGAAATTTGAGTCGTTGATTTCTTGAGCAGCAGATCCCGAGGAAGCCGAGACGTGGTTACGGAGGATGAGCGAGTCTTTGGATTAGATGGAGTGTGAGGAGGAGGATCGGGTTATGTATGCCGCTTTACTTGTGGAGATGCCCTCAGATTGGTGGGAGATCGTGCGACGATCGAGAGAAGACCGATAGTATTGGCATGGCGAGACTTCTTAGGCGCATTCGTGAAGAAGTACATGTCGAGGTTTATGTCCAGCGAAGCGTAGGAGTTTTCAGCCTTACAGAGGATATGACCGTAGGCAGTATGAATGCCGTTTCGCAGTTATCTCGTTATGCTTCGATCCGATGTTGAGCGAGACCGAGATGTCGCCGATTTGAGTCGTCTACATCTGGTGATCGAGGAAAATTATTTTCACTGAATATCTGTGACTTCCAAAGAAGCTAGTGGAAGCAATGAGGGTGGAGAGCATAGAAAACATTAAGAGGTCAGAATAAGAAGAGAAAGAACGAGGCGATTGGAAGAGGAGGTAGTAGTGCTCCTATGCTGAGCGGAGTATTGGGGTTTTCCTCCGCAATGGAGGTGAGGAGCAGTGATGTGAGCAAGTCTCTACTGATGAGGACTCCACTGCTTCTCATCGTGCATCTCGCGACGAGGAGGCAACAGGAGGGAGACGGGATAAGTCGTTCATCCTAGTCACGAGCATCGTGGCAATTTCCATAGCGGGGAGTATCACCGATTGACGGGTGCATGCTTCAACTGTGGATAGAAGGGGCACAGGCCCAGAGAGTGTCCTCAGTCGTCTAGGAGAGAGGGATTTCAGATGCAGGCTCCGAGAAGGACAGAGACTATAAGTCAGGGGACTTCGACACAGGTGGGCGCCTGACGCTTTGCTAGAGGGCGAGTCTTCCGGGGAGACCGAGAGGGCAGGCATCGGCTAGGGTTTTTTCTATGACGCGTGAGGATGCAGAGGCCGCGCCAGATGTTGTTACTGGTATGGCTCACTTATTTGCTGATGATGTGCTTGTGTTGATTGACCCAGGTTCTACTCACTCGTTTGTTTCGTCGAGTAGACTGTTTGTGGATAGAGTCATGAGTCCGCTGGATACTCCACGATGGTGAGTACTCGATCGGGCAGCACATTGTGATTAGTCAGATGTTTAGGGGTTGTGAGCTTAGTATTGGTGGAGGATGTCTAGTAATAGATCTGATGCCACTGAAGATGCGAGGGCTAGATGTAATTCTGGGTATGGATACGTTGGCGAGGTACAATGCTCGCCCGGATTGTAGCGAGAAGACAAGAGAGTTCGGATTCGACGATGGCGTAATAGTTGTGTTTGCGGGGGCAGAAGGCCGGTCCGCCAGATTTGTTCGGCTTTGGCGGGAGAAGTCGATGAGAGGAGGTTGTGAGGCATTTTGGCCCATGTGGTGGATTCTAAGCGGACAAAGGGAAGTTGGAGGACATTCCAAAGAGTCGTGATTTCTGATGTCTTTCCGAGGAATTGCCCGACTACCGCCAGTTCGGGAGATTGAGTTTTCGATTGAGCTTTTGTCAGGTACGGCACCGATCTCGATTTTACCTTATCGGATGGCTCCTGCGGAGTTGAAGGAGCTTAAGGAGCAATTAGAGGAGTCATTAGAAGGGTACATCAGGCCAAGTTCTTCACCTTGGGAGCTTCGGTTATGTTTGTGAAGAAGAAAGATGGCTCTTTAAGGATGTGTGTGGACTATAGGAAGCTGAATTAGGTCACGGTGAAAAGCAGTATCCGCTTCCTCGCATTGATGATCCGCTTGATCAATTGCAAGGGCGAAAGTCTTTCCAAGATTGACTTGAGATCGGGATACCATCAATTGCGGGTTAAAGAGCTCTGATATGGCAAAGATCGCCAGACCCAGATGGACACTTTGAGTTTTGGTGATGCCATTCGGATTGACGAATGCCCCTAAGCGCTTATGGATTTGATGAATCGAGTCTTCAAGCGCTCTTAGACCAATTCATCATCGCTTTCATTGATGACATATTGGTGTATTCCAGAGTGATCGGAGTATGAGGAACATTTAAGGATTTCTTTGGAGACATTGAGGAGCCATGAGTTGTATGCTAAGTTCGAGAAATGTGAATTTTGGTTGAAAGAAGTTACATTTCGTCACGTGATATCGTATCAAGGAGTTCATGTGGATCCAAAGAAGATAGAAAAACTAATGGTTAGTTAGGAAGCCCCAAAGAATGTGGCGAGGTGAGGAGTTTTCGGGATTGGCTGGTTACTACAGGAGGTTTGTGGAGGGATTCTCGATGATATCCGCTCCGATGACGAAGTTACTGAGGAAAAATCAGAAGTTTGTTTGGAGTGATGAGTGTCAGAGGAGTTTCGAGGAGCTTAAGCACCGGTTGACGAGTGCTCCGGTTCTGGTTTTGCCTTCTGAGGATGAGGGCTATTCTGTGTACAGCGATGCTTCGAGGAAGGGACTTGGATGTGTTTTCATGCAAAGAGATCGGGTGATTGCTTATGCTTCGAGGCAGTTGAAGCCTTACGAGTTGAACTACCCGACGCACGATTTGGTGTTAGCAGCGGTGATCTTTGCCTTGAAGATTTGGAGGCATTATTTGTATGGAGTTCAGACTTGGATCTTTACTGATCATAAGATTCTTAAGTATTTGTTGAGTCAGAAGGAGCTGAATTTGAGGCAGAGACGGTGGCTTGAATTACTCAAGGACTATGACCTGTTGATTGAGTATCATCCAAGCAAGGCCAATGTGGTGGCGGATGCTTTGAGCAGAAAGTCTTCGATTGCTCATGTTCGGGCAGTGTATCTTCCTTTATTGGAAGAAATGGCCAATCTGAAGATAAGTTTGACGCAGGAAGAGCCGGATTGTCTTCTGGCTAATTTTCGAGTGAGGCCTTTGCTGAAGGAAAAGGTTAGGGTTTTGCGTGCTCAGATGCGGATTTGAGCAAGCTTAGAGATGAGATTCGAAATGGTAAGGTTTCGATATAGAGGTGAGGATGATGGACTGATGATATTGGGTACGGTTGTGTGTTCGGATGTGTAGGAGATCAAGGATGAGATTTTGGATGAGGCACATAATCGCTTTATGCCATGCATCCGTGTAGTACCGGATGTATCGGATTTGAGAGAGCATTTCGGTGGAAAGGCATAAAGAGGGATGTAGCGAGTTTGTTAGTAGATGTCTTGTGTCGCCAAGTCAAGGTCAACACCTGCACCTTCCGATATGTTGAGGCCATTGTCCATTCCGGAGTGGAAGTGGCAAAAGTGACTATGGACTTTTGATGGGTTTGCCTAAGACCAATGGGAGGCACGATGCCATTTGGGTTATTGTGGATCGGTTGACAAGTCAGACACTTTTGACGATTAAGCATGATTCTTTGCACATGGCAAAAAGTATATTGATGAGATCGTGAGATTGCATGGGATTCCTGACTCGATTGTGTCGATAGAGATCCTCGGTTTACTTCGAGGTTTTGGGGCGCCATAGGATGCTTGGGTACTAAGCTGCATTTTAGTATCGGCGTTTCATCCATGGACGGATGGTCACGAGAGGACCATTCGGACTCTTGAGGGATGCTTCAGCGTGTGTGATGGATTTTAAGGGATCTTGGGATGAGCATTTTCCATTGGTCAAATTTGCTTACAACAATTGCACCATTCGAGTATTCGATGGCTCAGTATGAGGCACTATATGGCGGGAGGTGTAGGACTCAACTGTTGGGATGAGGAAGGAGATAGGCAATTGGTGGGACCAGAAATTGATTCAGATGACGGTTGAGAAAGTCAATCTGGTTAAGCAACGACTTAAGGCAGTGCAGGATAGGATGAAAAGTTATGTGGATGCTCACCGAAAGGAAATGGAGTATGAAGTCGGTGAGAAGGTGTTTCTTAAGACATCTCCTTGGAAAGGAGTATTGAGATTTGGCAAGAAGGGTAAGTTGAGTCCGAGGTATGTGGTCCGTATGAAATCCTTGAGAGGATTTGGCCACTCGCCCTCTGAGTTGGCGTTACCTTGAGTTGTCGCAGATTCACAATGTCTTCCATGTATCTATGTTGAGGAGGTATAGATCGATCCTTCTCATATCGCTCAAAGCAGTGAGGTTCATTTGCGGGATGATCCGACTTATGAGGAGCTACCAAGTAGAGATCTTGACAAGAAGGATAAAGTCCTCGTGAACAAGACGGTTCAAATAGTCAAAGTCCCTGGAGGAATCATTCGATGAGGAGGCTACATGGGAGCCATTGGACGCCATGAAGGAGAAGTATCCGTATCTCTTCGATGGTTCGTAAATTTTATGACGAAATTTCTTTTAAGGGGAGAAATGTTAGACCCGAATATTTTTCTTTGATGATTAAGCATGCATTGTTGATGATTATGAGTTTATGGTTTAGTTTGATTTAATTGGGCTTGATATCGATTAATTGGAGTATAATCGAGGTTTAATTAATAAATTAGAGGATTAAATTATGTAAGGGTATTTCGAAGTTCACTTAAGTTGAATTGGAGTTAGGCTTAAAAGGAGGGTAGGTTGGTCTTTGACCATCCCTAGGTTTTAAAAGACCTAGATATAAAAAGGAAAAGAAAAGAAGAAAGAAAATAGAAATAGAAAGGAAAGAAGAAGAGGTTCTTTGTCGGTGAGGAGAAGAGAGGAAGAGAAGGATTCGCGACTTGGCCGATTTCAAGGATTTAGTGCTTGATCGGTAAGTCTATGACCTTTCTATCTTATTTCTGAATGGATTAAGCATCGAGATTGTTGGGATTAAGAGAAACGATGATTAGGGTTTTAGGATGAGAAATTGGGGAAAATCCTTAGATTGATGATTTTAGGACCAATTGGAAGCGAGAATGGGTTAGAACTGTGGTAGAAGGTTGGATCTATGGCTTGGGAGTATTACATCTAAGTTTAGAACGATTGGGAGTTGAAAATTTGGAGATTTTGTGGTTCGGGAACGAAATCCCGATCCGCACGTCTGCAATTTTGCAGGCACACCGCGTGCTTTCGTCGCGGCGTGCCAAGGGACTCATCGCGGCACACGCACACGCGTGCGCGCGTCATGACGTCTTGTAAGCTTCGCCGCCGCTGAAGGCTTGGCCTTCGTCCGGCTGACAAGGCCATGCGAAAGAAAGGTTTCGCCATGGCGAACTCCCCTTTTCCAGAAATTTGCTTATTTGATTTCCGAAGTTTTTTTGATTAATTTTCTTTGATTATTATTTGATTTAAGACTTGGTTTAATATAGGCAACCAAGCGGTCAGCTTCCATCGCAAGAGGACGGTCATCGATGAGTCGGATTCTCGCATGCGATTCTAGGTGGGTGATATACTTATAGTTATTGCGTGATTAGGCAATTTCTTGACTATGCATGAGTATATGTTGTCTAATATGCATGTATAATGAATGATATGGATTTCTTATGCCATGAAATAAGCATGAATTATGATTCGAGCATGTTATGCTCGGGACCTCGGTCACGGCATTTTGATGAAATGATTACGAATATGAATATGTGCTTTGTTTGGGCGAGTGGAACCATTTCGTTAGTCACATGCACGCCGACAAAAGCCTTCTCCCGGCTGCCCGCTTGGCCTATGAGTCTCGAATGGACTCATTTGGTTCAGATGTAAACTTCGGTTTCTTCCTTTGTTTCGTGATGCAAACTTCGGTTTCTTCCTTTTGATTCCATGGACCTCGAGCCATTGTTTTGTGCATTGTCATATTGGAAATGTGCTTGATGAAGCATATATCGTGACATGTGGTGAATTTTCGTATTGCTTGATGAGCATGTGAACACTAGAACTGTTATAAGTATATTAGTATAATATATATTTATACATATGCTTGATTTTGTTCTAATTGCCGATGGCTATAATTATATTAGCCATCGAGGTGTGTAGCTCAACCCATTATCTTTCCTCCTCAGTGCAACTCAAGACCCGGGTGATCCTTGCTGACTTCAAGAACTCCATAGTAGTTAAAGACTATTTCATTAAGTTAGTATTTTAGTTGGCCCACCGAGCATGTTATCATGGAGCATATTTCTCGTATTTTGGATTTCCTTTAGATTTAGTATGGTGTTATGACAACAATTGTTGAATTTTATTTTTGGATTGATATGGCTTTTAGCCCCGGATTATGGGATGTTTATTTAAATGATTATGCAAATGATTTTGTTATAAATTGCATGTGCGAATCGATTGTTGTGCAAATGTTGGGATCGGGTCCGACGGTTCGGGTCGCCCGTTGATTCGGGTTACGGGGCTCGGGCCCAACAATATATCTGGTCATAAGGTACCAAGATTCATTTGTAAGTAATATACATATACATAGAGATGTATGGGAAACCCAGATATTATTAGAATCAATTAATTGATTTACTGATTGAATAATCAAGTTGGTCGCTTGATTATGGTTTAGACTATAGTGTTGTGATTTATCTCCATATAAGTAAAGGAGTTTACTTAAAGGGAATGATGAGTTTCATATCATGATACTAGTAGACTATCGATAATGGCACTATTAAATGAATTGAATCAAGTATGTTTTCAAGAATAAAGTGGGTCGTTACTTTAATCTTAAAACATATAACTTAAGCATTCGCTATTATGAACAACAATCTTGATGAGTGGTGAACTCATATGTGTTTCATTATAATTTTGATATGATCGGAAATGATTTTTACAGGTATTAATCCAAAGGTTCCGCATGTTGGAATTATTAATTGAAACATGTATCGTGAACATTCACTCAAATAAAGAGTTTATAAGTGTTATCATCTATTCTAGATGTTTTAAGGAGATTTGGTGATTAAATGGCGCCCGATTAGTTTGATGGACTAGCTACCCATCAAGTCTTAACACTAAGATGAGATCTTACGTGTTAATCACCATATAAAGTAAAATGAGAGATTTAAAAGGAAAACCAACATAAGGGCAAAACGGTAATTTTACCCTTTTTTTGCGGATGGCTATAATAAGATTCTAAATAGGGTTTGCAATTGGACATATTCTCATAATATTTAATAATTCAAGAGTTCAACTAATTGTCTTTAGTGGAATGACATTTAGTTAATAAGCTAGAATTAATTCCAATGAGATTGAATTATTTCTGGGCTTATTGGAGCTTGAATTATCAAAGTCCAATAAGATTCCCCACTTGGCTTTAAGGAAGGTTATCAAGCTAAGTAAGAATTAGTTTGGAGGCTTTATAAGTCCATAATTGAATGATGGGCTTATACTAATTAATGGTTAATTTGAAGCCCATATGTTCATTTAGAAATGGGCTTGTTTTGGTTTAATGTAATTGATTAGATTAATTATATTAAAACAATTTTTTTAAAATGGAGAAGAAGCAATTTCAAATTGTGTTAGGTTAGATGTAACCACACATTTGACATTAAAATACTAAATAAAGATGGTCTTTATTATGGTTCATCATTATTAAATGGAGTTATGAACTTACCATTAAATGGTTTAATGGTTGGCTTTTAATGTTGGCATGTAACCTATTTGCATTCATTAGATTAAATATGAAAGATGTGCATTAGATGGACCATCTTCCTTCTTTCTTCTTGCCAAAATCGAAATGGGTATTCAATTATAAGTTATGGTCTTTTCAAATAGCCATTTTAAAGATAAATGAAGTAAGTCTCATTTATTGGCTATTTGATGAGTGATTAATGTAAGAAATGATGCATTGGATGCCTCTCACTCTTTCCATTCATGCATATTTCGAAATTGAGATGTAAGAAAGGGTTCTTGCATGGTTTTTAGACATTCTCTCCTTTCATGCAAGGTAGAACCGAAAAATTCCTAAGTGAAAGAATTGAAAGAGTTTTAATTTTGGTTCTTCTTCTTCTAAGAAAATATCCTCCAAATATTTCTTCTCCTTTCCCACCAAAGGATTTTGTTAACCTAGTTTTCCTTGAAGAACAAGTGGTAAATCTAATTGGTTGAGGATACTACAACAAGGAAGAAGATAGATTGCTAAAGGAAAAGACTCAAAGGCAAAGGATTTGGATATAAGAAGGAGAGGATAGCGCAGCGAGGATTTAAAACTGTAGCGAAGGAGTCGGTAATTCCTTTTATCTTGTTCTTGGTTTTATTATCCTTATACCATATCATGTATGGATTAGCATGTTGATTTGGATATATTGCTTCCGCTGCAAGATGATTTCTTAAAAAGTTTTGAAATCTATCTTTTCTCCATACTAAGCATGCTTTCTTTTTCCGATCCAACAATTGGTATCAGAGCCGGTTTTTCATGCATGATTTCGGTTCCTATATGGTGGATGCATGGGTTGGCAATCTTTTTATGTATACTGCATATTTTTATGTGATAGAAATATATATGGTGTATGTTGCTCTTTTGGTTGTCCGTAGAAGTTAAATTTTATCTTGTAAGATTTCTTCATTTGATTGTAACAAGGAGGGTGGTCTATCATCACCATGTTTCCTCCTTGGTTTCTTTTTTCTATTTTATTTGATTTTGTAATGTTCAAAATTGATGTAATGATGAAGAAGAAGCAGCCATGGATTGAAGAAATGGAAAGGTAAAATTTTCGGTGTATCCTTTTGTATTTTGGCATAAGTTTTGTGAAAACTAAGTTGCTGGAATTTTTGTTTCAATGAATCATATTTTAGTTATGATTGGAAAACAAGTGCTGGTTTTTTGTTTCAAAGAATCCAATTTCAGTTTTGCTAAAATACTAAGTGCTGTGTTTAATTTTTATGAAATGAGTTTCGGTTTTAATAAAACAAGTGCTGGAATTTTTTGTCAAAACAAAGATTTGGTTTTCTAAAAATCTAGTGCTGGAATTTTATTTTTCAAAATGACAAAATTTAATTTCATAAATGCCATTACATTTTGTTTACCGAATGGGCGGATCATGTTAGCGAAGAGTTCAAGCGAAGATCCAAGATGAAGAAGCATATTTTGGGCCTAAAAGGCTTGTAATTATTTTATGTTTCTAGGATGGACAATCAAAAGTGGCTTTATTAGTTCATGGATGAATGGAGAAATGAATGCTTGTAATATGTGATATTATGTGATTGCATGTCATTTAGAAAATTACTAACCCTAGGCCTTGCCATGCATTCGTTATGTATGAGATATATAATGAAACAATATAGGATGGATAATAAATTGCATCTAGACAAGATGGTTTTTAAAACTTAAAGCCCAAAAGATTGAGGGGAGAGGATGCTCTCGAGAGTCCACGGTCTCCAAATGATGGCCCGCTTGTATGTGGTGAAGTGTTACTCCCCATCGGAGGGCATGGATCCTAGATCTTGCATGGTTTGGGTCTCCTTAAGGATAAGTCCATTTAATGATAGCAAATGTGACCTCCCAATCAAGCATGATTTGTAGGTATCTTTAGTGAATGAATCAAATGGTCATACACTCAACATTTTTATCAATAAACCGCCCACCGTAGCTCATGGTAAAAGTATGGACCAAATTAAGACGCTTCTTAAAAATTGAGCATGAGATGCTTGGTAGTTTTTGAGTGGAGGGTCCCAGCTTTTCTTTTAATAGATAAGATGGCCCACCGTCACTTAGTCTATTATAGATAAGAAAATAACCGTCAGATAATGTTTTAATTTTTAAGTTTTGTTAAATCTATCATCATGCATACATGCATCATGATTTTATACAAAGTTCTATAAATTGTTGACTAGAATGCTCATGTTTTAATAATTTATATTTTCGCATAATCAACCACAAAATGAGTCCACTCACCCCGCTTCTTGACTAATAACAAATTGGAAAATGGAGACAAGTTTAATGAATGGAGACGAACCTTGACATTGTTCTTCAATATGAACGATTTCATGGGTGTTAACGAAAATGAGCCTACACCTCTAAGTGGAGATGCAACTCCCGAGCAAGTCCAACAACATGAAAGTTAAGCGCAATCGCCGACAAGACTACTAAGTGTTATATTCTCGCTTACTCTCACTCATTTTAAACTTGAGCTACCGCATTATAATCAAAGCTATGTAGTAGGCCACCAATTACTTCGATATCATATTCACATAAATTATTCATTTCACCCATGATGGTAATCCCACTATCACATATACACTTACAAAGGATAATATATTCTCAACTCAACAACCTTCCTGCTTACACCTGTCCCCGCCACGAGGATCATATACAATCTGAATTCATTTACAACCGATCGTTATAAGCACTTTCATTTCTTCTTCTAACTCATAAAGGGATTTTTTTGACAAGAATTTAGCTAGCAAGTATCCATTAACTCATCAATGACTGCTTAACATTTTCACTTACTAAAAGGGCTCCCATAATCAGGTGTGCATTTACTTAGGCAGATCAATTAAACCCGAACAACTTTTTCATCTACCAATTTCATTGTCTTACTTTTCAATCTTTTCCTTATTGCATTATACCCATATATTTCCACACTCAAAGCAATATCACGTAATGAAATCATTTTCGATTTTACACTTAATATATTTTCACCCAAATCACCAATCCTTATTTATAACTCTCATCATAGTAATCAATCCCAAATGTAACTTTTCTATATCATAGAACACTTTATTTTCATTTACCTTATACATCAGAAATCTTACCATTGTCACATCTCTAGTTTTCCTCTATGAATTCACAACTTTAATAATATACCCAATATAACTCCAATATTGTACTTCACAATATACCCGTCAATATCAATACACTAAATATTCGTCTGTCTGATCAAACCGTACACTCTTTCCTATTTTGCAATATCCATTTCTTCCTTTCATCTCATTCTAACACACTATCCTTTTTCTCACTTTTTCTAACCACTTAAACGACTGAGACATACTTATGTAAACGACTCGTATACTACACTGGGGATCAGTTGTCACTGTCTGTCGTGACATGACTTAAATGCACGTAACTTGACACATTTGTTTCAGAAAGCCCATGTAAGATTGTACTTCTGGGCTCTGATACCACCTAAATGTAACACCTCACTCCCGCAAGACCCGAACCCGACATCGACGGTGATATCTGTGTCCGTGCTCTCGCGAGGGTGGCGTCTTACATCACTCAAGAGAAAACTCAAGATAACATTTTTTTTTTTACACAATCGCACACATATTATCATTAACGCGAAAGCAATTTATATAATCAATACAATGGCCTTGGGCCCACTTTTACATTTACAATTTATTTCGTCAATTGACTTTACAACTTGTCCAAATTAGTAATACAAAAGTCCAAGAATAGAAACACTAAGATGACGCGAATCGATCCCGACCACTTCTCTCGCTTCTTCAACCAAATAGATGTCATACGCCTGCTGCCTAACGGGTATTCTTCTAAGTCCCAAAATAGATGCAAATTTTGGGTGAGTTTTATAAACTCAAAGAGAAACCATCATCGATGGTTCACTCAACTCATGCATTCACCAATCATATTAGCACACGCAGTAGCATTAACAGAATATCACATATTATCACATTTCAGTTCAATTTCATATACACATACAATTTCATCATTTACATCTTCCACTATTTACAATATATATATATATGCAATGCGATGTGACATTGCTCCATTTTCATTTCGTTGTTGTGGACTGCGCTACCAAATCGCCCCAAGAACGGGCACATTGCGCTGAGCCAAAGGCTCGAAAACATTGGGCTTGAAGCCTCGATACATTGAGCTGCGACTCTCAATACGCTGGACCCGAGGTCCCGTAAGTTGAGCTGAAAGCTCTCACATACGTTACGTGATATGCCCCGACACAAGGGTCGCTTCCGGTCACAACCGCTTTTATCTCGATCACACATTTATGTTTATGCATGCAATGTACATATTCCAATTTCCATTTACATATCATTACTATTTGCCAATTCTTCGACTTTCGGTCCCAGATTTCAATTATCTACATTTCCAATTTATTGCATCCTACTATATCACATTTACAATCCCATCCAATGTATCAAACGAAATGCATAATTAACACTTCAATATCAATTTCATTTCTAACCTCCGTCCGAGATCTCCAATATAACATTTACAAACAAGCATTTCACAAGTAGCACTTCGTTATCTCATTCCAAATATTTCGCATACACCTATGGTCCAAATCAATCAAATTCAAATACACATAAACTATAAACCTCCATTATCTCCATATGGCATAATTGCAAAACTTAAACACATAAAGGTTGAGGAACCAACTAGGTTACTCACCTGCATTCCGAGCTAACATCTGAAGTTTCAAGAACGCCGGTAGATCGACGCCCAAATGTGCCTCTATAACAAAAGAGAGGAACCGATCACTAATTATCCAATCCGAATTAGTATAATGCACATGTAAGTGTATAATGCATGTTCATGAGATTTCCGCCCTAAATCCAAATTTTCCCAATAAAATTCCATCTAAAATTTAGAAACCTTCAAGCGCCGACGGCGCAATTCGGACCTCTATAGGTCCCCAATTAAATAAAACAAAGGATTAACGGTCCATTACTCGAGGCCACGCCGGTTTCCGCCTAAAATTTCCAATTTTTCACAAAATGAAATTCAATATTTTACAAACCGATGCCTCGAGAATCAGGTCCATCGGACGCCGACGGAAAAGAAATTGACAAAAGAATCACCAAATACCAAATAATCAAATCATACTAAAATAATACATTCATATTACACTTGCCTCAGGGCGAGGCGCCGCCTTTGCGAGGTCGACCCATTTGGCCTCGTCATGAGGGCGAGACGTCGCCTCGCGACTGGGCTGACTTACTCGCCATGAGGGCGAGGCGTCGCCTCGCGATCCGACGAGGTTCTCTACTTCCTTGCCCTTTTCCTGCTTTTCAATCCAAATTTCCAACAATCATAAATCTTAGCACACAAATCAGAAAAATACAAATTATACCTTATTGGAAAGATAAAGAAACCCTCTACAATTCTCAAGAAGACCATAAAAATCAATCTCACCCCTAAGGGTGTCAAAATTCCCTTCAAAGCTACTGCCTACTCAAATCCTGTTAAAACAGAACAGTACTTTGCAAATTCCATAACTCTTGATTCTTCAGCCAAAATTACCACATAAATATGCTCCGTAAGTTCACAATATCATCTACAACTTTCATAACCAACCCAAAATCAAATTCCATAACTAACTAGATCAAACAATTCAACAAAGAATCTGTATACAGAAATTAACCAATCTGGTCAGTAATTTTCAATCAACATAACTCTTAGTACAAATGTCACAAAATTCACTACCTTATATCCCTGAAAAGATGAGTTCTCAAACTTCAATTTTCATGAAGAACTCAAAATCCAATTCAATTTCTAACAATGTCAAAACCGTTATGGAAGTTACTGCCATGATCAGCAATTCATAACCTAATACAGGTTCAATGTTTGCAAAATCATAACTCCCAAATCTGACCTCTAAAATTACACACCATTTATCATTTTCAAGATAATTCCTTCCTCTGCAACTTTGCAGAAGATCACTCACACCAATTCAGTTCACATAATTTGATAAAATTGCTTCCAATCCACAAGCTCACAAAATCAACACTTTGGCTAGGTTTCTCCAAAAAGCATAAAACCAATCAATAGAAATCAGTTCATATCTCCCAATATACAACTCGAAAATTAGCAAGATTTGTGGCAATGGAAAGCCAACTCAATATTCTACAACTTCCATAAAGACCACTTTCCCTAATTCCATCTCAATAAATTTAGAAAAATCCACAAAGAAATCAAGTCATATATGCGGGTACTGTTCACAGACCCTACAAACAGAAACTTTCCATGCAAAACTTCACCTTCCTAACATTACAATTTAACAACACCTATTTCACACAAATTTGAAGCCAACATCCCAAAGTTTCATTAGGCACAAACCTCACCTCATTTTCACTCCTACACAATTAGTTATGATCAAAACATTACAATAGGTCAAATTACATTTTCCAGCTTTTTCAACTACAACCTAACTCCTATCACTTCTAACATCAATTCCACATGCATAAGCATCCTAATGACACAAGAATTTTGCCAATAGGTCATCAAGACCTTCATGTCAATATATATCCATAAATTTCAGTACCTATTTTCAATCATTATCTTATGAATTCATGCATTAAAACCATAAGTAAAACATAAACATAAACCTCATCTTACCTAAAGCTTCCAACTCCACCTCTTTAAGTCTTTAATTTCTCCAACCACTCTACTTCCTCACTTCCCAACCCCACACATAGTTATCATCATAGCAAGGAGGAGAAGGTTTAAGCTTATAAGCATGCAAGAAAGATCACTTAAGGTTGGAGGAAGAGACACTTGAAGATGGAGAGAAAAATCGATGGAGAGACCAAGTGGAGGATAGTTTCGATGTTTCCAACCCAAAAGCCATAAAATCATCTTTTCATTCCTTCCTCATAGAAGAACCGAGAATGCATAGGATAATCATGCATTAATTGAATGGAACACTTGGCAATTGGAGGAGAATGAGGAAAAGTCAAAGAACCAATCAAATGTTTGTAAAAAGAAAATAAATACCAACAAATTTCAATCCAATTTCGTTCCCACAACTTTTAAGGGTCCACTTTAGGGTCCCACCAAAATATGCAAGAGTTTTAAGATCAAATAACAGTAGAAATTCAACCGGTTCGCTAATTGGCGATTTTTTCCTGTTCGGAATTTCCGAGAATTTCACCAATCAATTTTTGAAAATTACCTAAATTGCCCAAAATTGTAAAACATATGACAATCCACTCCAAATAATTGTTCAAACTCGAAACCACATTTTCCACAACAAAACACATTTAGGCCATTTACCTATGATTTTGCCGGTCCGAAACTTTCTCCAGATAATTCCAAAAAATTTCCATAAATCTCTAAAATGTAAAACACTCAATGGCGCACTCCATATAATTTTCCAAGTACAATTATCCCATAAATTTCACAAAGGTCTTAATTTGAAACCTAAGTTTAAAATATCATGAATGCATGTTTACCGTGTGCAAGTGCAACAACCCATCATTCATAGAGGCTAAATGTCAGATGCGCATGCCGAGCTATAAATCAATACTCCTAGCCCGTCCCAATTTACTAAAATATCCTTCCCATCGAGATGGATGTTACAATTCTCCTCCTAATAAAAATTTCGTCCTCGAAATTTCATATACGATTTATCGAAGGTAGGGAGTCTTTGATTAATACCTCTATTGCCCATCGTTTTCACTACATGACCAAATTCGTCAATGAACGGAGATTAAAACAATCAATTACTCTTTTCCCTTTTTCAAACTTTTATCGCTTTCTCATGATTACGCTGTAATTCGTCACTTTCAATTTCAATAACTATCAATATCATATAAATCAATCCTAATAATATTTCCCAATTTCATCTATGAAACATTTTGTGAATCCGAATCATCTTTTAGATTTTAGTCTAGCTTACCAATCTATAATGCTATTTACACCACAATCGCATGAGGCCCCTCATCACTAATTCAATTTTCCTTAACTACACCTTTATTTCCATCTAAGTACATTTTGGCCGAGGTCATACCTTCAAAATATTTCATTTATTACATATCGATTTCGTTATTATCAAACCACAAATCTCATGAGATTTAGAACCTCGATGAATCAATTCGACTTATTGTCACCATCTTAAATTACTTATCCTATCACTCATAATATAGGGATAACGACTCCTTTTGAACAAGAAGACCCTTATACACTTTTCAATGGTGACACTAATATAATGATTGTCATGCCATAATCCCTTTTACTATACATCAATCTTATATCCCAACGAAATCCAAAATACCGTTGGTTAATCACACATGTCATCGCTCACTTTGACGGACTATACCATCAATTGCTTTTCCACAATACTTTTACTAGAACTTAACGCCTCGATTGTTTCTTGTGCTTTCTTGAACTATTCACTTATAATCATTTGATTTCCCATTTTAACTTTTCAATTACTCTATCAATACACTCTTGCTAAAACTTAAAGCTTCGATCATTCCTTACATTTTCACTAATAGCCTCTGTAATGAGTATCACCCATATTTCTTAATTTGAACTATACCTACCATTTTTCTCAACAATTGAGTTAATTCCCGCCTCAATACGGTTTACAATTTCTACATCCTCACTTCGGGTTTTGCCAATCCGCTTTGATGCACACCAACTTTGAAATTCTATAACTAATAATGCTTTCTTTTTACCCCTTTTTGTCAGTTCGACTATTAACACTCAATAATACACTAGATTTGATCACCTTATTACCCAAATTTTGATCTTCTGCAATAGAATTTATTTATTTATTTGCTCAATCCCTTGAATTGCACCATTAACTTAGTTTGAGTAATCACCGCTGAATCCTTTTCAAAGCATTCAACCGCATGAAATAACTCAATCGGTATCGATTTACATATTCATAGACATCTCCAAACTATTTCATACGATTAATGTCTCCAAGCTTTTAGGTCACACTCAAGAGAACAAAGTTCAAATCATCAATCATAATACCACCCATGGAATTATATTTGTCCCAAGTGCATAAAATCACTTTATATAATTTCAATAGATCACATCGTAATCTTTACCGAACACTTCAGTATAGGTAGTAAATTCTTCAATTGTCTCCTTTATGATCATCAGTCATAACATTCACATGTTTTCCTCAATTATTCTTGTCAATTTGTTAAAACCAGAAAATCTTTGACAATTTTTGAACGCATCCAGCATTCCATTAGTTCTAATTAATTCCAAATTCCGCATACACATATCTCTTGAACTTTCACATTTTATCAATACCTATATCTTGATTCATTCTCCCAATATCCCATGTTCGCATACTAATTCATCCTTTATTCATTCAATCAGGTTAAGATTCACTTTTAAGAGACTTGCATGTTAACCAATTTCCCCTCAACTATACCAATTCCTCTATTTTTTTTCTACTTATATCCATTATCCATTCCAAACACAATTTAGACCTATTCCTTTTCCGTACCCATAGTTGATTCATATAACTTGTTAATTATCTAACATCTCCAATAAGGAACAATTTTCGTATAATTTGTCTCATCATAAATATTCTGCCATATGTTCCTTACCTAAATTTATCCATATAACTCAATTTATTCGTGATAGACCACTCACTGACTTAAATAAACAATCGTTATATCGGTCTAGTACTTTCAGAACATAAACTTTTAATCCCCTCAAATTCATAATTAATATTCAGTAATTCTTTTCTTCAATAATCGTAATCATCTCATTTACATAATGTACACTCTTTCAAAGAATATAGTTTAGCTCCTACACTAGAGTCTCGCCAGATGTAATACAAATCGCTTACTCTTGATACTTCACGAAGATAAATCAAGAGCACTTAAACAATTTCTTTTCCTCTACTATCTTGCCATACATCACCAAAATCATCACATCCTATCCGACAATATATCTCAATAGTCTTATCAATTTGCCTGTTAATAGATCATACCGCTAAGAATACCTTAATTGCATTTAATTCTCGATAACCATTCTCTTTTGGTACCAACTCTCAATCATGGGGACTTTACTATATTCATGTCCCTCATTTTATTTCCTCAAGCTCATTACCAATGCTAGCATCTTTAACTGCCTCACTTCTTTCTCAATTAATCAAGATAAGTATTCTCATGCCTTACTCTCACTCATTTTAAACTTGAGCTACCGCATTATAATCAAAGCTTATGTAGTAGGCCACCAATTACTTCGATATCATATTCACATAAATTATTCATTTCACCCATGATGGTAATCCCACTATCACATATACACTTACAAAGGATAATATATTCGAACTCAACAACCTTCCTGTTTACACCCGCCCTCGCCATGAGGATCATATACAATCAATTCATTTACAACCGATCGTTATAAGCACTTTCATTTCTTCTTCTAACTCATAAAGGGATTTTTTTTGACAAGAATTCTAGCTAGCAAGTATCCATTAACTCATCAATGACCGCTTAACATTTTCACTTACTAAAGGGCTCCCATAATCGTGTGCATTTACTTAGCGATCAATTAAACCCAACAACTTTTTCATCTACCAATTTCATTGTCTTACTTTTCAATCTTTTCCTTATTGCATTATACCCATATATTTCCACACTCAAAGCAATATCACGTATGAAATCATTTTCGATTTTACACTTAATATATTTTCACCCAAATCACCAATCCTTATTTATAACTCTTATCATAGTAATCAATCCCAAATGTAACTTTTCTATATCATAGAACACTTTATTTTCATTTACCTTATACACTGTAAATCTTACCATTGTCACATCTCTAGTTTTCCTCTATGAATTCACAACTTTAATAATATACCCAATATAACTCCAATATTGTACTTCACAATATACCCGTCAATATCAATACACTAAATATTCGTCTGTCTGATCAAACCGTACACTCTTTCCTATTTTGCAATATCCATTTCTTCCTTTCATCTCATTCTAACACACTATCCTTTTTCTCACTTTTTCTAACCACTTAAACGACTGAGACATACTTATGTAAACGACTCGTATACTACACTGGGGATCAGTTGTCACCGTTCTGTCGTGACATGACTTAAATGCACGTACTTGACACATTTGTTTCAGAAAGCCCATGTAAGATTGTACTTCGGCTCGATACCACCTAAATGTAACACTCACTCCAAGAAGACCCAACCCGACATCGACGGTGATATCTGTGTCCGTGCCTCATGAGGGTGGCGTGCTACATCACTCAAGAGAAAACTCAAGATAACATTTTTTTTTTTACACAATCGCATATATATTATCATTAACGCGAAAGCAATTTATATAATCAATACAATGGCCTTGGGCCCACTTTTACATTTACAATTTATTTCGTCAATTGACTTTACAACTTGTCCAAATTAGTAATACAAAAGTCCAAGAATAGAAACACTAAGACAGACGCTTGAATCGATCCCCACCACTTCTCCGCTTCTTCAACCAAATAGATGTCATACGCCTGCTGCCTAACGGGTATTCTTCTAAGTCCTGAAAATAGATGCAAATTTTGGGTGAGTTTTGCGAACTCAAGTGAGAAACCATCATCGATGGTTCACTCAACTCATGCATTCACCAATCATATTAGCACACAGTAGCATTAACAATAATATCACATATTATCACATTTCAGTTCCAATTTCATATACATACAATTTCATCATTTACATCTTCCACCATTTACAATATATATATATATGCAATGCGATGTGACACTATTCCATTTTCATTTCGTTGTTGTGACTGCATGCGCTGGCTGTCCCCAAGAACGGGCACATTGCGTTGAGCTGTGGGTTTGAAAACATTGGGCTTGAAGTTCGATATATCGAGCTCGGCTCTCAATACGCTGGACTGAGGTCTGTGCGCTGAGCTGAAAGCTCTCACATACGTTAGGCGTGATATGCCCCGATAATCGCTTCCAAATACAACCGCTTTTATCTCGATCACACATTTATGTTTATGCATGCAATGTACATATTCCAATTTCCATTTACATATCATTACTATTTGCCAATTCTTCTGACTTTCGGTCCAGATTTCAATTATCTACATTTCCAATTTATTGCATCCTACTATATCACATTTACAATCCCATCCAATGTATCAAACGAAATGCACAATTAACACTTCAATATCAATTTCCCATTTCCTCGGACCTCGGTCCGAGATCTCCAATATAACATTTACAAACAAGCACTCACAAGTAGCACTTCGTTATCTCATTCCAAATATTTCGACACCTATGGTCCAAATCAATCAAATTCAAATACACATAAACTATAAACCTCCATTATCTCCATATGGCATAATTGCAAAACTTAAACACATAAAGGTTGAGGAACCAACTAGGTAACTCACCGCACTTCCGAGCTAACATCTGGAAGTTTCAAGAACGCCGGTAGATCGACGCCCAAATGTGCCTCTATAACAAAATGAGAGGAATCAGATCACTAATTATCCAATCCAATTAGTATAATGCACATGTAAGTGTATAATGCATGTTCATGAGATTTCCGCCCTAAATCCAAATTTTCCCAATAAAATTCCATCTAAAATTTAGAAACCTTCAAGGCCGACGGCATGCATTCGGACCTCTATAGGTCCCCAATTAAATAAAACAGTGATTAACGGTCCATTACGCGAGGCCACGCCGTTTCCGCCTAAAATTTCCAATTTTCACAAAATGAAATTCAATATTTTACAAACCGATGCCTCGAGAATCAGGTCCATCGGACGCCGACGAAAAGAAATTGACAAAAGAATCACCAAATACCAAATAATCAAATCATACTAAAATAATACATTCATATTACACTTGCCTCAAGAGGGCGAGGCGCCGCCTCATGAGGCCGACCCATTTGGCCTCGTCGGGCGCGGCGTCGCCATGACTGGGCTGACTTACCTCGCCTCATGAGGGCGAGGCGTCGCCTCGCGATCCGACGAGGTTCTCTACTTCCTTGCCCTTTTCCTGCTTTCAATCCAAATTTCCAACAATCATAAATCTTAGCACACAAATCAGAAAATACAAATTATACCTTATTGGAAAGATAAAGAAACCTCTACAATTCTCAAGAAGACCATAAAATCAATCTCACCCTTAAGGGTGTCAAAATCCTTCAAAGCTACTGCCTACTCAAATCCCGTTAAAACAGAACAGTACTTTGCAAATTCCATAACTCTTTGATTCTTCAGCCAAAAATTACCACATAAATATGCTCCATAAGTTCACAATATCATCTACAACTTTCATAACCAACCCAAAATCAAATTCCATAACTAACTAGATCAAACAATTCAACAAAGAATCTGTATACAGAAATTAACCAATCTGGTCAGTAATTTTCAATCAACATAACTCTTAGTACAAATGTCACAAAATTCACTACCTTATATCCCTGAAAAGATGAGTTCTCAAACTTCAATTTTCATGAAGAACTCAAAATCCAATTCAATTTCTAACAATGTCAAAACCGTTATGGAAGTTACTGCCATGATCAGCAATTCATAACCTAATACAGGTTCAATGTTTGCAAAATCATAACTCCCAAATCTGACCTCTAAAATTACACACCATTTATCATTTTCAAGATAATTCCTTCCTCTGCAACTTTGCAGAAGATCACTCACACCAATTCAGTTCACATAATTTGATAAAATTGCTTCCAATCCACAAGCTCACAAAATCAACACTTTGGCTAGGTTTCTCCAAAAGCATAAACCAATCAATAGAAATCAGTTCATATCTCCCAATATACAACTCGAAAATTAGCAAGATTTGTGGCAATGGAAAGCCAACTCAATATTCTACAACTTCCATAAAGACCACTTTCCTAATTCCATCTCAATAAATTTAGAAAAATCCACAAAGAAATCAAGTCATATATGCGGGTACTGTTCACAGACCCTACAAACAGAAACTTTCCATGCAAAACTTCACCTTCCTAACATTACAATTTAACAACACCTATTTCACACAAATTTGAAGCCAACATCCCAAAGTTTCATTAGGCACAAACCTCACCTCATTTTCACTCCTACACAATTAGTTATGATCAAAACATTACAATAGGTCAAATTACATTTTCCAGCTTTTTCAACTACAACCTAACTCCTATCACTTCTAACATCAATTCCACATGCATAAGCATCCTAATGACACAAGAATTTTGCCAATAGGTCATCAAGACCTTCATGTCAATATATATCCATAAATTTCAGTACCTATTTTCAATCATTATCTTATGAATTCATGCATTAAAACCATAAGTAAAACATAAACATAAACCTCATCTTACCTAAAGCTTCCAACTCCACCTCTTTAAGTCTTTAATTTCTCCAACCACTCTACTTCCTCACTTCCCAACCCCACACATAGTTATCATCATAGCAAGGAGGGAGAAGGTTTAAGCTTATAAGCATGCAAGAAAGATCACTTAAGGTTGGAGGAAGAGACACTGAAGATGGAGAGAAAAATCGATGGAGAGACCAAGTGGAGGATAGTTTCGATGTTTCCAACCCAAAAGCCATAAAATCATCTTTTCATTCCTTCCTCATAGAAGAACCGAGAATGCATAGGATAATCATGCATTAATTGAATGGAACACTTGGCAATTGGAGGAGAATGAGGAAAAGTCAAAGAACCAATCAAATGTTTGTAAAAAGAAAATAAATACCAACAAATTTCAATCCAATTTCGTTCCCACAACTTTAAGGGTCCACTTTAGGTCCCACCAAAATATGCAAGAGTTTTAAGATCAAATAACAGTAGAAATTTAACGGTTCGCCAATTGGCGATTTTTTCCTGATGCAGGAATTTCCGAGAATTTCAATCAATTTTTGAAAATTACCTAAATTGCCCAAAATTGTAAAACATATGACAATCCACTCCAAATAATTGTTCAAACTTGAAAACCACATTTTCCACAACAAAACACATTTAGGCCATTTACCGCATGATTTTGCGGTCCTAAACTTTCTCCTGATAATTCCGAAAAATTTCCATAAATCTCTAAAATGTAAAACACTCAATGGCGACTCCATATAATTTTCCAAGTACAATTATCCCGTAAATTTCACAAAAGGTCTTAATTTGAAACCTGTTTAAAATATCATGAATGCATGTTTACCATGTGCAAGTGCAACAACCCATCATTCATAGAGGCTAAATGTCAGATGCATGCCGAGCTATAAATCAATACTCCTAGCCCGTCCCAATTTACAAAATATCCTTCCCATCGAGATGGGATGTTACATCAAGTCCAAACCCATGAAAAGAAGGCCAAAGAGAACATCAAAGGAAAGTGTTTCCCTTTGTGATGAGATGGGCCACTTGAAAAGAAACTGCCCGGCCTACCTAGAGTCCTCAAAGCAAACAAGGTATGGGCTTCCTAAGTTTGTTAGGAACTAGAAATGTGGCAAATTTATCTACTTCTTGGATATTAGATTCAGAGCCACTAACCATGTTTGTAATTCTTTGCAGGGGTTCCAAGAAAGGAAAAGACTTCCTAAAGGCCGCCTGTTAAGATAGCGATGGTTCCTATGTTTCAAATAAAATCGGTGGGAGTAGTTATCTTGGACTTTCCTAGTGGTCATAGGTTATATTTGGAAGATGTTTGTTACATGCCAATGATTGTAAGGAACATGATTTCTATTTTTGTCTAATAAAATCGCTATTCCTTATATTTTGAAAAGGTTGTTTCAATATATGAGAATAAGGATTTTATTTGTGAAGCGATAATTAAACAGGATTGTTTTTTATAGAACCTATGAAAGGCTCACTAAACACCACGTAATTGATAAAACCAAGACAATCCAATATCTCTAGCATTAATTCAAAGTATCTGTGGCATCTAAGGATGGGTCATATCAATCGTAAAAGACTTGACGTGCTAGTAAAGGATGGGATCCTTATGGGCTTGGATAGTGATCCATTACCCACCGTGAATCTTGTATTGAAGGAAAATGATAAAAGCCTCATTTCCTTCTAAAGGAAATAGATTTGAATCCACATTGGACATGGTACATACCGATGTGTGGGGCCCATGAATGTACAAGCTAGAGGAGGTTATGAATATTTCATAACTTTTATAGATGATTACTCAAGACATGGCTATTTGTATTTGATGCATAAAAGAGTGAATCTTTTGAAAGTTCAAAGAATTCAAAGTCAAGTTGAGAAGCAACTTGGCAAGCCATTAAAACAACTTCGATCGATTGAGGTGGTGAGTATTTATCCGAGAGTTCCAGCAATATTTAATTGACAATGGAATTGTTTCCAATTTGTTAGCTCCTCGTACACCTCAATGTAATGGTGTAGCGTAGAGGAGAAATAGAACTCTATTGGAAATGGTAAGATCAATGATGTCCTATGCTAGCCTTCCGAGATCGTTACGGGATATGCCATACAAATGGCAACATATCTTCTTAACTTTGCTCCATCCAAATCGGTGCCTAAAACACCTAGGGAGTTGTGGATCGCCGAGTGCCTTCATTGAGGCACTTGAGGACTTAAGCTGTCCAGCCCATGTTCTAAAGCCCGAATCCACAAAGATGGAACCAAGGTCAAGTATGTTTGTTTGTAGGATATCCTACGGAACTCGAGGGTACTATTTTTACAAATCCTCATGATAGGAAGGTATTTGTGTTTACAAATGCAAACTTCTTAGAGGAAGAGTTTGTGAGAAATCACAAAGGAAGAAGTGAAGTAGTGCTAAAGGAGTTAGCAATTTCATCCAAACCAAGAGTTGTTTTGGAAATGAGAACAAGATGTCGAAATGGATTCAAGAGTTGAATCGAAGGCAACCCGAACATCAAGATGTGCCTAGACGTAGTGGGAGGGTTGTGAGACAACCCGATAGGTATCTGGGTTTAGGAGAAGGCTTAATTGCCATCTCGCACCAAGAAGAAACAGATCCGTTCACGTATACACAAAGCTATTAATGATGTTGATGCAGAAAATGGATCAAGGCAATGGAATCGAAATAGATTCTATGTATACTAATGAAGTCTGGTTCCTCAAGATCCGCCACTGTGTCTAAAACCATAGGGTGTAAATGGATCTATAAAAGGAAAAGGGATCGGATGGAAAGGTAGAGACCTTTAAAGCTAGATTGGTAGCTAAAGGCTATACTCAAAAGGAGGGTATAGACTACGAGGAGACTTTTCTCCGTTGCCATGCTTAAGTCCATCAGATTCTTTTGGCCATAGTAGCCTATTTCGATTATGAAATATGGAAAATGGACGCCAAGACCGCATTTCGAATGGAGATCTTGAGGAGACCATTTATATGGCCCAACTAGAAGGATTCATTGAGCTAGGTAATGAGCATAAGGTTTGCAAGTTGCAAAGGTCCATTTATGGACTTAAGCAAGCATCTAGGTCTTGGAACATTAGGTTTGATAAGGCTAACAAAACCTATGGGTTCATACAAAACCTAGATGAGCCTTGTGTTTACAAAAGAATACAAGAAGGTAAGGTTACTTTCCTAATCCTCAGTATGTTGATGACATTCGCTCATTGGGAATGATGTGGGAATGTTATCTGCGGTTAAGGATGGCTGAATGAACAGCTTTCAATGAAGGATTTGGGAGAGCTACCTATGTTCTAGGGATCAAACTTATAAGGGATCGTAAGAACAAGAAGATAGTTTTGTCTCAACTAACCTATATTGAGAATATGCTCAATAAGTTCGCCATGCAAGATTCCAAGAGGGGTTTCACTCCTACTAGACATGGAATCAAACTTTCAAAGGAACAAGCACCTAAAACCCAAGAGGAGGTTGAACGCGCGTAACATTCCTTATGCTTCTGCAGTTGGTAGTTTGATGTATGCAATGTTGTGTACTAGACCGGATATCTCATTACGCAAGGGGACCGTGAAGCGATTTCATTCAATCTAGGAATGGAACATTGATCATGTTAAGTGTATATTTAAGTATCTTCGTAGGGACTAAGAACTTAATGCTTGTTTACTCCGAAGTAATCTTATTCCGACAGATATACAGATTCGATTTCCAATCGATGTTGATTGAAGGAAATCAACTTCGGTTCTATATTTACTTTAGGAGGTGAAGCCATAGTTTGGAGGAGTGTCAAGCAATCTTGTTTTGCCGATTCGACTATGGAGGTCGAGTATGTTGTCGCCAGAAGCAAGAAAGGAAGCGATCGCTCGGAAGTTCCTAAATGATTTGGAGGTAGTTCCAAAGGCGTAAAAGCCATTACACTTTATTGTGATAATAGTGGGCAAAGGCTAATTCTAAAGAACCTCGAAACCACAAAGTCGCCAAACACATTGAGCGAAAGTATCATCTCATAAGGGAGATAATACAACGTGGAGAAGTGGATGTGGTAAACATTCCTACAGAGCAAAACCATCGATCCGCTCATTAAAGACATTGACTCAAAAGAGCTTTGAGGGTCACCTAGAAGGGATGGGAATGAAGGATATGTCAAACTTGCTTTAGGCAAGTGGGAGATTGTTGGAGTTATGTAAATATAGTGCCACGAAAGCAAGTGTATTTACATGTAACTTTATCTTCTTCGATTCTGCTTTGTAATGAAAATATTTATTATTAGTAAAACAAAATAGTTTGGTTTTATCTGTATGAGCATTATATATCTGGTCATAAGGTACCAAGATTTATTTGTAAGTAATATACATATACATAGAGATGTATGGGAAACATGTATATTATTAGAATCAATTAATTGATTCACAAGTTGAATAATCAAGTTGGTCGTTTGATTATGGTTTAGATCAGTAGTGTTGCGATTTATCTCCATATAAGTAAAGGAGTTTACTTAAAGGGAATGATGAGTTTCATATCATGATAGTAGTAGATTATCGATAATGGCACTATTAAATGAATCTAGAATCAAGTATGTTTTCAGGAATAAAGTGGGTCGTTACTTTAATCTTAAAACATACAACTTAAGCATTTGCTTATTATGAACCACAATCTTGATGAGTAATGAACTCATATGTGTTTCATTATAATTCTTGATATGATCGGAATGGATTTTTACAGGTATTAATCCAAAGGTAGAATGTTGGAATTATTAATTGAAACATGTATCGTGGAACATTCACTCAAATAAAGAGTTTATAGTGTTATCATCTCTTTTAGATGTTTTAAGGAGATTTGGTGATTAAATCGGCGCCATAGTTTGATGGACTAGCTACCCATCAAGTCTTAACACTAAGATGAGATCTTACGTGTTAATCACCATATAAAGTAAAATGAGAGATCTAGAAGGAAAAACCAACATAAGGGCAAAACGGTAATTTTACCCTTTGTTGTGCGGATGGCTATAATAAGGTTCAAAATAGGGTTTGCAATTGGACATATTCTCATAATATTTAATAATTCAAGAGTTCAACTAATTGTCTTTAGTGGAATGACATTTAGTTAATAAGCTAGAATTAATTCCAATGAGATTGAATTATTTCTGGGCTTATTGGAGCTTGAATTATCAAAGTCCAATAAGATTCCCCACTTGGCTTTAAGGAAGGTTATCAAGCTAAGTAAGAAATAGTTTGGAGGCTTTAAAAGTCCATAATTGAATGATGGGCTTATACTAATTAATGGTTAATTGGAAGCCCATATGTTCATTTAGAAATGGGCTTGTTTTGGTTTAATGTAATTGATTAGATTAATTATATTAAAACAATTTTTTAAATGGAGAAGAAGCAATTTCGAAATTGTGTTAGGTTAGATGTGTAACCACACATTTGACATTAAAATACTAAATAAAGATGGTCTTTATTATGGTTCATCATTATTAAATGGAGTTATGAACTTACCATTAAATGGTTTAATGGTTGGCTTTTAATGTTGGCTTGTAACCTATTTGCATTCATTAGATTAAAGATGAAAGATGTGCATTAGATGGACCATCTTCCTTCTTTCTTCTTGCCAAAATCGAAATGGGTATTCAATTATAGGTTATGCTCTTTTCAAATAGCCATTTTGAAGATAAATGAAGTAAGTCTCATTTATTGGCTATTTGATGAGTGATTAATGTAAGAAGTGATACATTGGATGCCTCTCACTCTTTCCATTCATGCATATTTCGAAATTGAGATGTAAGAAAGGGTTCTTGCATGGTTTTTAGACATTCTCTCCTTTCATGCAAGGTAGAACTGAAAAATTCCTAAGTGAAAGAATTGAAAGAGTTTCAATTTTGGTTCTTCTTCTTCTAAGAAAATATCCTCCAAATATTTCTTCTCCTTTCCTACCAAAGGATTTTGTTAACCTAGTTGTCCTTGAAGAACAAGTGGTAAATCTAATTGGTTGAGGATACTACAACAAGGAAGAAGATAGATTGCTTAAGGAAAAGACTCAAAGGCAAAGGATTTGGATATAAGAAGGAGAGGATAGCGCAGCGAGGATTTAAAACTGTAGCAAAGGAGTCGGTAATTCCTTTTATCTTGTTCTTTGTTTTATTATCGTTATACCATATCATGTATGGATTAGCATGTTGATTTGGATATATTGCTTCCGCTGCAAGATGATTTCTTAAAAAGTTTTGAAATCTATCGTTTCTCCATACTAAGCATGCTTTCTTTTTCCGATCCAACACTTTGGAACCAGCTTCAATGGCTTCATTCTGACCTTCGATAATCGTGGATCTTCCTGGGAGATTTTAACTGTGTCTGCTCTGCCCATAAACGACTTGGCTGGTGGGACCCCTCCGGGTACTTTCTCCAAGATTTGTTGGACTTCCGTGCCGTCATGGGTCTTGAAGATGCCCCTAGCAGGGGGGAGTTTTTTACTTGGAATCACACCACTCGGTGGGCTAAACTTGACAGGGTGTTGGTCAATCAGGCATCGTTCTCATTGGACCTTCACTGTTATACGACATTTCTTGCTATGCACACTGATTCTGATCACTGCCCCGTTGTTGTTACTTTCAACGAATCTGAAATTACCCAGTCTCCCTGCATTAAAACACAGCCAAGACCCTTCCTCGAAGCATCACTATACACAGTATAGCCCTCATCTCCAGAAGGCAAAACCAGAATCGGAGCACTTGTCAACCTGTGCTTGAGCTCCTCAAAGCTCCTCTGACACTTCTCACTCCAAACAAACTTCTGATTTTTCCTCAACAACTTCGTCATCAGAGCGGCTATCATAGAGAATCCCTCCACAAACCTCCTATCGTTACCTGCCAAACCCAGAAAACTTCTCACCTCTGCTACATTCTTCGGTGCTTCCTAGTTGACCACAACTTCTATTTTGTTTGGATCCACATGCACTCCTAGGTCTGAGATCACATGTCCAAGAAATGAAACTTCTCTCAGCCAAAATTTGCATTTATCGAATTTGGCATATAACTCATTTCTCCTCAAAGTCTCCAAAGCAATCCTCAAATGCTCCTCATGTTGCTCATCACTCTTGGAGTAAAGCAAGATATCATCGATAAAGACAATGATAAATTGGTCCAAGAATGGCTTAAAAACTCGATTCATCAAATCCATAAAAGCTGCAGGCGCATTCGTCAGTCCGAAAGGCATAACCAAGATCTCAAAATGCCCATACCGGGTCCTGAAAGCAGACTTGGGCACATCCGACTCCTTAATCCTCAACTGATGATAACCCGACCTCAAGTCTATCTTAGAGAAGACTTTCGCCCCTTGCAATTGATCAAACAGATCATCAATGCGAGGAAGCGGATATCTGTTCTTCACCGTGACTTGAATCAACTTCCGATAGTCTACACACATCCTCAACGATCCATCTTTCTTCTTTACAAAAATAACCGGAGCTCCCCAAGGTGAAGAGCTCAGTCTAATGTACCCCTTCTCCAATAACTCCTCCAACTGCTCCTTAAGCTCTTTCAATTCCGCCGGAGCCATCCGTGAAGCGTAATTGAAATTGGCTCAGACGACAAAAGCTCAATGGGAAACTCAATTTCCCTAGCTGGCGGTAGTCCTGGCAATTCCTCAGGAAAGACATCTGAGAATTCCCTGACTACTGAAATATCCTCCAACTTCCCTCTATCTGGTCTGGAGTCTACTACATAGGCCAAAAATGCCTCACATCCCTTCCTCATCATCTTTTCTGCTGTCAAAGCTGAAACAATTCTGGGTGGATTTGCTTTTCTATTCCCCACAAACACCACTCTCCTATCACTATCCAATTCAAATTCCACTGTCTTCTGCTTACAATCCAGACGGGCGTTGTACCTCTGCAACGTATCCATACCCAAAATCACATCTAAGCCTCCCATCTTCAGTGGCATCAAAACCACCACTAGAAGTTCTCCACCAATACAAATCTCACAATCTCTAAATACTTGACTAATCACAATGTACTGGCCGATTGGAGTACTCACCATCAGTGGGGTATCCAATGGGCTCACAATCCTATCACACTCAGGTCTACTCAAAGAAACAAATGAGTGAGTAGAACCTGGATCAATCAAAACAATCACATCATCAGAAAATAACTTAACCGTACCAGTGACAACATCTGGAGTGGTCTCTGCATCCTCCCGAGTCATCGTAAACACCCTAGCCGGTGCCTGCCCTCTCGGTCTCCCTGAAATACTCGCTCTCCTGGCTGCATCTGAACTGCCCACTTCTGTTGCAGTCCTCTGTCCCATGGTCTCTGTCCTCCTCGGAACTTGCATCTGACTCCTCTCTTATCGTGGAGGCTGAGGACACTCTCTAGCAACGTGTCCCTTCTCTCCACAGTTGAAACAAGCTCCTGTCAATCTGAAGCACTCTCCTCTATGGGGCCTTCCACAGTTGCCACATTTCAGAACGAATGATCTATCCCCATCTCCCCTTCTACTGCCACCCACCGTTGAGGCTTGGTGAGAAACAGTAGAAGTCCTCATCAACCTAGGTCGGCTCGCACCACTGCTCCTCTCCTATGACCGTGATCGGGAAACTCCACGGCACTCACATGCAGCATAGGAGTACTAGTGTTGCCTCCTCTTTTGAACTGTTCTCTTCCTTTTCTCTCCTTGTTCACTACACTCTTGATATTCTCTATATTTTCGACCCTAAAAGCTGCCTCGACCAACTGCTGAAAATCACAAAAGTTCTGCACTATCACTTTCTCTCTGATAGCCAAGTGCAGACCCGACTCAAACCGGTGACATCTAGTAGCCTCACTCAACATCAGATCTTAAGCATATCTCGCCAACTGAGTGAACCGACGCTCATACTCACTGACTGTCATCTCCCTCTGAGTCAAACTGAGGAACTCCCTCTGCTCCTGCTGAATGTACACCTCAGACAGATATTTCTTCCTGAAAGCAGAAAGGAAGTCCTGCCATGCTAACCCCATCGGCCTCATCATTTCGCTCGCACAGCCTCCCACCAATGAGCATCTCCCTGAAGTAAACTTGCAGCATAGATGACTCTCTCGTCATCCTCACACTCCATCTAATCCAACACCCTCTCAGTATTTCTCAACCAAGTCTCGGCTTCTTCTGGATCTGATGTCCCAAAGAAATCGACTGTCCCATACTTTTTCAACCTATCAAACCGTCTCCCCTTCGAAATGGGGCTGAAGGCGGGGTCAGGCATCCGCCCATAGCTTTGAACAAATGCACGGTGAACGCTGAAATACCCTCGGATCCAATGGAGGCACTTGCTCTGTGGCTGGCGACTCCTGAGTCTGCGATGGAATGGGCTCACTACCTAGCCCTACAGAAGCCTCAACATTTCTTGGGGCTGCTGACTCATCAGTCCTCTCCTCTCTAGTCGGAGAGTCAGGTGCAGCAGATCCTTGCATAACTCCTCGTGTCCTTCTACGAGGTGGCATCGTACTCCTTCAAAGGGAAACACTAAGGATTAGCTACAGGTCAATCTACAAGTATGCATGATATGCATGTCACCTAATCAATGCAACAATAAATCATATATCACACAGTTCATCCTATTATGCAGTCTAAGCCAAGGACACTAAACCTAGGTGCTCTGATACTAAACATGTTGGGCCCGGGTCCCAGATCCCTAATCCCGAGGCTGCCTCTCGGGTTGCGCCGGCGACGGGGGCCCCAAAACGTCAGACCCGATCCCAACATCCATATAGAATTCTATTTACACATGCATTTCCATAACATTCACAACTATGAATTTAACAAACCATAAACTAAGGGGCTTCATGCCATTACAAATCAAAGGAAATTCATCAAGTATTCTCAAATGTAGCATAATACAAAATAAAATTTAAAATCCAAAGTACATGAGTATGCTCCATGATGATATGCTAGCGGGCTAACCAAAATACTAACTTAATACAAGGCTCCTAACTAGCTTGAAGTTTCTGATGCCTTTCAAGGTCAACTATCGTCTTGATCTGCACCTGAGGAGGGGAGAGTAATGGGGTGAGTTCTGGCTTCGATGGCATATACGTTTATAGCCATTGGCAATGAGCCACACAATCAAGCATATATAGAAATATACACAAGCTCATAGCAAGTCAAGATTTATCAAGTAGTTCACATTCATATAAACATATGTCATACAATTTCTGTTTCTCAACATAACGATTACTATGCATGTTAGGCCCCAAATTTTTTTTTATGATGTCATTAAGCATGAATTTCGTTAATTATGTGTTTATGGCTTCATGTGATTAAATTGGGCATAATATTGGATAATTGAGTTTAAGATATGATTAAATATGGTTTAAACAAGGACTTAGAGGGTTAAATGATGTAAGGACATTTTAGGAAGATTTCTTATGTGGAATGGATTTGGGCTTAACTAAGGAGGGTATATTGGTCATTGTCCCATGCCTTAGGTTTAGGTTAAGAGAAAATAGAAAAAAAAAGAAGGAAAAGAGAAAAGAAGGAGAAGAGAAGAGAGGATGCCGTCGAGGAGAGGAAGAGAAGAGAAAGGAGATTTAGACATTTGACGTTTTCCGGCAGATTCGAAGCTCATTTTGGGTAAGTTAGTTTCGTTTCTTCTTGTTCTGGTTAGATCTAAACTTAGAAAATGCTGAATCGACGAGAATCGACGGTTTTAGGGTTTTAGGGTTTTAGGTTAAAAACGGTGAGATCCTTTGGGTTGATGCGTTTGTGGTTGATTTGGAGTTGAGAATGGGCTAGAAATACCTTATAAGACCTGATCTACTGTTTAGATGTGTTGGATTTGGTAAAGGGGAAGAATCGTATTTGGGTTCTGCAGAGATCTGGGTTTCGGAGTCGAACTCCAGGCCAGACGTCGCGACGTGCGTATGAATAGCGTCGCGACGTGTGAGCAAGGGAGCCACGTCGTGACGTGTAAATAATTTTACGATTATTCGTCGCGACACGTGGATCGCAGGAGTCGTCGCGACGTGTGATATTTGTTCGCCGCGGCGCTAGCCGCGGCGAGTATGGTCGTTCGTCGCGATGAGTGTCTCTTCGTCGCGGCGAGCCCCATTTTTCCGAAAATGGGAATTGTTCATTTTTTGAGGATATCTTTGAGTATAGATGTCCGATTGAGGTGATTTTAGATTCGTTATGAACTAGAAATAAAAGGCTACACGTTCTATGAACTTGGGAAATTCGAAATTAGCCTTGAAGGGTTCGGAATTTTAGGAGAAGATCGGATATAGATTTTAATGCTTTATTTTGGATTCCAAGCTTTGAATATTTACTATGAATATTGATTAAATGGAACTTGGTTGTTTTAGGAAACCAAGTGACTGATTTCATCGCAAGAAGAAGGACATCGATGAATCGGATTCTCGAGCGATCTTAGGTGGGTAATATACTTATAGTGATTGTGTGATTAGGCAAATTCTTTCCTATGTATGAATATATGTTATAGATGATGCATGATTAAATGTGATGAACTGAATGATTGTAATGTCATATATGTGAAAGATTCATGGAAATTGATAGCATGACATCTTGATTTTGAGCATGTTATGCCTCGACTTCGGTCATGGCATTTTGAATAAGTGCAAGATATGAAAGACTATCGTATGATTAAACGATTATGAGCATGATTATGTGCTTTTGTTTGGGCAAGAGTGGAACCATTTCGTTCGTCACGTGCACGTAGACAAGAGCCTTCTCCCGGCCGCCCGCTTGTGGCATATGAGATCCGAATGGACTCATTTGGTTCTGGATGTAAACTTTGGTTTCTTCCTTTAGTTTCCATGGAACCCTCGAGCCATTATGATGTGCATTTCCTATGTGAACAGTTTATTTTGAAGCATACTTTGTGACATAATTATGGATTGAATTAATTGTATTGATTGCATAAACTGTTTGAGTAGTATATGAATACTTGAATTAAAGTCTGTATAAATATAATATATATACATTCATATGCTGGAATTTGTGCTATTTGTCAATGGATATAATTATATTAGCCACTGAGCTGTGTAGCTCAACCCATTACTTTCCCTCCTCAGGTGCAGAACAGGCCGATTGTTAATCTTGCGAGGCATCGGAAACTTCGAGTCAATTAGGAGCTTTGTTATAAGTTCGTATTTTGTTTGGGCCCTCCGAGCATACTCTCATGGAACATATTTCATGTATTTTGTATTTGAATTTCATTTTGTATTTTGCTACAATGGAGAATACTTGATGAATGTCTTTAAATTTGCAACGTATGAAATCCCCATGATTACGGGTCTTAAATTAAATGGCTGCTAATGTTATGGCAATGTATGTGTGTAGCGAATGATCGTTTTGTGTATGTATGTCTCATTATGTGACTCGCCATTATGGTTATGTATAAATGTTGGGATCGGTCCGCGGTTTAGAGCTCGACACGGCGTGATCCGAGGGGCCTCGGGATTTGGGGAATCGGCCCGGCCCAAGATTTTTTATATCGAGCGCCTAGGTTTAGGTGTCCTCGGCTTAGAATGCATCGTAGGGATGAATTGTGTGGTATGTGCTTACTTGTTGCATTGATTGAGTGCCTTAAGTGACATGCATATCATGCATACATGTAGATTGACGATAGCTAATCTGTAGTGTTTCCTTTGAAGGAGTGCGATGCCACCTCGTAGAAGACACGAGGAGTTTTGCAAGGATCTGTTGACCCGACTCTCCTACTAGAGAGGAGAGGACTGATGAGTCAGTAGCCCCAGGAAATGCTGAGGCTTCTGTAGGGTTAGGCAGTGAGCCTATGATGTCGCAGTCTCAGGAATCGCCGATTCCGCAGGAGCAAGTGCCTCAGTTTGATCCGAGGATGTTTCAGGCCTTCACTCAGGCGTTTGTTCAGGCTATGGGCCAGATGCCACAGCCTTCTGCCTCGACCCCAACCAAGAGGGGAAAACAGTTCGACAAGCTGAGAAAGTATGGAGCAGTTGACTTCTTTGGGACAGCTGATCCTGAGGAAGCCGAGACATGGTTGCGGAGGACAGAGCGGGTGTTAGATCAGATGGACTACGAGGAGGACGAGAGAGTTGTGTATGCTGCCAGTTTGTTGCAGGGAGATGCTCTGCATTGGTGGGAGACTGTGCCGGACAGTCAGATGAGGCCAGTAGGGTTGGAATGGCAGGATTTTGTAGCTGCTTTCAAGAAGAAGTATCTGTCAGAAGTCTATGTGCAGCAGAAGCAGAGGGAGTTCCTGAGTCTCACTCAGAGGGATATGTCAGTGAGTGAGTATGAGCGCCGGTTCACGCAGCTTGTCCCAAAGACGCTTGATTTGATGTCGAGTGAGGCCGCCAGATGTCGCTGCGTTTTGAGCCTGGACCGCACTTGGCCATTAGAGAGAAGGTTATTGTAAAAACTTTGTGACTTCCAGCAGTTAGTGGAAGCAGCTTTGAGAGTGGAAAATATAGAGAACATCAAGAGTGCCTTCAAGAAGAGAGAAAGGCGGAGCGATTCGGAGGGAGGTAGCACTAGTACTCCTATATCTGAGCGAAGTGCTAGGAGTTTCCTACTCGGTCGAGAGGAGAGGAGCAAGTGCGGCGAGTTCTTGCCAGATGAGGACTCCTACTTTTTCCCATCAGGCTTCTACGACAGGAGGCAATAGGAGGGGAGATGGGGACAGGTCATCCGCCCCTAAGTGTGAGCACTGTGGTAGTTTCCATGGTGGAAAGTGTTACCGATTGACTGGTGCATGCTTCAACTGTGGACAGAAAGGGCACAGGGCTAGAGAGTGTCCTCAGCCGTCCAGGAGAGAGGGATCTCGGATGCAGGCTCTAGGAGGACAGAGATCGTGGGTCGAGGATCGCAACAGAGTGGGTAGCACCTGATCTCGCCAAGAGGGCGAATCTTCCAGGGAGACCCAGAGGGCAGGCACCGGCCAGGGTGTTTGCTATGATTAGAGAGGATGCGAGGCCACTCTGATGTTATTCTTGGTATGGCTCGATTACTGATGATGATGTGCTTGTGTTGATTGACCTGTGTTCTACTCACTCGCTTGTTTCGATGAGTAGACCTATGTGATAGACTGTGAGTCCGCTGGATACTCCGTGATGGTGAGTACTCCGATCGGTCAAGATATTGTGATTAGTCGTGTTTAGAGGATGTGAGCTTAGATTGGTGGAGCACTTCTAGTGGTAGATCCGATGCCACCAAGATGCGCGGATTGATGTGATATTGGGTATGGATACCTTGGCGAGGTACGATGCTCGTGTAAGTGTAAGTCGACTTGTGTGCTTATGCAAGGCGACTTACATGTCGAAGACCAATAAGTCGATTTGTACATTGGGTAAGTCGACTTATTCAAGGACAAGATTATTAATTTGTGCCCAAAGGCAATCCCTTTAGCTGCGTTTTATTCAAAGTCGTGTCTGGACTTTATGAATAAATAAAGAAAGGCATATTTCATTAATTTGATGTTCATGAACATTGTTTATGAATTGATATTGATCTTTAAATCGAATTAATGAAGTCCATGATATATGACATATCATGAAGGAAATTATGATGTGATCATACTATCAGATTCCTATCATGTGCAATTATGTCAAGATTCAAATTATCCTAGTCATAGGATTAACGAGAATGGACATCGTTAATCCGGATAGACTAGCTCATGTCATACTCCTTGATTGGATCAAGCAGTGGATCTCAGAAATTATAAATATTGAGATATTTAGATTTGACATGTGGATGCTTACTAACAGTAGTAAGTACATTGATGACCTTGCCATGAGATCATCACATGGATGTCCTATTTAAATGTCAGTGATAATCTCATCATAGCAATGGTGCAAGTATCCTTAGACTTGAGGTACTCAAGGATATCTTGGATACTGATTCTGTGCTTTGACTCCATTCCTTGTTGCCTTCCAGAGGTCACTCATAGGGTGGTGATTGGGTACAGCTTGAGGTATTCGAAGGTAATTGAGTAGCCAATAAAGGATTCACCACTTCTGTTATAGCAGAAGAGATACCCATGGCCTCTTGTCAGGATCATTACTTGGAAATCTCTGGCTGGAGTAATATGTCATAAAGAGTGACTTCATTGACATATAAAGTAATGAGTCCTAAGACGAGAACTGATATCACTTGGGCTAGACTCAGTCTAGTGAGAGTTGACACTTAGACCATACTCATAACCAAGTGGGGTATAGGATGGGGAAAGGAAGAATTGCACGGTAATTGTCTATGGAAAGGTTCGTGATATGGTTCCTGACGAGCATAGGGTTCATTAGTCAAACCAATTACTTTCCGATCAATTGGGGGTCATGATGTGTTGCTAGACGCCGCTCATGACTTGCTCAGATTAAGTGTTAATCTAAGTGGCCAACATAACCGGGAACCTAATGGGTCACACGCATAAGAGTGGCTCGGAGGATCTGTAAAATAGTTTTGGATAGTGATCCAATAAATGGAGAGCAATAGGAATAAATGGATCTCGATGAGATTGGGATATGTCCCGATGAGATCGCGACATCAGCATTGCTGAAAAGGGTCTCCGGCGATTTTTGATGCATCGGGCCCTTAAGAAGGGTAGGACCGACCCTGTATGATCGGACCGCTTCAGCATTAATATATATATATATTTATTGATTAATTAATTAAAGAATTAATTAATTGATTAATATATATATAGATGGACGTTGATAAGCTTTGAGGATAAGACTTTGACTTAGTCAAAGTAATGACTCACCATTCATTTAATGCCATTAGTGACTAGCGTGTATGGCTCTCATTTTCTTCCCATTTAATGTCTTCAAAAGTTGAAGATATGAATAGAAGGCAAGTAGTGGCGTCGTGTAAGTTGAAGAAAAAAGGCAAAGCTTAAGAGTTAAGTTTTATATAAAAGTGTTTTAAGCCTCTCTCATCTTACACGCTGGTGAAGCTCACGAACTCACCTCCATGGTCTCCTCAATGTATTCAACTAGTTTATGAGATAAATAACTTGAACACTTGAGTGGTAGATGGTCGTGGGAGGCTATAGAGAGTGAAAAAGCTTAAGGGTTAAGTTGCTTGAAAAATTGTTTATCAAGTTCTCTCACAATCGTGATACATGGTCTCTTCTCTTCCAAGGCTTCAGAATCGTCTCCTATAGCTCTCCAAGGACAAAGGTAAGGTCTAGCAGCCTTTAATTTGTTCTAGCTATTTCCGGGTCAAAAGAGTTTGTCCCGGTTAGGTTTTCCGACCTCTGCGTGGATACTGAATTAGAGACGGTCTCCTTTGGTCGTTATGGTTTGACTGTTTATATATACACATGGATCCTGGCTTTCGGGAACTTCCCGAACAAAAGTTTTGTTTTCCGCACTGTGTTCATGTGATGGACACCTCGGGATTTTCCTACAGTGGTATCAAAGCCACTTGTGTTGTATATACAGATTGAAATGATAACTAGGTCGGAGTTCCTTAGTGAATGAGCTGCTGATGCATGTTATTTGTGTGAATTTGGAATCAGTATAGAGATGCATGTTTTCGAAATTTCTTACTCAGAATTGTTCATAACATGTTATAGAATATGTTTGTGAAAGATGAGTTGATTTGATATAGTTTTGCTATTTTATTCCTATGGTTCTAGTTGCTGTTTTTGTGAACGCTTTCTGGAACAGTCATGCTTGTAAATTCGAGAATAAATTGTAGAAAATTGTTTTCGGATTGGCTTTCACCGACATGTCCCTAAGATATTTATGAATGTCTATGTGGATGAAAAAATGTTTTTAAGGTAATTTACTATTTATTTACGAATTTCTTGTGTGCTGATGGGAATATCTATGTTGAAAAACACAGATTCTAGATCGGCTAGATTGCTGAGGTTGGATGAGTTTTTGTTGGACATAAATCTTGAAACAATTCATGAAGCATGTTGGGAACATTTACTAACCTCTGTAATTTTCTCAGAATTTATTGAAAGTGTTTCAATGATTATTTCGAGCAAAAGGCAGAGCTTGGCAGTTTTTAGAAAGTTGCTGGGGCTGTTTTGTTTGGAATGATTGATTGTGTTATTTTCGGTTCCAATGCCCTGAATCATTTTTATTGTGATTAAAAATGTGTTATATTGATGTGGTATGCATGCCAAAATGAGATTCTTGAAATTGGGTTTCCAATAATTTTTTGGATGTCGAATAGGTCACTTTAGCATCTCGTTAGATTATTCCGTTATCTTGGTTATTTTGGCCGTCGCAATTTTTGTGACAAGTGCCGGAGTAATCTTGATAACGTGTAGCCTACCTAGAGATACTTAGCATGATAATTTGATGTTCTTAAAATTATATGAAAATCTAGTGATTAATAGTGAATTAATCGGTTTCAAGTTTTTCTTATATAGTTTGACTATATGGCATGCATAATTTAATGAAAATGTTTCATTAGCACATTCATATAAAGGATTATATACTTGGTATATTGGTATTGTGAATTGGGAATGCTTGGATTGAGAATTAGCCGACTAGATAGCAATTTTCCTTGTGTAAGGCGACTTGTTCATTGGATAAGTCGACTTTACATGCTGAAGAGTCGCATAAGTCGACTTGTATATTGATCTGAAGGCGACTTATGCGCAGCAAGCAGAGAGTCGACTTGCATTGTATAAGTTTACTTTATACAATGATGGATGACTTTCGGTATTAATTCAATGTGATTGATGCCATGCCCTAAATTATTCCATATAGTCATGGTGACTATAATCCCGAGCTTGATGAGACCCGATTTCAAATCCTCCTCGGAATATGAAAACTAACGCCTTCCATTAATATGGTAAGAACCGAGTTCTTCTAGGGTCAGGTTGTTGAGCTAACCTCAAGCTCACTCTATACTGAATATGTTCGAACCATGAAAATAAAATTTTCGATTAATGGGCCGCTTTCGAAGCGTTGATTTGTTGAGCAAACTCAAGGTCAACGTGGACGAGGCGAAGTTGGGTAGTGTACATTAGATGTACGAGCATCAAGTGTTGATAACCCAATGTTTGTGCATACATCAACAAGTTGATAGCACTAGGCGATAGTTGTGTCTAAGATGTAATTGGTATGTTTGATACCTCCCGAGACATAAGGTGGCTTGTTGGGCAAACCCAAGGTCATTCTTAATGTCGGTTATCGATGATGCAATTGGTATGACTGATACCTACCGATTGACCTAAGAAGTGGCTTGTTGGGTAAACCCAAGGTCATTCTTAGCAATGTCGGATATCGACTCACTAGGACATTTTGTCATAATTTTCTTTGGATTCAGTAAGAGGGTTATGGATTCTTAGAAACTAGTGGGAGCCATATGCATGTCATTCAAGTCCTTATGATCATGCAGCATTTCTATTCTAGCATTCGTTCTCTCTATCGCGTTTAGGTTAGTTGAAGATGTCTTTCGATGTGAATTAACGCCACTCTTCTCGGACTTAATTTTCTCGATTGGTGAGAAATCGAGAATTGTTCTCGGATCTATGGAACTGGACTATGTCCTGGATGTTCCACTTCCTGATCCACTTGCTGTTGATGTTTCTGATGAAGATCAGAAAGTAGGAAGAACAGCCAAAAGAAAAATCAAAGGTCTTGCCCAAAAGGAACTCGCTTCCATCAGGCAAGACCGCCACGGAGGCTAAATCAGAAAGTCTATCTGGAGTCCTCAAGCGTAAGAAGGCATCGCTGCCTCGACTCCTTCGTATATGTTTGTCATTGAGGTTAATCTGCTTTCGATCAAAACATATGGGTATTTGATACCGGTTGTGGCTCACATATATGCAATGATATGCAGGGCCTCAGGAATAGTAGACAACTCATAAAGGGAGAACTAGACCTTCGTGTAGGCAATGGAGTAAGAGTTGCTACATTGGCCGTAGGCACTTATGTTTTGTCACTCCCCAGTGGGCTTGTACTCAATTTGGATGATTGTTATTTTGTACCTGTTTTAACAAAGAACATATTGTCTGTTTCTTGTTTAAATAGAGCTGGTTTCCATTTGACTTTTAGTAGCAATGGTTGTTCTATTAGTTCAAATGGAATGCTCTATGGTACTGGTACATTATGCAATGGAATTTACATATTAGATATGTTACATCCAGTTATGAATGTCAATGACGCGAAAAGACATAAATAAGATAATTTAAAATCAACTTACTTATGGCATTGTCGCCTTGGCCATATAAATGAGAGACGCATCGCTAAGCTCCATAAGAGTGGATGTTTAGGGTCATTCGATTATGAATCTTATGACACATGTGAATCTTGTTTATTACGTAAGATGACTTAGTTACCCTTTAAGGAAAAGGGTGAACGAGAGACTGGAGTATTATACCTAATACATTCAGTTGTATATGGTCCGATGTCCATCCATGCCAGAAGTGGTTGTTTTTACTTCATTACCTTTATCGATGATTATTCTCGATATCGGTACCTGTATCTAATGAGATACAAATCTGAAGCGTTTGAAAAGTTCAAACAATTCAGAAATGAAGTAGAAAACCAACTTGGTAAAAGTATTAAGCCATTACGATCCGATCGTGGTGGAGAATACTTAAACCAACGGTTTTTGGATTATCTCAGAGATAATGGGATTTTATCTCAATGGACTCCACCTCCACGCCGCAGCATAATGGTGTGGCTGAAAGGATAAATCGAACCTTGTTAGACATGGTGCGATAGATGATAAATTTTGCAAAGTTTGGGGTATGTGCTCGAGACAGCTGTTTACTTGCTAAACAGAGTTCCATCAAAGTCAGTTGATGTTACTCCATATGAGATGTGGACTAACAGAAAGTCCTATCTTTCTCATTTGAAAGTTTGGGGTTGTCCTGCTTATGTGAAGCGGACACAGTCAGATACATTTGATGTAAAATCTGACAAGTGTTTGTTCGTAGGATATCATGGGATATCAATTCTACCTTGCTGAGGAACAAAAGTTGTTTGTTTCAAAGCATGTTGTTTTCTTAGAGAAGAGTTTCTTTTAAAGAAGACAATTGGGAGCAAAATTGAACTTGGAGAAGTTCAAGATGCTCGAACAGACGCAGATCAACTACCTGAACCTGAAACTGTGACTTATACAGATGAAGTAACAGTTCAACCTTCTACAACACATGAAATTCGTAGGTCAAGTAGGATACGCTCTATTCCCGAGAGATATGGATTTCTCGTAAGTGAACAGAATGACGTATTGCTCATAGAAGAAGATGAGCCTACTACCTATGAGGTTCTGAAGAGTTCAGAGTCTCAGAAATGGCTTCATGCCATGAAATCTGAAATGGATTCGATGTATGAAAACCAAGTATGGACTTTGGTTGATGCACCCGTAGGTGCAAATGGGTTTTCAAAAAGAAAACCGACATGGATGGTAATGTAATTACCTATAAAGCAAGGCTTGTGGCTAAAGGCTTTCGTCTAAGACAAGGAGTTGACTATGACGAGACCTTCAGTCCAGTAGCAATGCTTAAATCCATTAGGATACTCCTAGCCATTGCTACTCATTATGATGATATGGCAAATGGATGTGAAGACGACTTTCCGAGAGGAATCTACCCGAGGATGTGTACATGACACAACCAGAGGGCTTCACCTCCTATGGTGGCGAAAAGGTATGTAAGCTTCAGAAATCCATCCATGGATTGAAGCAAGCATCTAGTAGTTGGAATATCCGTTTTGATGAGACAATCAAAGAGTTTGGTTTCTCACAAAATTCGGATGAACACTGTGTGTACAAGAAGGTTAATGGGACTGCAATCGTACTCCTTGTGTTATATGTAGATGACATATTGTCCTTTGGAAACGATGTCTCTATCTTTACAATCTGTTAAGATTTGGTTGTCTGCACAATTTGCCATGAAAGACCTTGGTAAAGCAATTTATATCCTTGGGATAAAGATTTATAGAGATAAATCATCAGTTGCTTGGTCTTTCACAATCAACGTACATAGACAAGATGCTAAAGAAGTTTAGCATGGAGCAATCCCTCAGAGGATGCGCATGAGAATGATCTGAATGCATCCGCATGATGGGATCTATCATGTACGCAATGCTATGTACGTGGCCCGATGTATTGTATGCTCTAAATGTTACGAGCAGATACCAATCGGATCCTGGTGAGGGTCACTTGGTAGCTGTCAAGAATATCCTCAAGTACTTGCAAAGAATTAAGGATGTTTTTTTGATATATGGAGATGGAAATCTCCATGTGAGCGAGCATTCAGATGCTAATTTTAATCGATTAGGATGATTACGAATCACAATCAAGTTACGCATTCACACTTTGAACGACGAGGCGGTCGGTTAGAAAAGTTCCAAACAGAGGCGACTCTGGATTCAACAACCGAGGCGAGTACATTGCGCATCGATGCAACAAACTTGGTGTGGTTCCTAATTGTGATGGGCCCATAAGGTTGTATGGTGATACAATGGGGCTGAGTCTGCGCAGCAAAGGAACCTAGGTCTCATCAACCATCTAAACACGTACTCACGATTCCAAATAATTCGGAGATCATTGGTCGAGATGATATCCTGATAGAGAGAATTCCCACAGAGCAAGTGTTGCTGATCCGTTGACAAAGCCATTGTCACAGAAGAATTGTGATTCTCATAGACTCGCTTACGGTATTAGATACTAAGGCGATTGGCTTTAGGTCAAGTGGGAGATTTGTAAGTGTAAGTCGACTTGTGTGCTTATGCAAGGCGACTTACACATATTCGATACCAATAAGTCGACTTGTACATTGGGTAAGTCGACTTATTCAGGATTCAGATCTTGTTAATTTGTGCCCTAAAGGCAATCCCTTTAGCACGTTTTATTCAAAGTCGTAATGCGGACTTTATGAATAAATAAAGAAAGGCATATTTCATTAATTTGATGTTCATGAACATTGTTTATGAATTGATATTGATCTTTAAATCGAATTAATGAAGTCCATGATATATGACATAGCATGAAGGAAATTATGATGTGATCATACTACTGAGATTCCTATCATGTGCAATTATGTCAGTATCTAAATTATCCATAGTCATAGGATTAACGAGAATGGACATCGTTAATCCGGATAGACTAGCTCATGTCATACTCCTTGATTGGATCAAGCAGTGGATCTCAGAAACTGTAAATATTGAGATATTTAGATTTGACATGTGGATGCTTACTAACAGTAGTAAGTACATTGGATGACCTGCCATGAGATCATCACATGGATGTCCTATTTAAATGTCGCGATAATCTCATCATAGCAATGGTGCAAGTATCCTTAGACTTGAGGTACTCGAGGATATCTTGAATCTTGATTACGTGCTTTGACTCCATTCCTTGTTGCCTTCCCAGAGGTCGCTCATAGGGTGGTGATTGGAGTGCGACTTGAGGTATTGAAGGTAATTGAGTAGCCAATAAAGGATTCACCACTTCATTATAGCGAGAAGAGATACCCATAGCCTCTTGTCAGGATCATTACTTGGAAATGTCTGGCTGGAGTAATATGTCATGAAGAGTGTCTTCATTGACATATAAAGTAATGAGTCCTAAGACGAGAACTGATATCACTTGGGCTAGACTCAGTCTAGTGAGAGTTGACACTTAGACCATACTCATAACCATGTGGGGTATAGGATGGGGAAAGGACTAATTGCACGGTAATTGTTCATGGAAAGGTTCGTGATATGGTTCTGATTTGCATAGGGTTTATTAGTCAAACCAATTACTTCCGGTCAATTGGGGTCATGATGTGTTGCTAGACGCTCATGACTTGCTTTCGATTAAGTGTTAATCTAAGTGGCCAACATAACCGGGAACCTAATGGGTCACACGATAGGAATGGCTCTGAGGATCAGAAAATAGTTTTGGATAGTGATCCAATAAATGGAAGCAATAGGAATAAATGGATCTCGATGAGATTGGGATATGTCCCGATGAGATCGCGACATCAAGATTCTTGAAAAGAGTCTCCGGTGATTTTTGATGCAAGGGGCCTAAGTAGTAGGACCGATCCCAAAGATGATGGACCGCTTGACATTAATATATATATATTTATTGATTAATTAATTAAAGAATTAATTAATTGATTAACATATATATATAGATGGACGTTGATAAGCTTTGGAGGATAAGACTTTGACTTAGTCAAAGTAATGACTCACCATTCATTTAATGCCATTAGTGACTAACGTGTATGGCTCTCATTTTCTTGCCCATTTAATGTCTTCAAAAGTCAAGATATGAATAGAAGGCAAGTAGTGGTATGCGTAAGTTGAAGAAAAAGGCAAAGCTTAAGAGTTAAGTTTTATATAAAAGTGTTTTAAGCCTCTCTCATCTTACACACGTTGGTGAAGCTCACGAACTCACCTCCATGGTCTCCTCAATGTCTTCAACTAGTTTATGAGATAAATAACTTGAAGACTTGAGTGGTAGATGGTCGTGGGAGGCTATAGAGTGAAAAAGCTTAAGGTTAAGTTGCTTGAAAAATTGTTTATCAAGTTCTCTCACAATCGTGATACATGGTCTCTTCTCTTCGAAGGCTTCGTAATCGTCTCCTATAGCTCTCGAGGACAAAGGTAAGGTCTAGCAGCCTTTAATTTATTCTAGCTATTTCCGGGTCAAAGAGTTTGTCCGGTTGGGTTTCAAACCTCTGCGTGGATACCGTTAGAGACGGTCTCCTTTGGTCGTTATGGTTTGATTGTTTATATATACACATGGATCCGGCTTTGGGAACTTCCCGAACAAAAAGTTTTGTTTTCCGACTATGTTCATGTGATGGACACCCCGGGATTTTCCTACAGCTCGTTTGGATTGTAAGCAGAAGACAGTAGAATTTGATTTGGGTGATGGCAGAAGAGTGGTGTTTTCTGGGGACAGGAAAGTGAGTCCATGAGAATTGTTTCAAAGATTGACGAGAGAAGATGATGAGGTAAGGGATGTGAGGCATTCTTGGCCTATGTGGTAGACTCTAGAGCTGATAGTGGAAAGTTGGAGGATATTCCAGTAGTCAGGGAATTCTCGGATGTCTTTCCCGAGGAATTGCCTGGACTACCGCCAGCTCGGGAGATTGAGTTTCCGATCGAGCTTTTGTCTGGTACAGCTCCGATTTCGATTCCGCCATATCGGATGGCTCCAGCGGAATTGAAAGTGCTGAAGGAGCAGTTGGAGGAGTTGTTGGAGAAGGGATATATTCAACCAAGCTCTTCGTCTTGGGGAGCTCCGGTCCTGTTTGTAAAGAAGAAAGATGGATCCTTAAGGATGTGTGTGGATTATCGGAAGTTGAATTAGGTCACGGTAAAGAACAAGTATCCGCTTCCTCGCATTGATGATCTGTTTGATCAGTTGCAAGGAGCGAGAGTCTTTTTGAAAAATGATTTGAGATCGGGATACCATCAGTTGAGGATTAAGGAGGATGTCTGAAAGTGCGCTTTGGGACTCGGTATGGGCACTTTGACTTTTTGGTGATGCCTTTCGGATTGACAAATGCTCCGGCTGCTTTTATGGATTTGATGAATCGGGTTTTCAAGTCATTCTTGGACCAATTTATCATTGTCTTTATTGATGATATCTTGGTGTATTCAAAGAGATGGCGCATGAGGAGCATTTGAGGATTTCTTTGCAGATTTTGAGGACGATGAGTTGTATGCCAAATTAGAAATGTGAATTTTGGCTGAGGGAGGTGTCATTTCTTGGACACGTGATCTCAGAGCAAGGAGTTCATGTGGACCCAAAGAAGATAGAAGCTGTGGTGAGTTGGGAAGCACCGAAGAGTGTAGCAGAGGTGAGGAGTTTTCTGGGTTTAGCAGGTTATTATAGAAGATTTGTGGAGGGATTTTCTATGATATCCGCTAAGATGACAAAGTTATTGAGGAAGAATCAGAAGTTTGTTTGGAGTGAGGAGTGTCAGAGGAGCTTGAGAAGCTTAAGCGCAGATTGACGCGGTGCTCGATCTTGGTATTATATTCGGAGATGAGGGCTATCTTTGTCTGATGATGCTTGAGGAAGGGCCTTGGTTGTGTTTTGATGCGAGGTGGCGGTGATAGCATATGCTTCGAGGCAGTTGAAGCCTTATGAGTTAAACTATCCGACGCATGATTTGGAGTTAGCAGCGGTGATCTTTGCCTTGAAGATTTGGAGGCATTATTTGTATGGAGTTCAGACTCGAATCTTCACTGATCATAAGAGTCTGAAGTATTTTTTGAGTCAGAAGGAATTGAATTTGAGGCAGAGAAGGTGGATCGAGTTACTCAAAGATTATGATTTGTTGATTGAGTATCATCCGGGCAAGGCCAATGTTGTGGCGGATGCCTTGAGTAGGAAGTCTTCGATTGCTCATGTGCGATCAGTTTATCTTCCTTTATTGGAAGAGATGGCCAAGCTTAGGATAAGCTTGAAGCGGGAGGAGTCGGAGTGCCTTCTCGCTAATTTAAGTGAGGCCGATTCTTAGGGAAAGGTTGAGGATTCTGAGCTCGGGATGTGGATTTGAGTAAGCTCGAGAGATGAAATTCGAATGGCAAGATTTCTGATATAGAGGTGAGGGATGATGGACTGATGACAGTGGGCAACAGGTTGTGTATTCCGGATGTGCAAGCGGTTAAAGATGAGATTATGGATGAGGCACACAATGCGCCTTATGCCATGCATCCGAGTAGCACCAGGATGTATCGAGATTTGAGAGAGCATTTTTGGTGGAGAGGCATAAAGAGAGACATAGCAGAATTTGTGAGTAAGTGTCTAGTATGTCAGCAAGTCAAGGCTAAACACCAGGCACCTTCGGGCAGGTTGAGGCCATTGCCTATTCCAAAGTGGAAGTGGCAAAGGGTGATGATGGATTTTCTGATGGGTTTGCCTAAGACCAGCAGGAGGCATGACGCCATTTGGGTGATTGTGGATCGATTAACCAAGTCCGCTCATTTTTTGGCAATTAAGCAGACTGATCCTTTGCATGTGCTAGCAAAGAAGTATATCGATGAGATAGTGAGGTTGCATGGGATTCCGGATTCTATTGTTTCGGATAGAGATCCTCGGTTTACTTCGAGGTTTTGGGGTAGTTTGCAGGAAGCGTTGGGGATGAAGTTGCATTTTAGTACGACTTTTCACCCTCAGATGGATGGTCAATCTGAGAGGATCATCCGGACTCTTGAGGGGATGCTTCGGGCTTGTGTGGTGGACTTTTGAGGAGCATGGGATGAGCATTTGCCGTTGGTCGAATTTGCTTATAATAATTCTTACCATTCGAGCATTCAGATGGCTCCGTATGAGGCTTTGTATGGGCGGAGGTGTAGGACTCCGATCTGCTGGGATGAAGAAGGAGATAGACAATTGTTGGGACCAGATTTGATTCAGATGACGGTTGATAAAGTCAATCTGGTTAAGCAGCGGCTTAAGGCAGCACAGGATAGGATGAAGAGTTATGTTGATGCTCACCGAAAGGAGATGGAATATGAGGTCGGTGAGAAAGTGTTCCTTAAGACATCTCCTTGGAAAGGAGTACTGAGATTCGGCAAGAAAGGGAAGTTAAGTCCGATGTATGTGGGTCCTTATGAGATCCTTGAGAGGATTGGACCACTCACGTACAGATTGGCGTTACCTCCGGAGTTGGCACAGATTCATGATGTCTTCCATGTGTCCATATTGAGAAGGTACAGATCGGATCCTTCTCATATCATTCAGGCTAGTGAGGTTCAGTTGAGGGATGATCTGAGCTATGAGGAGCAACCAGTGGAGATTTTGGATACCAAGGACAAAGTTCTCAGGAATAAGACGGTTCAGTTAGTCAAGGTCCTATGGAGGAATCATTCGGTAGAGGAGGCTACTTGGGAGCCATTGGAAGCTATGCGGGAGAAGTATCCGCATCTCTTGGATGATTCAGGTAAATTTCGAGGAAGAAATTTCTTTTAAGAGGGGGAGAAATGTTAGGCTCCGAATTTTTTTTTATGATATCATTAAGCATGAATTTCGTTAATTATGTGTTTATGGCTTCATGTGATTAAATTGGGCATAATATTGGATAATTGAGTTTAAGATATGATTAAATATGGTTTAAATAAGAACTTAGAGGGTTAAATGATGTAAGGACATTTTAGGAAGATTTCTTATGTGGAATGGATTTGGGCTTAACTAAGGAGGGTATATTGGTCATTGTCCTTGCCTTAGGTTTAGGTTAAGAGAAAATAGAAAAAAAAGAAGGAAAAGAGCGAAGGAGAAGAGAAGAGAGGATGCCGTCGAGAGGAAGAAGAAGAAAGGAGATTTAGACATTTGGCGTTTTCCGCAGATTCGAAGCTCATTTCGGAGGTAATTAGTTCGTTTCTTCTTGTTACGGTTAGATCTAAACATAGAAAATGCTGAATCAACGAGAATCGACGGTTTTAGGGTTTTAGGGTAAAAACGGTGAGATCCTTTGGGTTGATGCGTTTGTGGTTGATTTGGAGTTGAGAATGGGTTAGAAATACCTTATAAGACCTGATCTACTGTTTAGATGTGTTGGATTTGGTAAAGGGGAAGAATCGTATTTGGGTTCTGCAGGGATCTGGGTTTCGGAGTCGAACTCCAGGCCAGACGTCGCGACGTGCGTATGAATAGCACCGCGATGTGTGAGGAAGGGAGCCACGTCATGACGTGTAAATAATTTTACATCGCGACGCGTGGATCGTAGGAGTCGTCGCGACGTGTGATATTCGTTCGCCGCGGTGAGCCTTCGCCGCGGCTAGCGCCACGGTGAGTAGGGTCATTCGTCGCGACGAGCGTCTCTTCGTCACAGCGAGCCCCCTTTTTTCGAAAATAGGAATTGTTCATTTTTTGAGGATATCTTTGAGTATAGATGTTCGATTGAGGTGATTTCAGATTCGTTATGAACTAGAAATAAAAGGCTACACGTTCTATGAAGTTGGGAAGTTCGGAATTAGCCTTGAAGGGTTCAGAATTTTAGGAGAAGATCGGATATAGATTTTAATGCTTTATTTTAAATTCCAAGCTTTGAATATTTACTATGAATATTGATTAAATGGAACTTGGTTGTTTTAGGAAACCAAGCTGACCCGATTTCATCACAAGAAGAAGGACATCAATGAATCGGATTCTCGAGCGATCTTAGGTGGTTAATATACTTATAGTGATTGTGTGATTAGGCAAATTCTTGCCTATGTATGAATATATGTTATAGATGATGCATGATTAAATGTGATGAACTGAATGATTGTAATGTCATATATGTGAAAGATTCATGGAAATTGATAGCATGACATCTTGATTTTGAGCATGTTATGCCTCAACTCGATCATGGCATTTTGAATAAATGCAAGATATGAAAGACTATCGTTATGATTAAACGATTATGAGCATGATTATGTGCTTTTGTTTGGGCGAGTGGAACCATTTCGTTAAATCACGCACGCACGTAGACAAGAGCCTTCTCCGGCTGCCCGCCAGGGCATATGAGATCTGAATGGACTCGCTTGCGTTAGGGATGTAAACTTTGGTTTCTTCCTTTAGTTTCCATGGAACCTCGAGCCATTATGATGTGCATTTCCTATGTGAACTGTTTATCAGTGAAGCATACTTTGTGAAATAATTATGGATTGAATTAATTGTATTGATTGCATAAACTGTTTGAGTAGTATATGAATACTTGAATTAAAGTCTCAGATAAATATAATGTATATACATTCATATGTTGGGATTTGTGCTATTTGCCAATGGCTATAATTATATTAGCCATCGAAACGTGTAGCTCAACCCATTACTTTCCTCCTCAAAGCGAGCAGTGCCGATCGTTAATCTTGCGAGGCATCGGAAACTTCGAGTCAATTAGAGCTTTGTATAAGTTCGTATTTTGTTCGGGGCCTCCGAGCATACCTCATGGAACATATTTCACGATTTTGGATTTGAATTTCATTTTGTATTTTGCTACAATGGAGAATACTTGATGAATGTCTTTAAATTTGCAAGCGTATGAAATCCCCATGATTACGGGTCTTAAATTAAGAGCTGCGAATGTTATGGCAATGTATGTGTGTAGCGTAATGATCGCTTTGTGTATGTATGTCTCATTATGTGACTCGCCATTATGGTTATGTATAAATGTTGGGATCGGGTCCATGGTTTAGGAGCTCGACACCAAGGGATCCGAGGGGCCGCCTCAGGATTTGGGGATCCGGGGCCTGGGCCCAACAATGCATCATTTCTATCAAATCAATCATGAATGCACACAAATGGTTCGAGAGTTTCGTAAAACGATCCGAATAAACTGAAGTTTATACCGTAAACTATCTGAGTCTAATTTCTCAAGGATCTCGTTGCTTCAAGCGGGCAGCTGGGAGAAGGCTTTATCTCAACGTGCACGTGACTCCATCCGTAACTCTCTTACCCAAACAAAACACATAATCCATTCGTTTCATGCTCAAAGCATTTTATTAAAGCTTTCGAAATTCTCATTCTTTTCATTTTTGCAGAATGCCATAAGGCCTATCAAAGCCATGCATAATCATAGTCATAATGCAAGTTCAATTTTTCAACACATATAAGTTAACACAAGCAATGTCACATAATGCAAGCAAGCATACATAAGGCAATTTTCCCATACACATAATAACCATAAACATATTACCCACCTAATATCGCTTGAGTATCCGACTCACTGGTGTCCTTCCTCTTGCGATGGAATCGGGTCAGCTTGGTTTCCTAAAATAATCTAAGTTCCATTTAATCAATATCCATAGAAAATATTCGAAACTTGGAAATCCAAAATAATGCACCAAAAGTCTATATTCGACCTCCTCCTAAAATTCCGAACCCTTTGAGGCAATTTTTGAACTTCTCTTCTTCTTACAACTTGTAGCCCTTGATCTCTAGTTCACAACGAATCTAAAATCACCTGAATTGGATATCTACAACCCAAGATATGCCCAAAAGACTAAACATTCTTGCTGGAAACAGGGGGCTCGCCATGCGTCGGTTCACTCACGCGCCACGCAGACTGCATCATGGCGTATACGCCGAGGCGCATCTCTATCGCGCTAACAAAATGCCACACGCTGCGACGTGCATACCTTCGCACGTCGCAATGAGCAAGCTGTCGCACGTCGCGACGTTCACGGCGTTTTCGCACGTCACGGCAAATAAACATTTATTCGTCGCGACGTTGCTTCCCTTTCTCGCACGCCGCGGCGTGTTCATATGCACGTCGCGACGCAAGGTCCGAGAACGACTCAAACCCGATTTCCAAAGATTTTCCAAATTCAATTCTTTCCCAAACTCAAATGCAACACATCCAAACTTTAAATCATGTCTTAAACTATATTTCTAACTCAATCAAACCTCAAAATCAATCACAAATGCATCAACCCAAGAAAACTAACCATTTTTGCCCTAAAAACCCTAATCCTTCAATTCTGCTACATTAAACATTCTCTAGGTTTAAATCTAACCATAACAAGTTGAAGGAAGCTAAACTTACCAGAACTTGCTTCGAATCGGTCGGAAAACTCAAAGATCGAAAAAAAAAACCTACTCTCTTCTTCCTCTTCCTCTATCGACAGCAACTCCCCTCTTTCTCTTCTCTTCTTTCTTTCTTTCTTCTATTTTCTTTAACTATTTTCTAATACTTAAGTCTATGGGTAAGGAAAAGACCAATGTACCCCTCTTAGCAAAGCCTAAACCACTCCAACCTAAGTAACCTTCCCAAAAAGCCCTCATATAATTTCATCTTATAATTTCCATTTAGACCACATTACACTCAAATAAACCTCAATTATTCCCTAATCCTCTCAATTTAATCAAACTAAGGCATAATCACATAATTAATACAATTCATGCTTAATGACATCATAAAAAAAATTTGGGGTCTAACAATTTTCATCCACTTCGCCTTGGTTAACAAAGTCTCACCAATGGACGGACAATCGGTCACCTTCCTTATCAGCTCCTTAGTCACAACAATGTATATATCGCTCAACGAGGATAATGATAGTGTTGTCTACAAGTTGAGCGTTCTTCCAAAAATCGAATATCTCATTGGTATACACTAGTTCTCGTACCTAGAAGAAATTCCTCCAACCAGGTCTTTTAATCTCAGGTTCTACGTCCGTTCCATCCTTCCTTAGTGATTCGGAATCCACATGCCTTCCGAATATCATAGCTGCCTCCATTGTTTCATAACGAAAACTGTCTCTGGTAAGCTTTTCTTCTAGGGTAGGATGATTGAGAGAATTTGGATAGTAAGATGAACCGTCTAGAGATGAAAGTAACCGCAATGATTTCAACTTCAAGCTATTTGAAGGGTCTTATTACACGTGTAGGAAAATCCCGGGAGGTACATCACATGTACCAGGTGCGGAAAACAAAAATTTTTGTTATCGGGACCTTCCCAAGGCCGGGATCTATGTGTTCAGATGAAGATTCAAACCTGAATAGCCAATAGAGACTATCTCTAAAGGTATCCACGCAGAGATCGAAAACCTAACCGACAAACCCTTTTGACCGGAATAGCTAGAACAAAGTAAAGGTCGCTAGACCTACCTCCATCCTATGGAGAGCTTGAATCAATGGAGAAGGAGGATGAAAAGCTTGAAAATGAAGATAGGAGGAGATGATCGTGGATGAGAGAACCACTTCTCTTTTGGATTTTCACAAAATCCTTTCTTATTCTTCTAAAGCCACGAACCTCATCTTCGTAAAAAAGAAACTCTCTTCTTTCTCCTTATTCATAAGGCACGATCATCTCACTTCACCTTTTTCATTTTTTGTCTTCATCCATTTAATGCTTGGTGACTAAGCATAGAATAAGAAGCTTCTCATGCTTCTTCCTTCATCCCACGTAGATAGCTTATATATATATATATATTAATTAATTATTTACTTAATAAATATATATATATATAATTGCTAAGGTCCAAATCCAATCGGGCTCGGCCCTACTGGGCCACTCGGGACCCCGTAGCGAAAACACTCCGGAGACCTTTCTTAACAATATCGATGTCGCGATCTCATCGGGACATATCCCGATCTCATCGGGATCTATTTAATCCTAATGCTCTCCATAATTGGAACTCTGTCCAATTACTATTTTTCGATTCTCTCAATCACTTTATCGCGTGACCACTTTTAGGTTCCGGTTATGTTGGCCACTTAGATTAACAATTAATCGAGCAAGTCATGAGTGGCGCCTAGCAATACATCATGACCCCCAATTGACCGAAAAGTAATCGGTTTGATGAATTCATCACGAACCCTTCCATAGACAATTACCGTGCAATTCGTCCTTTCACCATCCTATACCCCACTTGGTTATGAGTATGGTCAAAGTGTCAACTCTCACTAGACCGAGTCTAGCCCAAGTGAAATTAGTTCTCGCCCTAGACTCATTACTCTATATGTCAATGAGGACACTCTTCATGACATATTTGCGGCCACTTACAAGTAATGATCCCGACAAGAGGCTACGGGTATCTCTTCGCTAATCCGTAAGTGGTGAATCCTTTATTAGCTACTCAATTACCTTTGAATACCTCAAGTCGCACTCCAAGCACCACCCTATGAGCGACCTCTCGGAAGGCAACAAGGAATGGAGTCAAAGCACGTAATCAAGATTCAAGATATCCTCGAGTACCTCAAGTCTATGGATACTTGCACCATTGCTATGATGAGATTATCATTGACACTAGAAGAAGATATCCATGTGATGATCTCATGGCAGGTCATCCAATGTACTTACTATCGCTAGTAAGCATCCACATGTCAACTCTAAATATCTCATATTTACAGCTTCGAGATCCACCGCTGATCCAATCAAGGAATATGACATGTGTTAGTCTAACCGGATTAATGATGTCCACCTCTCATTAATCCTATGACGAGGAGAATTTAGATACCACATAATTGCACATGATAGGAATCTCGGTAGTATGATCACATCATAATTTCCTTCATGCTATGTCATATATCATAGACTTCATTAATTCGATTAAAGATCCAATCAATTCATAAACACTGTTCATGAATATCAAATTAATGAAATATGCCTTTCTTTATTTATTTATAAAGTCTGTACATGACTTTGAATAACACGCGCTAAAGGGGATTGCCTTTAGGGCACTACTCTAACAATCTAACGGTACTGGACATCCATAAGTCGACTTACACTGGTGAACAAGGCGACTTATCAGTACCGAGCAAATAAGTCGACTTACACTGGTGAACAAGGAATACGATTGCAGTCCCATTAACCTTCTTATACACACAGTATTCATTCGGATTTTGTGAGAAACCAAACTCTTTGATTACCTCATCAAAACGGATATTCCAACTCCTGGATGCTTGCTTCAATCCATAAATAGATTTCTGAAGCTTGCATACCTTTTCGCCATCGATGGAAGTGAAGCCCTCTGGTTGTGTCATGTGCACATCCTCGGCCAAATTTCCATTAAGGAAAGCTGTCTTCACATCCATTTGCCATATCTCATAATCATAATGAGCGGCAATGGCTAGGAGTATCCGAATGGATTTAAGCATTGCTACGGGGCTGAAGGTCTCGTCATAGTCAACTCCTTGTCTTTGACGAAATCTTTTGGCCACAAGCCTTGCTTTATAAGTAATCACATTACCATCCATGTCGGTTTTCTTCTTGAAAACCCATTTGCACCCTATAGGTTTTATTCCTTCGGGTGCATTCACCAAAGTCCATACTTGGTTTTGGTACATGGAATCCATTTCGGCTTTCATGGCGCAAAGCCATTTTTCAACCTCTCGAACTTTTCGTAACCTCTTCATAGGTAGCGTGCTCATCATCTTCTATGAGCAATACGTCATTCGCTCACTTACGAAATCCATATCTCTAGAACAAAGGCGTATCCTACTTGACCCACTGAACTTCGTGTGTAGTAGAAGGTTGAATCGTTACTTCATCCGAATGAGTGACAGCCTCGAGTTCGTGCAGATGATTCATTTCGTTGCATCTTGAACTTCTTCAAGTTCAACTTTGCTCCCACCGCCTTCTTGCGGAAGAAACTCTTTCTCTAAGAAGACAAAGATGCTTTCAAACAAACACCATTTGTTCCTCGAAGTGTAATTGATATCCTATGGTCTCTTTAGGATATCCTACAAACAAACACTTGTCGACTTTGCTTCAAGCTTATCTCGATCAATCCGCTTCACGAAGGGGACAAACCCAAAATTTCAAATGAGAAAGATAAGGTTTTCTGTTAGTCCACATCTCATACGGAGTAACATCAACTCGCTTAGGGAACTCTATTTAGCAAGTAAACAATGTCTCTAAAGACATACCCCAAAACGATTTTGGTAACTTTAAACCCATCATTGATCGCACTATGTCCAACAAGGTTCGATTTCTCCTTTCACCACACCATTGTGCTTGTGGTGTGTAAGGAGGAGTCCATCGAGATAAAATGTCATTATCTCCGAGATAATCCAAAACTGTTGGTCTAAGTATTCTCCACCACGATCCGTAACATCCTGCTATCTTTGCCGGCAAGGGTATTTTGGTAATATAGGACCGATCGATCGATTTTATCAGTATTTACTAATCGAGTATGCTATCGGCCTCTAATCATAGAGGAACAGATCTATCAGATATGCATATATTCCTCTACATGCATTCATGATTTTCCTGATTTAATTGTGAATTGAATCTCATCAATTGAATGGTTTGTGAATTGATCGATTTGTAAACCGACTAGGCTGACCGAATATGATTGAGTGAGAAATTGGGTTCAAATGATCTGAGTGAAAATAGTTTAAGAATGACTGGAAATTGATAGCAACTTTAGGAAATTTTCGGAAATTCGGAGAAAATGCCCGACCAAAATTTTGGAGAGACTGATCGATTGATCAGAGTAATCTCGAAAGAACCGTCCATGGCAATGGAAAAGTTAGAGTGGACTGATAGGAAATAAGTACTGAACTATTGAAATTTAGAGACCTAAAATTAGACTAATTGGAGACCTAAGTCTATAAATAAGGAACTTGGATTTGGGGGAAAACCGAAGGCATTGTGCGATTTTCTTCTCCCCTCCCCTTCGACGGACTTGCGATTCCTCCAACGGTGAGAGATCCTTGATTTCTTCTTATGGTTCTCCTTTATTGTGTTAATCTAACGTGTTTACTGTGATTGATAAAGGATTGAGAGGCTTTAGGGAGGAGAAATCGTTGATTTCAGAGGATTTAGGGTTACGGTGAAATCTTGGAGAAATCGTTGATTGGTAAGTTTTAATGGCTTTAAAGTTGTTTTTAATGGTTGCTGCATGAATTTATGGCATTTTTTAGAGTAGATTTGAGTGGTTGGAGTGATTTAACGGTAGATTTATTGAGGAAATGGATCGGAGAAGACGGCGAGTTTCATCGCCGCCATGCGACTTCTTGCTACTGCATTATCGGCAATGAATTTATATTCGTTCGCCGGCGAAGCGAAGTCGTGGACGCCGCAGCTAGCGCCATTGTCCGAACAGCGTTATTCGCCCAAGGTGAGCAATGCTCACGCTGCGAACGAAGCTAACCGGTTTGAGTGCTGCAAGAGTCGCGATGCCGCGACGAAGGATTGTTTCATCAATTAAATTATGGTTTATCAAGCACATCTTTTGGTGTAGACCTCCAATTGAGGTAATTCCAGATTTGTTATGAAATAGGAAAAGAGGTCTACAACTGAGAATAATTATGAGAATTAGATTTGATTTAAATGGTATTGAATTATAGAGATTAAGGTCAATTGTGATTCATAGTGTGACATAAGTATCAAATTGAGACTATTGGGGTTTTAATTGGAAATTGCAATAGAGGTTTTGATCAATGGATAGAAAATTGTTATAAGAAGTATGAATATAGGAGATTGGACTGAATCATAGGGTTGGATCATTTATTGTCAAGAAATTGAGTGAGAAAGTGGAATTAAGCAGAGGTTATCGAAGCGGGTTTTAGCACCTAAATCGTGAACATGCATCGTACATCATTTCACCGACATATGCATTTGCATCGTGTAATTAAGCGATTAGTGATGGACTGCACTCATCATTATAGAGGCGCCTGTTGGATCGTTGTGCCACGACATTGCCGGGACTTCGGCAATAGCTTTAAGTTACTGGTGAGTAACCTAGTTGGTTTCTCAAATTCTGGTTGCTTACATGCTTACTGTGAATTATATGCGAAGGTGAACTGTATGATTACTGGAATGTGTAGGATTAGACCACTGTATGCTTACTGAAATGAGTATGATTTTACCGAATCAATTGTCTTGATACATGACATCGACATCAATACCATACACTGTGAATTACTGAATCATTGAATCCCGAATTCTCAGACAGATCGAGAAATACCCTCTCGGGCTTTTATAGCCATATACCGAGCTCTTCAATCATCGAAATTATCGAAGACTTTGCATCGCATGCATAAATGCATGATCACATAATGGACGTGTCCCAAGTTGCTATTATCACTGAAAAGAGCCTGAGCTCAACATCGCATCGTCCGGGCTTAGCCCGAGGGAGAAATCCTCGACGCGCCCCCATCAAGCATCGATCGAGCACTTGGGCACAACATCAATAATCGGAAAGAGTCTCATATGCATTATATACATGACCGATTGATTTGTCAATTATGTGATGATTATTGAATCAATGATGCCATGACTTCATCAGAATTGTGATATGATATCTTGAATCGTATTTTTGTTATCGATCTCAGATAATCGATATGTACTATTGTATATTATGTGAACCGTATTATGCTACCGTAATAGTGCTACTGACATCAGATATTGATATAGACCACCGCATAATCGTTATGTAAATCGTGATATGCTATCGTATTAAGATATTGTATACCGTTGTAAATTGTATAAATTATCAGAATCATTATATATATCGTAAATAGATATTATCGTGTCGTCTTTATACGCATTTTTGCGAATGCATGATTTGAGTGAACCATCGATGATGGTTTCTCACCGAGTTCGCAAACTCACCCAACATTGCAATTATTTTCAGAATCAAGAGTACTCAGTTAGCAAACGGAGTATGGCGCAGATTCAAGTGAAGGTCGAAGTAGGGATCGGTTCGTGTCCGCAATGCACGCCTTTACTTTTGTACTAAAGTGTTTATTTGTATTTGTAAAAGTGACCTCGGTGGTTAATTGAATATGGGTGTACCCAATTTGAGCATAGACTTCGCGCATTGGTTATGAAAAGTAAGGTACGATTGACGAGTGGATAACACGCCATCCTCGCAAGCACGGACTGGATATCACCGTGGATGTCGGTTCGGATCCTCATGTGTGGGGTGTTACATTTGTGGTATCGAGCCCGTAAGTACAATCTACACGGGCTTTCTAAAATGTGTCAAGTGCATGCATCTAAGTCGTGTCACAGCAGACAAAGACAACCGATCCCTAGTCTAGCATATGAGTTACATGCATGAGCATGTACCAGCTTGTTTAACCGATTAGAGATAGTGAGAAAATGATAATGTGTGAGAATGTGATAAAAAAAAGAAAGTTGTTGAGCTCAAATTTGATTGTTACTTGTAAGTGTACATTGATAATGGGATCACCGTATGGGTGAAATGATTGAGCATAAGTGAATGATATGTGTAAATATGTTATAGGAGGAAAATCGTATGGCCTACTAAATAAGTTTCAATATAATTCCTGGCCCCAGTTCGAGATGAGTTAGAGCAAGACATGAAAACGCCAGAAGCGATTAATTGAGAAAGAAGTGAGACTATTAATGATCGAGAGCTGGTACTAAAAAGAGAAAGGTTATCGAGAATTAAATGGGATTACAAAGTCCCTTAGTAGTATAGGCTAGTAATGGGTAAACTGATGTAAATGAATTTTCGATAAGATATGATGGTTAAAGCGATGCATACAAGATATTAAAGTGAATGACATTGTTTAAATGCTCGTAGAACCTCGTTATAAGGAATGCTATAATCTTGTAAGGCATGGCATGAATCGCTCCTATTGGAATAAGAGTGTCTGATCGATAGTGAGGAGAGACAGTTGATTGACAATATTTTATGAATAGTGTTAATGAATGATAAGGTTTGATCCGATAATTTGATTTGAGAGTGATCATTGAAGAGGCAAAACTTTGAAATGGAGTAAAGGTTAATTTTGAGTTTTAAATCCTAGCGGAGACTCGAGTCTAAGAGATAAAATATGTTACTTGAAAAAGTGCACATTAGTGGATGAGATGACCCGATCGTGTGAGAGAATTATCAATATCAAGGGAATGTTAATCGCAGATGTGAAAAGAAAATAGAGTTATATATGTTTATGTTGTGTTTCAAAGTATAAAAGTGATTTGATATAAATGTAAAGTGAATGAGCTAAATGTGATAAGTGTTAGTGATTGCACCAAGTGTGATATATAAATGTGAATACCGTGATTGAGAATCGGTGTATATAATTATGAGTAAGTGCTCTAATTGTGACAAGCGAAAAGTGATATGTAAATATATGTGCTAGTGATCGTGCAAGTGTGAGTGATTATAGCGGTGAGATAAATGTGTTGAGACCGTGAATAATGTTCTAATATGATAAGTGTAGTGAAATGAGATACATGTGATTGATTGTGCAAATGTGAACATTTGTGGTCGTGATTGAGTGTATAAAATTATAAGTAGCGCTCCAACCGTGATAAGCGAGTGAAGTGCTAGATATATGTCGATAAGTGCTAGTGGTGTGTAAATGTGAGTAAATGCTTAGCAAAATAATAAATGGTAATTAAACTGTTGTGGTCGGAGCTTAGTGATCGTGAGCTGAGCTCGATATCGTTGAAACGGCTTAAGGCCATAACGGCAAGAGTGTATACCCGAGGGCTCTCCTACTTGCCTTAAAATGTGATTAGTGTAAAAGGAATAAGACATACCCGTAGGGCTCTCCTATCCCGTATGTGAGTGGGCGTAGTGTATACCCGAGGGCTCTCTTACTCGCCGATAATGTGATCGGTGTGAAAAGTGCCTCAATCGGGACAAGAGAAATGCTCACCACAACAAATGATATAAAATAAGAATCAGATACATATGTATCGCATCGTAGTGAAATAGAGAATGCGTATGAGTGATAAATTGTGAATAGTGTGAAAGGCGATACGCCTTATATGTGTAGAGGTGGCAATGCCTGAGATATTTAGTGAAATGTGGTGATTGCTCAGGGATATGTTTAATTTGTGATTATAGTGAAATATGAAATTGTCTGATAGTTTTCTGATTGTGTACTGTAGCTGTGTTGTGAAAATTGAGAATCAATGCAATTAAGTGACAAAATGTGTAAATAGATCGGTAAAATGTTTTATGGACTGGAATAAGAATATTGTTAAGATCTGATAAATGTGTTATTGGTACTGAATGTGAAAAATTTCGAGTGATTATGAGAAAACAGTTGAGGCAGTGTAGAAACTGAGAAAGGAAAAGAGTACTGATTGTATTGATTTCCGTAAATAGACAGAACCTGGTCACATAAGGAAATGAGCGTGAATTAGAACAGAAAGAAGCGGATCAATTCCCCTATCCTACTGATCTATTGTATGTGAAATTTCGAGGACGAAATTTTTATTAGGAGGGGTGAATTGTAACATCCCGTTATTGTCAGCAAGGGTATTTTGGTAATATAGGGACTGACTGATCGATTTTACTGTATTTACTAACTGAGTATGCTACTGGCCTCTAATCATAGAGGAACAGATTCATCAGATATGCATATATTCCTCGATACATGCATTCATGATTTTCCTGGATTTAATTGTGAATTGAATCTCATCGAATTGAATGGTTTGTGAATTGACCGACTTGTAAACCGACTAGGCCGATCGGAATATGATTGAGTGAGAAATTGGGTTCAAATGACTGAGTGAAAATAGTTTAAGAATGACTGAAATTGATAGCAACTTTAGGAAATTTTCGGAAATTCGGGAGAAAATGCCCGACCGGAAATTTTGGAGAGACCGATCGATTGATCGTGATAGTATCGAAAGAACCGTCCGATGGCAATGGAAAAGTTAGAGTGGACTGATAGGAAATAAGCACGCTGAACTATTGAAATTTAGAGACTGAAAATTAGACTAATTGGAGACCTAAGTCTATAAATAAGTGGAATTTGGATTGGGGAAAACCGAAGGCATTGTGCGATTTTCTTCTCCTCCCTTCGACGGACTTCGATTCCTCCAACGGTGAGAGATCCTTGATTTCTTCTTATGGTTCTCCTTTATTGTGTTAATCTAACGTGTTTACCGTGATTGATAAAGGATTGAGAGGTTTAGGGAGGAGAAATCGCCGATTTCGTGAGGATTTAGGTTACGGTGAAATCTTGGAGAAATCGTTGATTGGTAAGTTTTAATGGCTTTAAAGTTGTTTTAATGGTTGCTGCATGAATTTATGGCATTTTGAGAGTAGATTTGAGTGGTTGGAGTGATTTAACGGTAGATTTATCGAGGAAATGGATCGGGAGAAGACGGCGAAGTTTCATCGCCGCCATGCGCTTGCCATGCATCGGCAAAGAATTTATATTCGTCACAAGGGCGAAGCGCGTATGCGGACACCGCAGCGAGCGCCATTGTCCGAACGCTGTTATTCGTCATGGTGAGCAATGCTCACGCCATGAAAGTGAACTGGTTTGAGCATGAAGAAGAGTCGCGATGCCGGCGAGAAGGATTGTTTCATCAATTAAATTATGGTTTATCGGGCACATCTTTTGGTGTAGACCTCCAATTGAGGTAATTCCAGTTTGTTATGAAATAGGAAAAGAGGTCTACAATCGAGAATAATTATGAGAATTAGATTTGATTTAAATGGTATTGAATTATAGAGATTAAGGTCAATTGTGATTCATAGTGTGACATAAGTATCAAATTGAGACTATTGGGGTTTTAATTGGAAATTGCAATAGAGGTTTTGATCAATGGATAGAAAATTGTTATAAGAAGTATGAATATAGGAGATTGACTGAATCATAGGGTTGGATCATTTATTGTCAAGAAATTGAGTGAGAAAGTGGAATTAAGCAGAGGTTATCGGTCGGGTTTTAGCACCGGAAATCGTGAACATGCATCGTATATCATTTCACCGGGACATATGCATTTACATCGTGTAATTAAGCGATTAGTGATGGACCGCACTCATCGTTATAGAGGCGCCGTTGGATCGTTGTTCCACTTAACATTGCTTGGGACTTCCGTGCAATAGCTCGGTTACAAGTGAGTAACCTAGTTGGTTTTCAAATTCTTGTTGCTACATGCCATCGTGAATTATATGCTAAGGTGAACTGTATGATTCATCGGCATGTGTAGGATTAGACCATCGTATGCTTATCAAATGAGTATGATTTTATCGAATCAATTGTAATGATACATGACATCGACATCGAATACCATACACCGTGAATTACTTGAATCATTGAATCAATTATCAGATTCAGATCGAGAAATACCCTACCGGGCTTTTATAGCCATATATCGAAGCTATTGAATATCAAATTATCGAAAGATTTGCATCGCATGCATAAATGCATGATCACATAATGGACGTGTCCCAAGTTGCTATTATCATCGAAAAGAGCCAGAGCTCGAACATCTGTCTCGTCCAGAGCTTGGCAGGGAGAAATCCCTACGCTGTCCCCCATCAAGCCATCGACCGAGCACTTGGGCACAACATCAATAACCGGAAAGAGTCTCATATGCATTATATACATGACCGATTGATTTGCTGAATTATGTGATGATTCTTCGAATCAATGATGCCATGACTTCTCAGAAATTGTGATATGATATCGTGAATCGTATTTTTGTTATCGATATCGATAATGATATAGACTATTGTATACCGTTATGTGAACCGTATTATGCTATCGTAATAGTACTCGACATCAGATATTGATATAGACCACCGTACAACGTTATGTAAAACTCGTGATACGTTATCGTATTAAGATATCGTATATTGTTGTAAGTTGTATAAATTATCGTAACTTTTATATATCATCAGTAAATAGATATTATTGTGTCGTCTTGCATGCAATTTGCGTAATGCATGATTTAGTGAACCATCGATGATGGTTTCACCGAGTTCGTAAACTCACCCAACATTGCAATTATTTTTCAGAATCGAAGAGTACTCCGCTAGCAAACGGAGTATGGCGCAGGATTCAGTGAAGGTCAAGTAGGGATCGGTTCGGTATCGCAATGCACGCCTTTACTTTTGTACTAAAGTGTTTATTTGTATTTGTAAAAGTGACCTCGGTGGTTAATTGAATATGGGTGTACCCAAATTTGAGCATAGACTTCCGCCGCATTGGTTATGAAAAGTAAGGTGCGATTTACGATCGAGTGGATAACACGCCATCCTCGCGGGGCACGGACCTGGATATCACTGTGGATGTCAGGTTCGGATCCTGCGGGTGTGGGGTGTTACACGATCGGATCGTAATGCCTTGATACTTTTACCAAGTTGATTTTCTACTTCATTTCTGAATTGTTTGAACTTTTCAAACGCTTCAGATTTGTATCTCATCAAATAGAAGTACCCATATCGAGAATAATCATCGATAAAGGTAATGAAGTAACGACAACCACTTCTAGCATGGATGGACATCGACCGCATACATCTGAATGTATTAGGTCTAATACTCGATCATTTCGTTCACCCTTTCCTTGAAGGATAACTTAGTCATCTTGCCTAATAAACAAGATTTGCATGTGTCATATGATTCATAATCAAATGACCCTAAATCGCCACTATTATAGAGTTTAGCGATGCGTGTCTCATTTATATGGCCAAGCCGACAATGCCATAAGTAAGTTGACTTTAAATTATCTCTTTTATGCCGTTTGGTGTCATTGACATTCATAATTGGATGAGACATATCTAATATGTAAATACCATTGCATAATGTACGGTACCATAAAGCATTCCATTAGAATTAATAGAACAACCATTGCTATCAAACTTCAAATGGAAACCACTCTATTTAAACAAGAAATGTATAATATGTTCTTTGTCAAAAGGTACAAAATAACAATCATCCAATTCGAGTACAAGCCCAGTAGGAGAGACAAAACATAGGTTCCTCGACTAATGCAAAGAACTCTTGCTCCATTTCCAACACGCAGTTCTACTTCTCCTTCACGAGGCATCTCATCATCCCTTAGGCCTCGCATATCATTACATATGTGAGCCACAACCAGATATCAAATACCCAAATGTTGTGATCGAAGCAAGATTAACCTCAATGACATACATACTGAAGTAGTTGAGGCATCGATGCCTTCTTCTCCTTCAAGTGACTCCAGAATAGACTTTGCAATTGCGCCTCCAATGGCCATCTTTACCACAATGGAAGCAAGTTCCTTTCGGCGCTTTCTTTGGTCTTCTTCTTGATAAGCGCTTCCTTTGGTTTCTTGGCCTTCTTCTTCTTTGGGTTCTTTTCTTCTTTGAACCGAAGAAGAAGCGACCACCAATAAGACTTCGCTTGCTATCATTCTTGATAGTCCGCCATTTGCCTTGGCAGATTGATCAACTTCGGTATTGTTGTGATATTTGGTTCATCCAATAGCTTAACACTTAACTGTGAATAACTCTCGGACAATCCAACCGAAATTAAGTCTATACTTAACTCATAATCTATTATAAAACCTAAGACGGCCAATCTCTCAATATAGCCATTCATGTTCGGGGCATCAGCATGCAAGATGTCCTGGAGCCATCTTTGTGGTGAAGAGAAGCCTTAAGGTCTCGAACCTTTCGCATCGAAGCTTGCTCATCAAACGACTCCTAAGATGAAATACTATAGTGTGAGCATCCATGGACTCGTCTTTGCTTTTGCGACTCTGGTGACATCGAGGCAAGCATAATGCAAGTAGCTATGTCACTGTCCTTTAGATGCTTACGATATGCCTTCTGATCCTCATCAGAAGCATCGACAGCAGGTGCATCTGGAAGTGGAACATCTAGGATGTATCCCAGTTCCTCAGATCTGAGAACAATTCTCAGATTCCTTAGCCAGTCAAGAAAATTCAGTCCAGTTAACTTGTTGGAATCCATTAGTGAGCGTAAGTTCACACTGGAAGACATCTTCCACCGACCTAAACGGAAAGAGAGAAAGAATGTTAGAATAGGAATAGATGCATAATCATAAGGACTTGAATGATATGCAAAAAGCTCCCACTAGTTTCATAGAATCCATAACCCTCATTACTAATCCAAAGAAACAAGATGACATAATGTCCTAGTGGGTTGATATCCGATATTGCTAAGAATGACCTTGGGTTTACCCAACAAGCCACAACTTAGGTCAATCGGTAGGTATCGAACATACCAATTGCATCATCGATAACCGACATTAAGAATGACCTTGGGTTTACCCAACAAGCCACCTTATGTCTCGGGAGGTATCAGATATACCAATTACATCTTAGACACAATTATCGATCGCTCTTATCAACTTGTTGATGTGTGCACTTACATTGGGTTATCAACTCTTTGATGCGCATACATCTGATGTATGCTACCCAATTTTGCCTCTGTCCACGTTGACCTTGAGTTTACTCAACAAACTAACGCTTCTAGTGAAAACCAACCCATTAATCCGAAAATCACATTTTCATGGTTCAACATATCCAGTATAGAGCGAGCTTGGGTTTACCCAACAACCCAACCCTATAAGAACTCTGGTTCTTACCATATTAATGGAAGGCGTTAGTTTTCATATGATTTGAGGGTTTTCGTGTCTCATCTTCTTCTTCTCAAGCCGTAGGATTATAGTCACCATGACTATATGGCATGACTTAGGGTACTTCATCAATCACATTGAATTTATACCTAAAATCATCCATCATCCTCCTTTGCATGTTATAAGTCGACTTGTGTATGTATAAGTTTAATTTATGCCTCTATGTAAGTCGACTTATGCATGTGTAAGTCGATTTGTGTAACTAATACCTAACAAGTCGATTGTACCATTGTGCAAGTTTCACTTATACGCTCTGATGCAGCATGCAATCGACTTATACATTGTGTAAGTCGACTTATCCAAGCAAATTGCTATCTAATCGGCTAATTTCTCAATCCGTGTAGTCCCAATTCACAATACCAACATACCTAAGGTAATATTCATTAATTTGATGTACCAATGAACACTTCATTGTTACATGATTGCCATATACAGTCAAACCATACAAGAAAAGCTTGAAAACGAGTCATTACTCATAAATATCCAAACAATTTAGGAAACACCAAATTATCACCCTAAGCATCTCTAGCTAGTCCATACGTTATCAAATTACTTCGGCACAAGTCACAAAAATTATGACGGCCAAAACAAGCAAGATAATGAAATACACTAACGAGACGCTAATGTGACCTATTCAGCATCCGAAAATTCTTGGAAAACCAACTTCAAGGAATTCAGTTTGGAAAGCATACTACATCAAGATAACTCATTTTCAATCGCATTAAAAATGGTCCAAGGCATTGGAACTGAAAAATACACATTCAATTATGCCAAGCAAAACAGTCCCAGCAATGTTCACAAAACTGCCAAGTACTACACATTGGTCGAAATAATCATTGAAACAATTTCAATAAATTCTGAGAAAATTACAGAGGTTACTAAATGTTCAGAGAATGCCTCATGAATTATTTCAGGATTTATAGCCATCAAAAACTCAGTCAACCTAAGCAACAGAACCGATTCAAAATCTGTGTTCATCAACACAGCTATTCCCAACAGCATAGAATAAATTCGTGAATAAATAGCAAATCACCTTGAAAACACTTTTCCATCCACATAGACATTCAAAAACATCTTAGGGACATGTTGGTGAAGGCCAATCCGAAAAACATTTTTTCTAGAATTTATTATCGAATTTATACACATGCCTATTCACAGAATGTGTCACAAAACAGCATCTAGAACCTTAGAGAATAAATTAGCAAAACTACATCAAATCAAATTGATAAATTCTCATCTTTCTCAGACATATTCTATAACATGTTATGAAAAATTCTGGGCAGAAAAATTTTGAAAAACATATCCCTATAATAATTCGAAATTTGGACAGCATACATGCATCAACATCAAATTCAAATAGGAAGTCCGACCTAGCTAGGGTTTTAGCTTCATACACGACACCAGTGGCTCTGATACCACTGTAGGAAAATCCCGGGAGGTACATCACATGTACCAGGTGTGGAAAACAAATATTTTGTCACGGGACCTTCCCAAGGCCAGGATCTATGTGTCGTATGAAGACTCAAACTCAATAGCCAATAGAGACTATCTCTAAAGGTATCCACGCAGAGATCAGAAAACCTAACCGGGACAAACCCTTTTGACATGGGAATAGCTAGAACAAAGTAAAGGCTGCTAGACCCTACCTCTGTCCTTGGAGAGCTTAAGAAATCGATGGAGAGAAGGGATGAAGCTTGGAGATGATGAAGAGATCGTTGGAGAAGAGTAAAAGAACCTTTGAAAAACACTTTTCTATCTTCTTTTTTCAACCCACGATCAAGCTCTCATCTTTTCTTTCTCCATAAGTCTTTCTCATAGATGAAGAAAAATGAGCATCGTATGCTCTCCCTTATTCGCCAACGAGCATCACTTCATCCATCTTTCTTTTTGTCATTTAGTCATTTAATGACTTTGGTGACTAAGCATGGAAATGGAAGGTTCTTCCATCTTTCATGCTTTCCACGTATTCAACATATATATATATATATATATTAATTAATCATATATATATATGTATATATATTACTGAAGTGGTCCAGTCACACTGGGGTCGGTCCTATCGGGTCCCGGTATGGGAAAAACCCCCGAAAACATTTTTCAGCAATATCGATGTCGCGATCTCATCGGGACATATCTCGATCTCATCGGGATCCATTTAATCCTAATGCTCTCCATAATTGGAAATCAGTTCAATACTATTTTATTGATTCTCTGAAACACTCTTATGCGTGTGACCCTTTAGGTTTCCGGTTATGTTGGCCACTTAGATTAACACTTAATCTGAAAGCAAGTCACGAGCGCCTCAGAACAAATCATGACCCCAATCGACCGTAAAGTAATTGGTTTGATGAATTCATCACGAACCGATCACTTAACCCTTCTATGTACAATTCTTCGTAATTCGTCCTTTCATCATCCTATACACCACTTGGTTATGAGTATGATCAAAGTGTCAACTCTTACTAGACTAAGTCTAGCCAGTGATATCGCCTCGCCTTAGGACTCATTACTTTATATGTCCATGAAGACACTCTTCATGACATATTTTATGCTCGCCTAGAGACTTAAAGTAATGATCCCGACGAAGAGGTCAGTGGTATGTCTTCCTCGCATCACGTAGTGATGAATCCTTTATTGGCTACTCAATTACCTTCAATACCTCAAGTCGTGCCAAAGCACTACCCTACGAGTAACCTCTCGAAAGGCAACAAGGAATGGAGTCAAAGCACGTAATCAAGATCCAAGATATCCTCGAGTACCTCAAGTCTAAGGATACTTGCACCATTGCTATGATGAGATTATCACCGACATTTGAATAGACATCCATGTGATGATCTCATGGCAGGTCATCCAACGTACTTACTACCCTTAGTAAGCATCCACATGTCAACTCTAAATATCCCATATTTACGCTTCGAGATCCATCGCTGATCCAATCAAGGAGTATAACATATGTTATCCGTCCGATTAATGATGTCCAAATCTCATTAATCCTATGACTAGGGAGAATTTAGATACCACATAATTGCACATGATAGGAATCTCAGATATGATCACATCATAATTTCCTTCATGCTATGTCATATATCATGGACTTCATTAATTTGATTAAAGATCAATATCAATTCATAAAGAACATCAAATAAATGAAACATGCCTTTCTTTATTTATTCATAAAGTCCTGCATGACATGACTATGAACAAAAAAGCGCTAAGGGGATTGCCTTTTGTGGCACTACTCTAACAATCTCACTAAGATGCAGACGCGACAAGTCGACTTACACGGGTATACAAGTTTACTTTATTAGTATCGAACTAGTATAAGTCCACTTACATCTCCATACAAGTCGACTTTACACCTACAATTGTATCACAATACAACCCTTATGGGCTTATCACGCCTAGGAACCGCATCAAGTTCGAAATGAACTTCGATCCAAACCTTCCTTGTCGCATCCGATGCGACAATGTACTCGCCTCGGTTGTTGAATCAGCAGCCCTCTCCCGATTAAAACTTCTTTCCAACCGACCCCGTGCCGCTCAGGTGAATGTATATAACCCGATCGTGATTCGTAATCATCCTTATCGATTAAACCGCATTTGTATGTCTGCTCACTTGGAGATTTTCATCTCCATATGTCAAGAAAACATTCTTAGTGCTTGCAAGATTGAGGATATTCTCGATACCACCCAAAGACCCTCACCAAGATCCGATTGGTATTCGCTTGTAACACTTAGTGCATATGATACATCGGGTCTCGTAGACATAGCATTGTTCCATGCTAAACCTCTTTAGCATCTTATCTATGTCGTTGATTGTGAAAGACCAAGCAATCTCTTTGATCTATCTCTATAAATCTTTATCGCAAGGATATAAGTTGCATCACAAAGGTCTTTCATGGCAAAATGTTTGACAACCAAATCTTAATCGATTAGAAGATAGAGACATCGCTTTCCTAGTATTAATATGTCAACTACTTATAACACAAGGAATACGATTGCAGTCCTCATGAACCTTCTTATACATACAATGTACATCCCAATTTTGTGAGAAACCAAACTCTTTGATTACCTCATCAAAACGATATTCCAACTCTTGAATGCTAGCTTCAATCCATACATGGATTTCTCAAGCTTGCATACCATTTCGCCATCATAGGAGGTGAAGTCCTCCGTCAGTGTCATACACATCCTCGGGAAGATTTTCATTCAGAAAGTCGTCTTCACATCCATTTGCCATATCTCATAATTATAATGAGCTGCAATGGCTAGGAGTATCCGAATGGATTTAAACATTGCTACTGAAATCAAGGTCTCGTCATAGTCAACTCCTTGTCTCGATTTAAATCCTTTGGCCACAAGCCTTGCTTTATAAGTAATCACATTACCATCCATGTCGGTTTTCTTCTTGAAACCCATGTGCACCCTATGGGCTTTATTCCTTCGAGTGCAACAACCAAAGTCCAAACTTGGTTTTTTACATGGAATCCATTGATTTCATGGCACAAAGCCATTTTTCGGACTCAACTTTTCGTAACCTCTTCATAGCTAGTAGGCTCATCATCTCAGATGAGCAATCGTCATTCTATTCCCCATGAGAAATCCATATCTTTCGAGAACAGAGCGTATCCTACATGACCCACTGAAATTCTTATGTAATAAAGGTTGAACTGTTACCTCATCTATATGAGTTACTGCTTGTAGGTTGTGCAGCTGATCATGCTTTGTTCGAGCATCTTGAACTTCCTCAAGTTCAACTTTGCTCCCACTTTCCTCTTGTAAAAGAAACTCTTTCTAAGAAAACAAAGATGCTTTAAAACAAACAACTTTTGTTCCTCAAGAAGGTAGAATTGATATCCCACGATATCCTATTTAACAAACACTTGTCGACTTTGCATCGTTAATCTCGACCGTGTCCGCTTCACATAAGCAGGACAACCCCAAACTTTCAGCTAAGAAAGATAGGGCTTTATGTTAGTCCACATCTCATATGGAGTAACATCAACTATCTTTAATGGAACTCTGTTTAACAAGTAAACAAATTGCCTCGAGCGATACCCCAAAAACGTGCAAAACCTATCATTAATCGCACTATGTCTAACAAGGTTCGATATCTCCTTTCAGCCACACCATTGTCATTGCGGCGTGCAGTGTGAAGTGTCTTGAGATAAAATCCCATTATCTCTCGAGATAATCCAAAACTGCTGGTCTAAGCATTTTCCACCACGATCGATCGTAATGTATTCATACTTTTACCAAGTTAGTTTTCTACTTCATTTCTGAATTATTTGAACTTTTTCAAACGCTTCAGATTTGTGTCTCATCAGATACAGGTACCTATATCGTGAATAATCATCGATAAAAGTAATGAAGTAAAGACAACCACTTCTGGCATGGATGGACATCGGACCACATACATCCAAATGTATCAGGTCTAATATTCCATTCACTAGTTTACCCTTTCCCTTAAAGGGTAACTTAGTCATCTTGCCTAATAAACAAGATTCGCATGTGTCATATGATTCATAATCAAATGACCCTAAACTGCCACTCTTATGGAGCTTAGCGATGCGTGTCTCATTTATATGGCCAAACCGACAATGCCATAAGTAAGTTGATTTTAAATTATCTCGATTATGTTTTTTCGCGTCATTGACATTCAGAACTGGATATGACATATCTAATATGTCAATTCCATTGCATAATGTACTGAAGAGTATAGAGCATTCCATTCAACTAATAGAACAACCATTGCTACTAAAAGTCTAATGGAAATCATTTCTATTGAAACAAGAAATGTATTAATATGTTTGATTGGACCAAATTTATATTATAAATTAGGCCCGCTTTCTTTAGTAATTATGCATCTGTTGACTCTCGATTTATGATTTTTATGTTTATTTTGGTCCCGCATATCGAGTTTTGATAAATTGCACATTGTCGGATTTTGTTGTCATTTATCATTAATTCGCATAATTTTATTGGAACAATTGATACTACAAATGGGTTGTATTTTGTAGACCAAAGTAGTCAACAATTAAGAAGTCAACACGCATGAGTTCGCCGGGACTAATCGAGACCCTCAGCTCACGCAAAGAAATTAATGGTGTTTAATTCATTCACGCGACGAAAGTGACCAAATTCATTCGCCGAATAACTACATATCATTCGCCCAATGAATGTCGGGTGACCGGACCAAAAATGGCAAAAGTATCCATCGCTTTTAATTCGGCCCGCATAGCCCCTATATAAACCTTACCATTTAGGGCAAATGAGAGGCCGCCATGTTGTTTCTTCTTCGCCTTCCGAGCTTTTCGTTCTTCGCTCACTATTTTCTGCTTTGTTTCCTTTTTCTTCTCTCGCTTTAGTTTTGATAGTTTTATATTGTGTTTGTTTGAGTGTTCGCAGCATGACGGCGCTCACCGCCTTCATCTTTTTTCATCTCCAAAGATTCCACGTTCATTGCCTTCATCTTCCAGCTTGTCGCCCGATCATGACTATCGGTGATTCTCCAAGAAGGATGGAGTCATCCGAGTCATGAGCGCTAAACTCTTAGTCTCCGGAAATGTAATGAGGTCCGAGTTCTTCGAGCTTCGGGGTAATCAACATCAGCGAGATTTCTGCTATGAACTTGTAACGATCCGAGTTGGTATTATTACAGGTATAACCGATTGAGTCTTCCTATAGTTTAGTAGGACGTTAAACTTTGATTTGTGTTAATGTTTGATTATTGTTGAATGCTGTTTTTAAATACATGGAGTTCATGTATATCGGTTGGATGATTGCATCAATTAATTTAATCTTAGTTGTGTTTGATTAAGTTGGTCAGTGTTTTTATTCAAATGATTTGTTGCATTAATCATTCATAGCATACACTAAGGGGTTTTAACAAGTTTTAATTAATCGAGTTGATTGATTAATTCTTGGACTTAACGAGTTGTTAAGGTTTATTTTCTAAACTTAGTGGATTTCAAACCCGATATTATTTTGAACGATGATGACCCGAGCTACATTTTCGTGGAGAGTTTTATTAATTGTTTTCATTCCATTTAATTTCAATTGCCTTATCTTTTCAAATCCTAAAATATTTATCTTGCTTTGGTCTAGTTTAATTTTAGATTAATCACTCAAAACCCCTTTTTATTGCTTTAATTGCATGCATCATTCAAACATTAGGCTAGTCTCAGATCAATTGATGCATTGGTTCCTCGAGAGCTCAATTCAGGTTGCATCCTCGTATTGCAATCCTTGGTATAAATTTAATTTGAACGGTTTCGTGGATCGATTTAATATCGAACGATAAACCGCCGATCAAATTTTGGCGCCGCTGTTAGGGAATCAAATTAATTGGTTCTCTAGGTTAGCCAAAGGTTTGTTTTGATTTTAATTTTTGTTTGCATTTTGTTTGCATTGCATAATTTCATTTAATTTCTCGCTCGCTAAGTATTTTAGTGTTAATCTGCTTGTTATTTCATTCGCTTTGTTTTAAGTGTTTATTCGATTGTTCTTGTTTATTGTGCGTAATTTTGTTAATTCTGCTTTGCCTTGCTTGTCTGCGTTTCTTGGTCGCGACGAGTTCCTCGCTCGTCACAAATAGTTCATCCGTCATTATGCCGCAATGAAGTTTATATTCGCCGCAATAACATTACAGCTTTATTCGTTCGCCGCAATGAAGTTCTTACACGCCGCAATAACTTGGAGCGAATCAAGCCTTGCTATCCGTTGTCGCTTTTAGTGAGCTATCTTAGGTGAACTTCTCAGTATGCCCCGTAGACTTAGGCTAGTTCATTTTCAACCTAAAATTGAGCGACACCTTAGACAACTTAGAAGAACAAGAGAGAGCAAGAAAGACTTAGAACACTAGATCGATTAGAATCGAGATGGTCAATAACAAGAATATCCTGGCCAACCACCCCGAGATGGAGATCACGGTCTTAATCTGTGACCAGAACGCGAGATGACAACAATGCTAACATCGACGAGGACCATCCGAGAAGCTACAACCTCGGACGCACACTCACGATCCTTTCATCGCTGTTCGCCCTAACTTCGATGTAAATTTCAAGTCAAAGGTTTATTGATTAACTCTCCCCAAATTTCACGGCTTAACGGAGAGGACCCTACATGCATCTTCGTGCCCTCACCATGATCTCGTCAGAGTATGAAGCTGTAGAGCAACATCTCGACCGTGTCAGGAAGGTATTCCACTTGTCGTTAGAAGGAAAGGCCCGGAGTGGTACATGAGCCTCCCAAGGCATGTTATGAATGCCTATCACAACAATAACTTACTTTAAAGCTTTTCTAGAAAAGTATTTTCCAATTTCTAGACGTCATTAATGAGAAAGGAGATATATTCCGCCAAACAAGATTATGACGAGTCCTCAGATGATTTTTGGAACAGATTTCAAGATCTGTTGTCTCTGCGTTCCCATCATCGCATCCTCGATGAACAACTCGTTCAATATTTTTACGACAAGGGTGAAGAATCAAGAGAAAGGATGTTGATGTCGCCGGAGGTTCATTGATTGACCTCACCGCCGCCAGAAGCTTGGGCCCCGATTAAGAGGATGGCCCTCAATCATCAACAATATAGTGTCCGCGATTCCGTGAATGTGAATGAAGTGGGAGCCATGTCACCAAACTAAGAGGATGGAGAGCCCGAATCAAGGTAGATTCTTTGAACATCGGATAACTTCCCAGCTATCCTCAATCACTACGGAGTCAAGAATTTGAATGCATCGCCCATCAACTTCCATCGAACTAGTCGCACCTAGTTGCGAATCTGTGGGTCGCTGATGCACATTTCAAGTGTTTGTCCCGCATATATGAAGAAGTCTCCGCAATGTATCAAGGTAGACAGATCGAATGGGACCAGATTCCAACACATATAATGAGGGATGGAGATCCCACCCAAATTTTAGTTGGAGGAGTAACGAGGAAGAGCACCAAACCGCTTTCAAAGAAGGGAGTGGAGTCGACAATCTACAAAACCAGCCCAGATCAACAAGCGCTGATAAAGGTAACAACCACCGCCACCAAGGAGGACACCAACCAACTGCTGCGATGGTATGATGACGCTGATGAAAGAGGAACGAACTTCCACAAAGAAATCAATTCAACGCCATCGCAAACCTCATCCAACAGACTCACCTAAGAATGCTGCCCGCTTTAGGGCCTTGAGAAACGCATGGATCAATGGGAAACCAAGGCCGAGAACTTGAACTCATATGTCACTCAATTGTCTAATAATTTGAGTGACAACCAGTTAGAAGTAGCGGACCATTCCTCCAACACGGTCATCAATCCTAAGAGTCCTAATGCTATAGACTTAAGAGTGAAAGAAAGTGCAATTTAGCATTCCCAAGAAGAAGAATGCGCCAAGAAATTGAGGTTCAAGAGACACCTCAAGTAAGAGCAAGAGAAAGGCGATGCGATCGAGAGTGATCGCGAAGAGGAATTGTCAAGAAAAAGAAGAAATTAACCATCGAGGAAACAGAGCAACCATCAAGGCCCCAGAGAAAGTGTTGCAAAGGAAAAATCTAGTGAAAATGAAGCAACACAAAGGAAGTCAATCAAGGACCTTCCTTCCAAATTCCTACTTGATGAGCAAGAAGGTCAACGAATCAAACATGAAAAGGAAATTATTGACCTATTTGGGAAGGTGGAGTGAATGTGCCCTTTAGACTCGGGTTAAGAAAGTTCCGGCCCACGCTAAATATTTGAAGGACTTGTGCTCAAACAAGCGTGAAGTTTAGGCCGAATGAGAGAGTCCAGTGAGCTCAAACGTGTCCGCATTATTCAAGCCCCAAATTCCCGTGGAAGTGTCAGACTCAGATCGCTCACCATTCCTCGGTCATGGAAAGGTGACAATTGGTAGAGCTGCTTTGATTCGGGAGCGGCAATCAATGTGATGCCAAAATCGCCTACGAAGCCCCGGAGTTAAGAGCGTTAAACCCACTTCCAGAGTGTTACGCTGGTCGACAGATCTTTCCCGCATCCCGTAGGCATCATTGAGGATATTCTAGTACAAGTGAAAGGTTTAGTGTTTCCTCGCGATTTTTACGTGTTGGACATGACCTCAAGTGGTGCATGACACTTTCCCGATCCTCGACGCCCTTTCTTCTGACAAAGAAGTACTATGATTAGTATGAAGGAAGGAAGATCACCATGGAAGTGGGCGATCAAAAGTTAGCTTCAACATGTATGAAGCTATGAAGCACCCCATGAAGATTATTCCTTGCTTGGTGTCAACATGCTTGATGTGGTGATTGACGATGCTTGTTCAATTTGTAGAAACTTTGACTCTACCATCGACAATATTTTTGGGAAAGTTTCTCCTTTGATGATTTTGCAGAGCACATCGAGTGCGAGTATGGACGTGGAATCGATTAGCAACCAAGTCACGAAATGATCTTGATATCGAATATCATTCATCCCGAGCTACAAGACTCCACTCGAAAGTGCTGTGTTTTCTTTCCTTCATTTACTATATAATTGCGGCTATGTTTTATACCAACGTATATTGTTGAATATGATTATATTGTTTAAATGTGGGGAGGGATCAAACCAGAGAATTAGAGTAGTAGGTAGGATTTCTCTCGCTTGAATAAAATGTTTCC